>JAPPVO010000010.1:28833044-28909336 GCA_030407325.1 Camellia japonica | reverse complement strand
CACGACGATATTCTCATCTTATTGTTGGTAGGTAGTTGGCTTAATCTATTCTGCTGGTATTCTCCAGCTAAGTTCCCTGTTTGGTTGTGTGGTCAGAAATCAACACCCACAACCATCAACAAATAATTGTTAGAGTTGATTTCAAATGAGCTATAGTATGATTGTAATATGTTGCATTATCTAAACTAATGATAAATATTTTATTTTGCAAAGCCCACTGTATAATACATTTATTATTTCTATACTAAGCGAATAACCAATATATGAAAGTTCAACTAATATAAATGAAATAATTTTTTTTTATTTAATTTCCAATCATTTTTCAATAAGTTGTGCAGTGATACATTGATATTCTAAACCATTATTTAACCACATATCAGATGTTAAACAAACTCTTCCATTCAAATTTTTGAAGTTGTCAAATACTTCACTTTAATATCTTTAGATTTCTTTAAAATCCTATTTCTAGTAGTATTTCTTAAAAATCTTGATATTGCGGTGCAAAACCTCCGTGAATCATTTCTAAAAAATCGGGACATTCACTAGTAGTAAAATGTTGTTCTTTTTAATAATATAATCAATTACAAAATTTATGCACGTATAGAATCATATGAAAATGTTTGTAAATAACCAATTAATGAAACCCCTAATTGTATTTGACTTCTAATATCATGTTGTTAATTTTGTAAATGTTTGTTACCTTGCCTTTTTAGATGACAATACCCTTGCAAATGCAACACCAAAGTAATTGTACATAATATTTATATTTGTTTTAATTATAATTGTACCATAAGGATTATTTACATATATTTTTTTTCGAAATGCTTCCAAACACTACTAGTCGTACCCCAAGATGATGATTCAGCTGTTGGAAGAGAGATATTAGGTACATTAGAAGAAGAATCAACAGATTTATGTTGTGTAGTACATGTAACAATATCGACATAAACATTAGGAATATTAAGATTCATAATAATGTAATTAAATGATATATAAGAACTAACAATTAATTTAAATAATGAGTAAACGATAACAACTAATATATGTTAAGATAATTAATTAAAAAATATAAGTAACTAATAAATTAATTCACATAATTAATGTACCGATTAACGAATACAATACAAAAATTAGCTTATTCTGATAAAAGTTTCTCTTGCACAATTGCAATTGCCACTTAGGTATGAGACTTCAAAATTAAATGAGAAAGTTAAGAGTTTAAAGAGATTGAGAGTTTGAGAGAGAGAATTGTTTGTGAGAAATAAAATAGGAAAGGGTTGGTATTTATAGGAGTTTGGAAGAAAGGGGGTCAATTTGTAATAATAAAAAAAACTTTAAAAAAAAATGGCCAATGGATGTAAATGGTCAAATGACCGTTTGAATTGTTTTGTCATACCCCAAAATTTGGACAATTAAATATTAGATTAGAACTAAATTCAAATCAATATCCTATCATTCAAATCCCAAAGGTGAAACAAAATTTAAATATTTTCGTCTCAATTTGTTCAAGTAAATTTCAATGCTAAAAAATAAAATAAAATTATAAGGGATAAAAAAAAAATTACCAAACGCCAACCAAACCATCCATTATAAAATTCATAAACTATCTAATTCCTTCAACATTTAAAGTAGCAATAAATAGTCAAAACAACTTAAATAATGTAAAGTTAGAAAATAACCCACAATGCCAAATTATCATAATACTAATAGGTCATAAAATAAATAAATAAATAATCTAATATCAACCCTAAACTCCAGAAAACAAAAGAAGTCCAAGAGACATGTCCTACAACCGTAGTATATTCTCGTCACCACTATAGTCCGAATTAATCCTGCAAAGGAAGCTCGAATATGCTCAAGCAGGATGCCGAGATGCCAGAACACAAACGGGTCAGTATACAAGTATACTGGTATGAGTACAAGATTTGACACCCACGTGTCCACTACACACAAATAAAATTACATTTAATTCTTGTTACGGGATAAGACAAAGTAGTTCCTCGCTCGACCAAAACGAATGGGTAGTTTCCCAAGATACAATGGCTTTTAGTTTCTTGCCTGTACACAACTAAATATAAATTGAGTATACAAAAATAATGAAAATAAAAATAAATATGGTAGGTCTGTCCTGCATAAAAAGTTAGTAAGATCTACCATTCTACAAAAAATAAAGTTAGTATAATTTAATCATGAGTAAATAACTGAAGAAGTACAAAAATGCACCGCTTCATGATTAAATCATTTGAATTGACCAAAACTCAAAAAATAAAAGTTGTACAAAATTCAATTTCCTAAAAGGTAGCGTGGAAGGATTTAGTGGAAATGAATAGGTTGAGAGTAAAACTTCATAGAAGAACCTAAACGGAATTTGACTGAAAAACCTAAAGCTGAAAACGAAACGAAACTGCCTTACGATGATTTTTTTAGGAAAAATTTAAAACATGAAAAGTGTTCAGAATAATGTTTTACTTCAATTCACACAAAATCAATGAAAATAAGCTCGTTTGATGGGTTAAAACAACATCTATAGTTTGTATTACTCAAATAATAAAAACTATTGTAACTAAGATCATTCGATTACAAGTTCTAATTGATCTTTTTTAGTACAAAGTTAAAATACAAAAAGTTGTCTAGGATTACGTATATATACCTCTACCCAAATTTTGTAATTTATCAAGGCCGTTTACTATATTTCGAGATGTACAAATCAATACAATTCAACACTATACCAATAAATTCGTATTTAATTCTTTGCACCTTAACTCCACCACTTCAGCTGCTCACTTTTGGCCTACACATATATCTCATGTGCCTCCCGTATACCTGACACCGCTTCGAAACCAAACTTGCACAGGATATCATCCCAAGTTTGATCTACACTCCCCGGATGGTTAGCATATACGTACGCGAGTAAATCAAAGCACTTGTCTACTCCTGAGAAACGAGGCAACAATATATATATATATATATACACAACCCCTCATCTACTCATGAGAACAAACATAACAATGCTGAGCCTAAGGGCATTCAAATAAATCTCATAATCCTAACTATTTTTATACACTTTTTCTTACCAGCACTTAAATAAACAACAATTCATGGAGTCATGGCGGAGTATTCAGAATTTATCTATGGGTTTTTGTTTATTTTAATTTCATATATCCATGAGTGTGATTACAACCATAAAATAAAAATATATAAAAATTCTTAACCTTACATACACAACTAACCAAAATTTGAAATCAATCCATCATCTACATGCAAGTTCAATATCAAACCAACATCAAATAAATAAATAAAAACAACAAAAAATAAACATAAATCAAGGAAAGTGGGTTTTGCACTCACAATTATTTTTGAAGATCAGAGAAATATTTGGAGAATTAATGACGCCACCAAAACAAAATCGTAACGCTTTTTTTTCCTTCTCTCCTCTTTCTCCCTGTGGCTGCTGCGGACTCTTCAAAACTCTAGTCATAGTCTCTCTCTTCCTCTCTCTCTCTCTCTCTTTCTCGACGGTGCACTCTCTGTTTTGTTTGCTTTTTTTTTTTTTGCCTCTTAAGATTATAACCTAATAACTATTATATATATATTATATATATATATATATATATATTCCTATTAATTATATAAAATTAAATATCACATTAAATTAATTAAATAACACCATAAATTCTCATGTATTTGCGCAATTAATAAAGTAATAAAAAAATAAAGTAATAATAATAATAATAAATAATTACTTAAGAAAATTAGAGTCGCAATAATATACACACCTCAAAAGAATCTCGTCTCGAGATTCGATAAGAGAGAGTACTAAGCAAAAAGCTCCAAGTGCATACACTGAACTTTCTCTTGTAATTCCCAAGTGATATCGTCTTCATCCTCGCTTCATTGCACTTTCAACAAGTTCACTTTCTTGAGCCGCAACTGCTTTACATCCCAATCTAGAATAGCAACCAGTCGTACCACATACGTTAGATCGTCACTAATCTCCAACACTTCTGGTAATACTACTTGGGAAGGGTCTTGCACACACTTCCTCAATAAAGATACATGGAACACGTTGTGAATCATAGCTAAAGCAGGTGGTAGGGAGCTTTGTAAACCACATTACTAATCCTCTCAGTATCTCGTATGGTCTGACAAATCTAGGTGCCATCTTTCCTTTTTTTTCGAATCGTATGATACCCTTCATCGACGAGACCTTCAAAAACACAAAATCTCCAATATTCAACTTAACCCCTTACGTTTTCATTAGCGTAACTCTTCTAACGACTCTGTGTAGTTTTAATACGATCCCGAATAATATTCACCTTCTTCGTGGTCTCTCTTATCAATTCTGGCACTAACAACGATGCATCTCTTATCTTCATCCAATAAGTAGGTGATTGACATGACCTCCCATATAAAGTCTCAAAAGTGTCATCCTGATACTTGAGCGATAGCTATTATTATAAGCAAACTCCACCAAGGGCAAGTGTTCTTCCTAACTACCATCAAGATCGAGGACACAAGGTTCTCAACATATCCTCCAAGATTTGATTTACTCGCTCAGTTTGCCCATCCATCTGAGGATGATAAGCTATGCTCAGGTCTAACCTAGCACCCAAAGTATGCTAAAAAACTCTCCCAAAACTCTGCCAAAACAACGGATCACAATCCGAAACTATAGAAATTGGCGTGCCATAAAGTCGACACCACCTCTCGAATAGAGACGTACTCTCATTTCCAAGTAGGGATCTCGAGAGGCTGCAAAAGTCCAAATGGTCATTGGTGTTCTACTTTAACCTGTTGACACACATAACATTGAGAAACATACTCTCCTACGTCCTTCTTCATACCTTATCACCAAAATGTCCTCTTCAGGTCATGATACATCTTAGTCCCACCAGGGTAAAGGGTATATCAGGACTTATGGGCATCATCCATAATCTATTTCCTCAATTCAACAATGTTAGGTATACACAACCTATCCCTAAATTGCAATCCCCCCTCTGAGTCCACAAACCAATCAATAGGACAACATTGATCAAATCCACTACAAGGTCATCGAGCTTGCTAACGAGGAACCCATCTAAATACTGTATCTAACGAACTTTACCCAATAACGCCGGCTACACGGTCAAACTACCAATGTAGTCCTCTAGGCACTCTCTATTGCTTGAACATCATCCATCGAAACTAACTCCAAGGACTTTATTCCTGAATCGTCGAAGAAGCTATAATCCCATGTTGTCGACTAAGTGCATCTGCGACCACATTTTCTTTCCCCAGGTGGTAAAGGATCTCGAAATCATAACTGTTGATGAATTCAACCCACTTCTATTGCCTTATGTTCAACTCTTTTTGAGAAAAAAAGATATTTGAGGCTCTTGTGACAGTGTATAACTTAAAGCGCTCCCTAAACAAGTAGTGTTGCCACACTTTCAACGCAAAAACAATTGCTGCTAGCTCTAAGTCATGAGTAGGTATTGTCTCTCATAAGGTTTTAACTGTTGTGAGGCATAAGATACAACCTTCTGATGTTGCATCAATACACATCCGTTCATCCACTTGGGAGCACTTCGACGATCAAGTCAGTAAATCTTATCTCTCACAAATATCAAAACGGTACTTAAACTCACAAGTAAAAACCTACCTCAAACCCACGAGGGTGCCTCACTTTTATAACTAGCAGTGACCTAGTCCCTTAAAAGTCTCACTTCGTTGGACTCAAGCTCAACGCTCATCCTAGACTCTCGGCTAGATAGGGATAAACTCCTTATGAGCCTTATCCTTATCCAGACTGAGAGCCTCATCTGATCTAGGACTCTTGTCCCATATCCGAATACCTCGGGATTCTGGCATTATTGCAGAACATCTCAGCAATGCCGTGATCACCTCGGCAAACATGACTCATCCACGTGGCACCTTAGCTGACATCTCAGAGCTATCTTGGCCACGTGGCGTCATCTGCAAAATACTCCCCCACAACTGCCCCATAGGTTCTATTTTCTCGGCAACCTGGGTGATGGAACCTACATAGTTTGTCCACCCAACATATCATCTCAACACGCAAATACTACTCCGACCGAGATCATGACTCGTCGGCTTCAAGTAACCAATACTCAGTTGCCCACTTTATCAAGAATCAAGAACCAAGTTCTTTAAGCATTTCAATCGAGATCGCTCCTCCAGCAGAGGTTGTTGCCTCATTATTTCAAGAATTTCAAGAGTTTCAACTGCTCATGAGCTGTCACGCATCATTTCATCTGTTTCTTTCATGTGTCCCATTTTTACTGGCTCGTACAAAGCACGCGCTATCAAATCGCATCATTTTTGCCCACGCCGCCTGATAGGCATGTTGTCTAAGGCAACTTCATTACGTTTTGCCGCCTTTTCGCGTTTTTGACAAAACTCCATCTCTCTCTCTCTTCTTCTTTTCACTTTTGCAATCACAATCTCTTTCTCATCCCAGACTTTCTCTCTCTAAAATTTCTCTCTCAAACCACCATTTTCAAACCCTTCGAAGCTCTGTAACTGTGCTCCGTTTACCACCTCCGTCGAACCATTCACTGTTCTACTCCATTCATTGTCGTTGTCTAATTCCGGTGACCTCTATTCCAACATCTATTTCCTCAGCTCCCATCGATAAGTGTCTGATTTCTTCTTTTTCATTTTCTGCATCTTAATGTTCCGTGAATAATTTCATTTCTGAACTGTTGTACTCATATAAAATTTCCATCCATGGCTAAGAAATCTTCTTTGATGATATTTGCCATTTTTTATGTTTAGATTCTGTTTTACTATACCATATCTTGTTCATATCACGTACACCACTATACACTGGGATCGTATTTTGGTTGCCATTCATATTTATGTTCGCATCTTTTAAATATTCACCACTGCACTGAATGTCTAGCACTGTTCTTGCCACATTTGTGTTCTTCTTTGTGTTTCTATTTTGTTTGGATTTTGAATTTTGTTTTCTCTGTTTCCTTTGTTTATTTTCTAGATTATGCCTTTGAATCTTGCTCATCTGCATAGACTTAGGTTTGAGATTTGATTTAGAACATTATTGCCTTAGGAAAATTGAAACACAATCCTTCCAAGGCAACTAGAATCCCCACCCTTGTGCCATTAGGATCTGGCCAAGGTCTTCAAATCCATACCAATCACCTTTTCCTGAAGTCTGATACAAAATACTCCAAGCCAATGTAATGGGGATGTTCAAATGAAGAGTAGACTCCCCAACCAAACTAAAATATTTCCGCCAGAAGTTCTCTATCCCAGCCGGTGTTAATCTCAGGTTAGCTAGAAAGGAGGACTCCATGATGCTCGAGGAGACTTATATGCCCTTTCTAGTAGTGTCTATTATTAAGGGTGGAGTCAGGTTCTCCGTTGACATCTTCTTTAGTAGGGGTGGGCGCGGATCGGTTGCGGCCACGAAACCTCCAATCCGCCATCCGTCCGCCAAATTGGCGGATTGGTGAAAATCAATCCGTATCCGTCCGCCAATCCGGCGGATGCGGATTTGGCGGATTGGCGGATTGGCGGATGGATGCGAATCGGTTTGGCGGTTTGAAAATTTACAAATTTTCAACATACAAAAAAAAAAAAAACCCAAGAAAAAATTCAATTAACATCGGTGTCAATGTCATTGTCTGAATGTGATGTGCCTGCCTAGGATTAAAGGGAATTGCATATATTTTATAGATGATTGTGTTGTTGTTCAAACAGGTACATTAAAAGTTCAGGCACGGGTCACTGTGTTGTTCAACTTGGAGGACTTAACCATTGAGCCACTTTACCCAACAAACATTGCATCAAATCAACAAAACTTCCCCTTCCTGCTGTTTGGGTTACTTACTCCAATTCCTTGGTGAGACCATGAGATTATGGCATGGCATGGTGAAAGAGATCACAGAACCTTTTAAATAAACCCATATGTTCAAAGTATTTTACTCTAGCAGTTTCTATCTTTTTATTTTATGTAAATTTGATATTCATTATTAGGCATTTTATTAGAATACAAGGAATTTTCAATAAATTCAAGTTTGCTGTAGAATGCTTTTATTTAAAGGAATGGAAAGAAGTTGGGACCGTTTTGAGCAAGGTGCTATTAATATTATTTCAAATTATATTTTGTCTCTAATGCAACAAATCTGCTGCCATTCATCTTCACATGTGTAAAACAAAAATCTGAGTAAAACAAAAATCTGCCATTCTCAATGCATTGCTCACAAAAATAAAACCATTGCCATTCTCAATCTGCCATCCTCATATGACATGTTAACTTATCAATTTGCCATTCTCAATCTGCTGCCATTCATCTTCACATGTGTAAAACAAAAAATCTGCCATTCTCAAATGCATTGCTCACAAAATAAAACCATTACTCACAAAAATAAAACCATTGCCATTCTCAATCTGCCATCCTCATATGACATGTTAACTTATCAATTTGCCATTCTCAATCTGCTGCCATTCATCTTCACATGTGCAAAACATAATTCATTACATTACAGTCATCCAAAGTTGAAGTTGAAAATCATCCATAGTTTAAAAAAAAAAAATAATACAGTCATCCAAACAATAATACATTCATCCAAAAAAGCAAAAAGTCATTAATTTCCTTGAGCCACACCATGAGCCATGTAAACCTGCATAACAAAAAAAATGAATTATTTAATAAGGAAAACACTAAAAAGTCTTAAACTTAAAAATAAACATATGTTAACAACATTTAGCAAAAGGGAGGGGTATTTTACCATGATATTAAACTTCAATAAAATTAGATTCCGGACTTGGGCTTGAACAAGAACTTGATTCTGAAACAACTACACATAAAACATAACACAAGAAAAACATGTAAAGTGAAAATAATGAATTTTGAATAATACAAAATAAATGAAATTTAAAACAAAATAAATCATTGAATGTATTACCCGAATCATATTGTTGTTCAAATTCTTCAATATCATTCATTGCTTGTCGAAGGCATATTGGAATGTTACTTCGGAGCCAATTTTGTGCACAAACAAGAACCTCCACCATCTTTGGAGCAAGTGAACTCCGAAATGGATCAAGTATACGACCTCCTGTGCTAAAAGCTGACTCAGAAGCAACAGTGGACACAGGCATTGCCAACACATCTCGTGCTATGAGTGATAATACTCTATACTTTGTTGCATTAACCTTCCACCACTAAGATGTCAAATTGAGCATTCTTCCCACCTTTCTCAATTCACCCAAGTATTTATCCAATTCCGAAATACTCCCAGTACTAGAAAATTGCCCCTCCAAAAATGAATTAAAATTGAGAGTTCACAAGAGAATGTGGGTCATTTCATCTATCACCACCATATCTATTGTTTCATTTATATTGGAGGCATGCACATTTGTTGAATCAAGCGCGGCATAATGATCATACAATTTACTTAAAACAATTTTTCACCTTCTCCAACATTTCCTTCACTTTCACAACATCTCCACCAAAAATTGTTGAAAAGCAAAATTGCAAGTATGTCATTTTTCTTCGAGGGTCAAGAACAACCGCAATGTACAAAAGGAGATTGATTTTATCCCCATTTCCCCAATACTTGTCAAACTTCTCTTTCATTTTTTTTGCCATTGAAGACAAAATAGGATCATTGTCTTTGATTAATTGTCCAATCATATTTTCAATGACAAAAATTTCAGTGTAGAATGTATTTGAAGTAACAAATAAAGAGCCAGAAAACCTCTTGTTGCATTGTAGAACATTCTAAGAAATTTCAAAAACACCCTACAATTCCAATCCGCGGCGGTAGGCATCTCTCTTCTCCTCCCCCCTTCATTATCCAAAAAGTAGTTTATAATTGTAGTCCTCCCTCACCCATTCTTTGAAAAGCACTTTCAAATTTTTCTGCTGCCTCCAACATAAGATATGTAGAATTCCACCGTGTTGGCACATCTAGGCACAAGAGACTCTTACTCTCAATTTTTAAACTTTCACATACTTCTTAAAAGAGTCAAGGCGGTTTGGAGAAGACCTCACATCCTCCACTGCATGCCTCACATTCGCTATACAAGACTCAAGATCCTTCAATCCATCACTAACAATGAGATTCAGAATATGCGCACAACAACGCATATGCAAAATTCATGGCCCAAGACAGTTCCCTTCCATAATTTTGTGGTTCGTTTCAAGAATCTAATGGTTAGATTATTGGAACTCGCATTATCAACAGTTAAGGTGAAAAGGCCATCAATGTCCCACTCTTTTAAGAGTGCCTCAATTTTTTACCAAGTGTTTCTCCTTTGTGGTCTTCAACTTGACAAATTTATAATTCTCTTTTGTAACTTCCAATCATCATCAATGAAATGTGCAGTTAGACACATATAACACAAATTTTGTATGGAAGTCCATGTGTCTGTGGTAAAGCAATTCTACGCCCCTTCACAATTTTCTTCAACCTCTCTTCTTCATTAGTGTATATGTCTACAATGTCCTAGCAACAGTATATCGAGATGGGATCTTGAACTTGGGTTGCATGACATTACAAAACCTCTTAAAACCAACCCCATCCACAAATCTAAAGGGCATTCATAATTACTATCATCTCGCAAGATGCCTCCTAGCAACTTCTATGGAAAATGGCGTAACCACACACACAAACACCCTCACCATCACTGCCAACTTCTCTAGGTTGAAATCCCAATGTTTGTTGCCATGAGTGTCCCTATATGGATACTTTGTACAATTTTTCAAATACTTAACAATTACTGTTCCGTGACTCTTAGAGCCTGCCATATATTCTTTTCTTACAATACTTGCACATAGCCCTATCTTTCCCATCAATACCCTTAATCTTTTCAAAATGATCCCAAGCCTTTGATGTTGTTTCTCCACTACTACTAGTTTTGGCCAAGGGTGGTCTACGAGGGGGAGCATTAGATTGGGTAGAGGGTCAATAGTGATGATTCGGGCTCAACATTAGACTCACAAAAAAAGTTTCTTCACTTGGAGGATCCATGACCAAAAGATTATCAAATAAACTGCCAACCCAATAAAAAATCATTCAAATATGCTTCTCAAATCCATGCTCAAACATGTTAAATGGCATATGAATATGCTTAAGTTCATTGAATATGCTTAAGTTCAAAATATGGACAGTGTTTAAGTTCATTGACTAATGTGAATATGCTTAAAAAAATGGACAGTGTTTAAAAAATGGCATATGAATATGCTTCACTAAGTAAGATTAGTTGACTAATGTATTATGAATCAAAGTTTAATTTATGATCAACTCTTTAGTTTTTATTTCAATTGTTTTGATAGATAAGCACTTGTGGTTATATTATAGGCAGCAATTTAGATGAGTTACACACTGTTCAAATAATAGTTTTAACATTATCTGAAACATCAATTTAGATGAGAAGCAAAAAAACATATGTATGTCACTAAATGTGCAAACAATATGGTCATCAATAAGACAGTATATCTCATATCACATAATTACAGAGAGAAATACAATTAATTTAAATATAATTAAAAACTAACCTGGAGGAAGAGATTGCTTTTCAAACTTGTCAGCCTTTTCTGAGTCAAACACACAGAAACAGGGTGTGTAGAGGTAGCCTGGAACAACGAAAACACATCCAAATAAAACAAAATCATAAACAAATGTGATATCTGAGCTTCCAAATATTGATTGAAATTGGGATTACAATGATAAACAAACTACAAAATCAGTAAACAAGGATTTGATTTGATGTAAAAGCTATTTTAAAGATTGATATAATCTCTCTCCAGTCAAAACACAAAAAGAACTTCTATAAAATTAAAAACTAGTAATGTTAGCCTTACTACAAAACTCTTCACATTGATAGTGAATATATATTATATATAATATATATATACCACATAGTATTTATATATATATATGAACTACCACATAATATATATATATATATATATATATATAAAGGTGAACACTTCAAAAGTATTTAACAAAACACAGCTAAAAAGCAGGGGGGGGGGGAAAGAAAAAAAAAAAGGTGAAATCAAAGGAATACCACTATTTCTCATGGTTTTTAGTCGCACCTACCTATTGCATATCCCTACTCAGGTGAAGAGTGCCCTATCTCTGGGTATTTTTTACAAAGAAGCAGGACAATACTGTCACATGTAAACATCACAACTCTTATAGAGTATATCTTTATAATCTCCTCAACCATAATACATTTACAAGTATGCACAATAATACAACATATGGTTGTTTAATGTGCTGACCAATGACCATTACTAAAACATAAAGAAGACTTCTTATCCTACTAAACTGGAATGATTCTAAAATAGTGGAATCCAAATTATTTACTAAAACAGATTCTGAATAAAAAAAAAAAACCCATCTATTTCGTTACAGTCAGTGGAACCAAAAACAAAAACATCTATTTCGTGTAGACTGGAACCAAAAACAAAAAAACAAAAAAACCAGTTAAGAAGAAAAAGAAGGTGAGAGAGAGAGAGAGAGAGGTACCTCAGTTACAGTCAGTGTAGATCGATCAATCTAACCATCTATTTCGTTTTAGAACTGGAACAAAAAAAAAAAAAAAAAAAAAAAACAGATTAGACTCAGATCATCAGAAGAAGAGAAGAAAAGAGAAGAAGAGGAAAGCAGAAGAAGATGAGAAGAAGAGGAAAGCAGAGAGAGAGAGAGAGAGAGATACCTCAGTCACTGTGTAGACCGATCGCCGATGCCGTGTACGCCGTGTTGTAGATCGATCGCCGACGCCGTGTATGTATAGATCCTCCGACGATGTGTAGGGTAAAGAGAGAGAGAGAGAGAGAGAGAGAGAATGAGAATGTCGAAATTAGGGCAAATGAGAGAGAGCATATCAGAAACAGAAAGAAAGAAATGAAAAGGGGGGAAAATGAATGAGGCAGGCACGCGTGTATCAGCCCAAAAAAAAGGGGGAAAATAGGCATTTTGTGGTCGGGTCGGGTCTGCCGACTAAAATGGCGGATCACCCGTCACCCGACCCGAACCCGAAAATTTTGATAATCTAGGCCCGCATCCGTCCGCCACGTGGCACGCATCCATCCGTTGCACGTCGGGTCGGGTCGGGTCGGTCGGGTGTGGCGGGTCGGTGGATCCGCTGCACAACCCTAGCATTGGCAGCGGAAGGTAGAGTGTCACTAGCAAGAATCTGATCTTTGAACCCTCGCAATTCAGGATCTAAGCCAGAAAGTAAAGAAGCCATCATAAACTCCTCCCAATGTTGTTTCTGCTTGGTCACATCAGTAGTGAAAGGTCGATGCTGCAGTAACTGATCCCACAAAGTCTTGAGACTACTATAATAATCAGGGAGAGACCGACCAGATTGACGCATAGCAAAAATCTGTTCATATAACTCGTAGACCCGAGAGACATTACTTTGATTTGAAAAGGACTCAGCAAGGGAGTCCCAAATGGCCTTAGAAGTATCACAAAATTCCACGGTAGTAGCAACCTGTGGTTCCAGACTATGCCAAATCCAACCCATCACACAGGAATCCTCACAACACCAATCATCATACTTTTTATCATCAGTAGGAGGGGGAGTTCACTAATATAGCGGAACTTCTTCTTACCTCGTAAGAAAATCTTAACAGCATGGGCCCAAGCCAAATAATTAGCACCATTCAATTTCTTTGTAGTGATAGATTTAGGCAGGTCATCATCCTTACCCATAGTTATAGCCTTAGCCTCAATCTCAACCATAATGATCAACCACACAAAAAACAGGCAAAATAGAGGAGAATACAAGTCTGTCAACCAAGTTTGGACCCAAATGAGACCAACACAGCAACTCAACTCTAGCAATCAATAAAGAGAGGACAAATATCCCTTGCTAGATGGATTCCAGCCCTTATATAAGAACCTTCAATAGGTAGAACCGAAGAAACAAGGTGACTGGACCACAAATAGCCAATAATCGAACATAATATCAATCCAGCAGTAGTAAAACAACAAATTAAGATCAAAGACCCTTAGAGGGATGATTTTCGGCTCCTAGGGAAGTGAGCCCAGCAAGAAAAACCAGAAAAAAATAGTCCCAAAGGCAGATTCAAAAAACAGTCCCAAAACACGAAATACTTTTAAAAATCGAAAACTCACATCAGGGGTGAACAAAAAAATCCACAAAAATCACCATAAATCTCAGGAGACAATTTCGAGTCTCTAGGGGTGAAGGACCCATCCGTACAATGCTTACGTCATGCTGACGTCATCGTACGGCTGATGACATCAGCACGTCTCGGTCACCTCAGATCGATCGTTAGAATCTGTAGATACCTTTCTAATGAAGAAGAGATTGCTCTGATACCAAGTTTTTAAATGTAAAATGGAGAAATTAGGGTTGAAAGTTAGAGGAAGAAGAAGAAGAGAAGAAGAAACTTTTTGTATATATTGAAAAACAATTAATTGTCTCAACCTTACATCACTCAAATATATATAAAAACCCTAAACAAGCAATATGACCATCGTACCCTCAACTTAAGTAAATATTAACAAGAGAACAAAAATAACTAAAAATAACTATTCTAACACATAGTAAAATTTAAAAATGAAAAGAAGACCATATGCTTCAATGAGAAGTCTCTCTTCATGTGGGGACTATTTCCCATCCATTTTGCTTAAAAACACACTAAAGTCTCACAACAATGTGTTCTCTCATTTATCAAATAGGCAAATACATTTTATAATTTTTTGTAATTATGTAATTTATATACGAATAACAAAATTGTCTGTTACACATCTCCAATCCTTAACTCAAACTTCTATCAAATTCAAATTTGCATGAAAATCAATCGTTTACTCCTTCAGCTAAACTTATATCAAATTGTGTTTCATCCAATTTTTTACTGAAACCAAAGGAGACCGAAATGTTTACTCTCAAAGTTACTACTTTATCAAACTTTGACTGAAATTTATGCTTAAATCTCAATTTGAACATTGAAGTGGTTAACATCAAATAGAGGTTTTTTGCTTCATAGGTTTTTAGTTTGTAGTGTCAGTCTTATATATATATATATATAATGTGGTTCCATGAACCAACCTTTCCAATCCAATAAACTTGAAAATGATGGCAGGGATAGGGTTTGATATGTGAAAATGATGGTTGCATTGGGTTTAAGGAGAAATAGGCTTTTTTGATATACTATTGAGTCTTTTCCTAATATTTTATCACCGATATGAAGGAAATAGTGCAGCTGATGACTTGAGGTTTGGATTGAAGGACTTCTAATTTCTGGTCTGCTTAGTATTTTATCTTATGGTTAATTTATTCAGTAGCTTTTATGATGTAATTTAAGTGATAAAAAACAAAAAAAAAAACTAACTGCCACCAACCATTTATCTATCATTCTTTCTTATATATATGTGTGTGTGTGTGTGTGCGCGCGCGCGTGTTTGTTTACCAAGGAACACCACTGTCAACATATTTTTCATTACATCTACATATGCACAAATTTTTATTTACTCATTTTTCATTACAGTTGATGGGCAGAAGGTGTAACAGGCAGTAGAAATTCATGGCAAACCACACATGTATCAACACAAACCAAGCTCAGAAACAGAGAGGGCAAGACAATTTTCCATCAAGCAAACATAGGATAATGGCAGTAGGAATTGGATTGCATAACTAATGGAATATGGAAGTTGAAAAATGGCATACCTCGTTTGTTTCTTGACCCAGATTCAGAACAGTTCACACCAGCCCACAATTACACCTCTTAAAGTACAAGAGCTTAAGAGGAAGCCTCAGGAGACAGCTGAGTCAGCACAGGTGGCAACAGCTGAAGGCCAGCTTGTTTGAGAAGCTTCATCTTCACAGAGCTTACCGAAGAAGCCCCAAACGGTGCAATCTTGTGACCCAATCTTCCACTGCTTGAGAAAGAAAACAAAACACACCGTCTCACCTCCTTGGAACTCACAGGTCAAGGGTAACAGTCATCAGAAGAAACTTCCACCGCTTCCATGTGCAGGTGTTTTGTTTTTTTGTTCCTATGTTGAAAGTTCAACCAGCTAATATATTAGGGCAGATCAGACAATTTGAGGCGTTAGATGCAAAGGGACCTAGTTACTTTCATTCTTTTATATATAGGTTATAGATTAAGGATCAGTGGATTCCATGCACAACCTTTGATTATCAAATGATTTTTAACAGAAAGTGGACTGCAATGAAGACCAAATCCAGCAGTCAGAACTCTATATAACAGAAAGTGGACTACCAAAAAATTAAAAAAAAAAAAAACCTACTTATCAAACCAATGTCTAAAAGGTTGAAGCATCATTGAGTCAATTATGTTCTAAAAACCACGCCACAATCAAGCCAAAGTCTCACACAGATAAATACACAATGCTTACTTTGATTTGATGGTTAATAATCCGAGAGAGCCCAACTTTGAATGCCAAGTTCTATCAATTCTTCCTCCCTTACAACAACATAATGTGGTATTCATTCCTGTAACCATCAATAGCATAACAAATTTAGCCGGTCTGAGCAACATGAACAACATAAGATAAAGCTTAACATGTGGTTAGCAAGTTTGCGGACCAAAAATCAGGAATTAAAATAGCATACGTTGATTTAAATGGTGCACTGGTAGCTCCAACAGTTGTGCTATAGGCAACATCCTGAAATAGGCCAGCCATCTTACCACGCGGAAACCATCCCAAGTCTCCACCCTTCTTCCCTGATGGACACTCTGAATATTCTGCTGCTAGCTGGAAGAAAAAGACAAAAAAGCAGCACAGAGATGTCAGTGTTATGGCTCCTTCAAATATTCCTGAGACAATATCTCAGTCAAAAATTCTCTATAGATTGTACGGAGAACACCTGAACCATTTTCTTACACTCCTTTTGTTTCAGCAAAAACATTTTGCGTTCTTAAAACTAATGTACTAACGGTTGTATTAGTGGTGGTAAGGAGGTGGCAACAGGGTGATGGTAGGGGTGGTAATGTGGAGGAGGTTGTGGCGGTGGTGGTGGCAGTGTGATGGTGGTTTGCTGGCGGTAGTGTGGTGGGATTGGTAAGACCTATGAAGCACGGATACTCCGAAATAGCCCCCGTACGCGTATCGGATATGTATCAGATACGGATACACGCCCGATACAGCGGGATACATATCAGATATGGAAAAAAGTATCCTTTTTTTTTTTTTTTTTTGAATTTCGGATACGTTTGGGATACGCGAGGATACAATCGGGATACGGCGAGGCAAAAAAATAATTTCAAAAACTTAAAATGGGGTCAAAGTATAAAATATCAAAATAAGATAAAATAAAACAAAAAAAAAAATAATCAACCAAACCTACCTAGGTCGAACAGCAGCGGCGAAGGAGGAGAGGAGTTCGTCGTCGTCTCTCGCTCAGGTTCGTCGATTAGGTTCGCAAACAGCAGCTCGACACTCGTCGATCAAGTTCGTCCCTCTCTCTCTCTCTCTCCTTTTCGCTCCCGCTCTGTCTCCCTCTCGCTCTCTCGCTCTCTCTCTCTCTCTCTCTCTCTCTCTCGATCTGTTTGGTTTGGAGATGGACAGATCGCTCGATCTCATCTCCCCCCCTCTCGGTCGATCTCTCCCTCTCCCTTTATCTATATCATCTCTCGCTCTCTCTTTGCAGTCACATTTTTTTTTTTTTGTATGTATACTTTGTAAAATAAAATAAAATAAATCAAATAAGATATAAAAAATTAAAAAAAAAAAAAGAACTTTGTATGTATTACGGTATTACCTGTATGATAAAATAAAATAATCAAATAAGGTAAAAACTTATTAATAAATAAACTTAGTAATGAACTTTATAAACTTATAAACTCTGTCTGGTCTGGATAAATAAATAAATAAACTTATTGATAAATAACTTTGTAAATTTTTTCCCCCTTAATTTGAATTGCATTATGGTTGTCATGGGTTATGTTACATTGTTGAAATTGCTGAAATTTAATTGAATTGTTGAAGTTTTATTTTTATGTATGCTACATTACTAAAAATTGTTGAAGTTTTATTTTTATGTATTCTACATTACTAAAAATTGTAAAAATAATATTTTTTATGAACGTATCCCCGCCGTATCCGCATCCTACTTTTTCAAATTTTGTCGTATCGCCATATCCATATCGTATCGTACCCGTATCTCGTACCTGTATCCGTATCCGTGCTTCCTAGGGTAAGACTTTAGTTTGGAAAACATTTTGCACTTTTTAAAAGTGCAACCATTTTCCGCCCATATAGGTTATTTTTACCACAGGACATTTTTTGTTAACTTTCATTTTCCATTGTACCAAACGCCCAAAAATAAGAAAAACATTTTCTCACCCAAACATATATACCGTTAGTTAACTTTCAACATGTTGTGTTCATGCAATTTGTTTCCAATGACCAAGGTTTTGTAATGTAGTACTTCAAAACTGCTATAATAATCATTAAGTTGAAGGGATCGTGATTATTTAGCACATTTTAGAAGGCTTCAAAGCAATTAAGTAGCTAAGTGAAAATGATGAACCTATTAAATACCTAAACAAAAACCAACTAAATACAATTGAATCAGGTTCACCATCAAGATCTTAAATCATTACAAAAATATGAAAGAGTCAAAAATGATCCCTCCAAGTTCCAAGTTCAAAACCAGTAATTGATACCGACACAACCTTGACCAACAAGTGTAAAAGTTTTAAACTAAATGTGTTAAAAAATAACGAGAAAATGGATAATGTAATGGGAAATCACCTCTTGCAAACTCAGCTGGTGGAACTTTGTCTCCATTACTAAGCCAGCCATCTTGCAGCTTCTTGTATGCTTCATTAATCTTCCCTTGCTTTTCGCATAAGATATGCCTTGCTAAAAACAAAATCCAAAACCCAGAGTCAAATCAGGAGACTCAACATACTAGATAAATTACAGTTAAAAAAACATAGAAGCTCCTGAAAAACGGATTAAGGGGAAAAAACAACCTTTGACATATGTGCAGGTGCCAAGCCCATCCGTCTTCGCTCCTTTTCCTTTACCTTTTGAAGCAGTATCATCACTTCCTCCCCCTGCTTGTTTTCCCTTTCCCTTTCCTCCTGACTCCTTTGGCTTTGAGTCCTTACACATGACTCTTTAACCTTCTATACAAAACCACAATATGAAGACCTTAATGAACAAGGAGTGAGCACTGGAAGAGCTTAAAATCACACACCACAGAACAACAATTGCTTAAAGGCAAGTAAATTAAGATAACCATTATCTCATACATAACAGATATGTCTAACATATAGTAAGATTTGCTTGAGCTCATTCCTAAGAAATATATACTTTTGGGCTATGTTGCGGATTTGCTTGAGCCAGCTCTCTCTCCCCCTCCATGATTTTCTACAAATCCACAACCCTAGCTCAAACACTATATAGTTATCTATATGTATGTACATATTGTATGTTTTGTGTGTGTCTATGTTCCCAAATGCATCTACTAATTCTTTAGCTTTTTAGATTTAAATCCTTAGTTTGAATGCACATCCAAACTCAAATCCATTGTGAAAATAATAGGTTTTATGTATATATGGTAGTACATATTTTTTGTACATTTTAGGAATGTTAGGGATTGAGTAATTATTCTAGTTTTCTTTTCAGTCTTAGGGTTAGTTTGTTATATAAACGGATGTACTCTTGTATTAGAAACACAATTGAATATACAGAAGTCATTCAGAAATCTTACATGGTTTCAGAGCTATGTT
The DNA here is from genome assembly GCA_030407325.1 of Camellia japonica. Lineage (NCBI taxonomy): Eukaryota > Viridiplantae > Streptophyta > Magnoliopsida > Ericales > Theaceae > Camellia > Camellia japonica. Next base: position 28,889,613 of record JAPPVO010000010.1, on the reverse strand, counting down.
CAAACCCTAGCAGCCGTTATCAATTCTTCTCTGGTCAGCTTTCTAGATTCGTTCGCGACCCATCTGAGTTCGAATCGCAATCCACCGATTGTGGTTCTCTTGTTGGTCTAATTCAGATTGGGTTTGGCTTGTTTGGTCATCTTGTTTGAGTCGACCCATTTGGCCGTCTAAGTCGACCCATCTGTTTGAGTCGACTTCGTTCGATCGACCCATCTGGTCATTTGATTCGCGACGCTAATTCGTAGGTGGTCATTGCTGCACCGTAACCCTCTCCGGTTCATGGATTGTGAGTCGTGGATCACGACTGTGTGTGAGGGCTTTGTCTGGTTTGTCACTCTCTCGCTTTGATTCACTATTGTCTCTCTGGCTCAACTTCACATCGCAAAGATCGTCTTTCTAAACTGGGTTTGGATATTTGACCCGTATGAGGTATTATCATCTGGTTCCTTATCTGAGGTGTTATTCACTTGGTAATTTAGTGCTTATTATTCTTTGACCCCAGTGGATATCCCTATTTGCATATTGGCTCTCCTTTGTTTGGATCTTTTATATTGTTCTTGCTAGTTCATTACAATGACGGATGATAAGATAGCTAGGCCTAAAAATAGGCTACTGGCTTTAGATGAGTGTGCTTACTGCCATTAGAGAAGCCATTGGAAGTATCACTGTCCCAAGAAAGGGCGTCTGCCAGCCTCGTCTTCTCAGCAGTCTCAAACTCAGTTTCGTGCTCCTCTTCAAAGTACTCTTCGGTCTCCCACCACTTATACTGCTCCTGTTTTAGCTATTGATCCGGACTTGGCTTCCTTGAGTGCTCAGATTGGTTAGCTTTAGCATATATTCTCTACCTCTCAGCCATCCCAGTCTGCCTCCGTTGTTTCCTCTATTTGCTTGGGTCTTCTTCAGATATCTCTTCGTCTATCTGGATTTTTACTTTGGTTTCTCTCATCATATGACTGCCCATCTCTTCTTACTTCAAAATTATACTCCCCCTTCCTTTCCTATTACTGTTAATGTTGCTAATGGGTCTGGTATATCTATTATATCTGTTGGGTCACCGTCTGCTATGTATGATGTCTCTATTCCATCTGTCTTATATGTTCCTCAGTTATCTGTCAATTTATTATCTATCAGTCAACGTAATGCCTCCAGTTTTGATGTTATCTTTTCTTCTTCTATTTGTTCTATGCAGAATTGGATGTCCAAGTAGCAAATTGGGACTAGCCATAAAGTTAGAGACCTCTAAGTGGTGGAGAGCCTGCATTTGCCTATGAATACCTTTTCGACTACCTTTTCTTCTTTTCAGTTAGATTCTTTATCAAGTCCTTTCTATTTGTAGCATTCTAGATTAGAGCATTTGTCTGCTGACCGCTTATAGTCTTTAGCTCAGTCAGGGATATTGAGTAAATTTTTTCCTACTCAACTTACCAAGTGTTAGGGGCGTAAACTTGCCAAAATAACAGCCTTACCTTTTCGTAAAAATACTTCTATATCTGATACACCGTTTTCTTTAGTTCATACTAATGTCCGGGGTCCTTCTCCTATTCTCACTAAAAGGATCCTGCATACTATCTTTCATTTGTTAATGATTGCACCTGTTACACTTGAATTTACCTTATGACTCATAAGTCTTCCTTCTACCAGATATACCATACTTTTTCAGTTTATGTCACTACAGTTTGGTCTCCTATTAAATTGAACAGTTTAACTTGTTGGAAAATATTTTTAAAACTGAGTTCTTGTGAATATTTGGCCAATTTGGATACCATTCACCAAACTTCTTATACCGATACACCTATACAAAATGGTCAAGCTAAGCGTAAACACCGTCATCCCCTTGAGATAGCTAGGTCTCTCCTTCTCTTTGTCTCTCGTTTTGGGATGAAGCAGTTCTTATTGCTGCTTTTCTTCTCAACTATATGCCTACTCTCCTTCTCTCTAGTCGATCTCCCTATGAGGCTCTGTTTTCTCAATTTCCCAATTACTCCCTCCTTCATGTGTTTAGGTCTACTTGTTTTGTCCTTTTACCCCATAAAGAAATCTTACAATTTCTAGTGCAATCTTAGGAAAATAGATAACAAACTACAAGAAAGAATAGGGCACGAAATATGTAAGTGGCTAAGCCAGCAAGGTTACAAAAATAAGTATAAGAACAAAGTATGCCAAACAAAAATAAAAATAAAAATGGGAACATTTGATAACAAACAATAGAACAATGAAAATTTTTACAGTTGAGCTAGCTAAGAAATTAACACTTTTGAGATAATTTATTATCTTTGATTTCTAATAATGAGGAAAAGTGAAAATTGAAAACCAAGAGATACTTAAGAGTGAACAATTTCATTATCTAAATTCAATTATTAATAAGAATTGAGAGATTGGAGATGATGTGACCCATAAACTAAAGTAGGTTGGTTAGAGTGGAGGAATACTTCTGACATATTATGTGATAGATGTATACCAACATAATTGAAAGAAAAAAAAATTATAGAACAGTTATAAGGTCAGCAATGCATCATGAGACAAATGTTAACAAACTAAGAAATAACACGCAAGTAAAATTAATGTAACTGAGATGAAAATGTTGAGGTGAATGTGTGGTAAGACCATGAAAGGTAGAATCAGAAATAAATTTGTTTGTGAAATGGTAAAAGTAGCACCAACTGAACATAAGTTGAGAGGGAACAAATTATAATGATTTTGTCGTCTATAATGAAGACTGATAGAGGCAAGAGCGAGGATGTTTGATAGGATCACGGTTAATGGAAACGCTAGGGAGGAGGGAAAGACCTACGTTGACATGGGATAGTGTAGTAAATAAGGATAAGAATTTACTTAATTTAAGTGAGCATATGGCCCTTGATAGAGTATAACAGAGAAAAAAGATTCAGGTACGTCACCTAATGTCATGACATTAATGTCCAATTACTACCAAGATTTCAAATACAGTATCTGAATATTCACCAATCAAATAACACCTAATCTCAAATCTTGTAATCATAAGTAAATGCTAGATGAAAATATCCCAGTTCATAAGAAACATTACTAGCAATTATAGCAATATGAGGAATTCTACCTTAACAAAAACACATCTCTGTGTGAACAACATTGTCACTTTTTTTTTTAATTAAAAAAAAAAAAAAGAATGCCCTTCACATCAAATAATTGCCACATTCAATAACTACTAAATGGTTTTTTTCATTCATCAAACTGCCCAAAATTGCAAATCAATTTACCTCATTCATCTGTCCAAAAGCTTAAATGTAAAATTATAATCGCATATCATTTGCACCTACCACTAGTATATATGTATATATACATCTAGCCCCCAGATTACAAGTTATTCCGGTATCCAGAAATGCCCAAATCCCAAACATTTGGTCACTTTGGTCAGTTCACTTCATTCCATTAATTAGCATAGGAAAAACATAGCCAACAAGTAATCCAATTTAACAAAATACACAAACAATGACAAGTTTTCTCATAGAAAAAACATATGATGCAAATCAAATCACACCAAGGAAATGGAAGAAAAAGGAATTCAGAATCAGTGATGAGATCAGTGAGTTGGATCTTTACCCTTTGATTCGATTTTACGGTTCTGGCAAGAAAACTAACACACAGCCACACGAGAGCTATGTCGTCCACCAAGAACTTGATTAATCTCCCTCCATTCAAAGCTCAAATTGTAGATTTGCCCTTCGTCTCTTATTCTTATGTCCTTCATTCACACTGAGTATAGTTTACCAACGTAAATATTTTTGGGTTTATAAATTATGGGTACATTGGTATTGATTTCTTTTTTTATTACCAAGATAAGGATATAATTAATGAAGGTAATTGGTGAAAAGTCCACTATTATCATATGTTATTGGATTTTTATTTTTTATTTTTAATTTGGTTATAAAACAACAACAGTTGAAAAATTACCAAAAAAATTGTCAACGCTTGAAAAGTTATTGAAAAATTTGTTGAAAAGTCACCGGTGGCCGGCATACAGATGATAGTTGGTGATTTGTGGAGATAAGTGAACACAAAGATGAATAAATAGGTGATATAAGACTACAAATAACTGACATTTGGACAAATAGTTGAACAGACAGATAACACGTGTATAAATAAATAATATTTCAATAAATAAATAAATTTTAAACAATTAAATATTCTTTTAGAAATATTAATGTGCTTTTAACTCAAAAAGATTGAAATTTGAACCTGTTGATTTAAAAGTTTAAAAAATGGACTCTGGTGTACTTCTAATAAATTGTATGTAATTTTTTTTTAAAAATCCTTTTTTAAAACTCTAATAAAAATTCAAATTTTAACAATAATAATATAACAACTATCACATCAATTAACAAAAACAATTATAAGTAAATATTTGGTAACATTATATATAATTTATTTACTTATTTTTATAGAATTTTTAAAAATTATAAACAAAACTTGTTTTGTTTTGGTTTTAAAAAGTAATAAATAGTTTACAAAATTTACTAAACACAAAAAAAAATAAAATAAAATAAAAATTTCACTAATTTATTTTTAAAACTTTTTCTCTACCTCCTACTTTTTTTTATTTTTAATAACCAACTATTGCTCATCTCTACGAGCTACATTATTGATAAATTTCACTGTCAATTACTTCCAGCCATTACCTCTCACCACCAGTAATCACATTTGGCCACCAACTCTTATTGAAACCACCTTTAGCTACTACTTTAGGCTACCAACCAACCATTATTTTCTACTATTGATAATCACTTTCGTCCACTACTTCTGTAGCCAACAACCACCTCTTATGGCCAACAATTATCTCTGGCTATCATTTTTAATTGTCAACAACCCCTACTGTAATTATCTATTTTCACTTATTTTCAAAAATCTTATGTACCAAATATTTTTATTTTTGTTTTTAATCAAAATTAATATAAATATAATACATTACTAATAAAAAATTTCAATGGAGTCTACAATTTAAGTATGTCCATTCAATTACACAGTCATGTAATTTTTTAGAGAAATATTATATATCTATAATTTAGACTCACAAACTTGAGATGTTATTGGTTGGTTTTGGGACACCGCTACGTGATGCCCCAATGGTGTTATGATTGGTGAAAGAAGTGGAGCCTACAAATTTGTGTTGGGTGATTGGAGAACTTGAGAGGGTATGATTAATTATGATTGGTGCAGGGCATGGCATGGCAATGTGGCATCTTAAGATCAACCAATAATTTTTCCACAAACCAACCTACAATAATATGACAAGAAAGTTGGGCATTATCTAATTAGATATTAAAAGTTGGCACTTATCATGTCATTTCATTGTGGATCAAATTTAAAAAGCTTTTTTAAAAGTCTTAAACATTTTCTATTACTTTATTCTATTTTTTTTTTACTATATTCATTAATAAATAAAGAGATAACATTTGATGTTTATAAAAAAGCTCACGTTAGGCAATCTTTAGCTTTTCCTCCAAATTTTATTCAAATTTACAAATTTGAGTCGCACAACAGTCTTGAAAATTTTAGTTAAACATTTGAATCCCTTTGATTTAAAGCAAAATTTTGAGTAAATTTTATTTGGTATAAATTGAGTCCATGAGTCAAAATTTATTTTTTTTTTTAAAAAAATTATTTAAATTTAAGTTTAATATAAATTTAAGTAAATGAAAATGTTCCTTCACTGCATAATAAAAAATAAAAATAAAAATTTGGCAAATTAAAAATATACTTTTTAAGGTTTATCAAAAATATAAATTATTCCATTACATTCGGGAAATTGCATCCAATCTCTTGAGATTTTTAATCATATAACAAATAACATTTTTCGTTAATCAACCTTTAACTAACAAAATCTATGATATAAGTAATAATTTTTTATTTCAAATACTTATATTAACTTTTATGACATTAAAAAATTTATTTTATTTTTTATTTGTCCTACTCTACCTTCATTATTCCTCATTTTTTCTCAACTAGTAATACTATTCTCTCCCACTCTCAATTAACACTGCTGTAATTATTGCCTACAAATATTTGGTGTGTCGCCGGGTGAGTTGCAGACTATCATAATGGCACCAAGAGAATGATTTTGTGAATTGTGGATTGAAATGAAAGTAGTGTAATAATTTTCATTTTGTTACTAGAGGATATTTGGGTAATGAGAAATGCTAAAAATTCACAATAATTCACTCACAATAATATAGCAATAGAGTTGGGTTCAATATATTTAAGTGTGTGACAAATTAAAAGTTTACACTTATCATGTCATATCATTGTGACTTAAATTAACGGACTTTTTTAGGGATCGCAAATATTTTTTGTTGAGTAATTTTATTTTTTTATGTTAGGCCAGTTGAATTGAAGGATAAATTTTCACAATGAGACATTTGTAATATCCAGAATATAAGGAGGGAATTTGTTTTTTTGACAAATCTTTGGAGACATATTTGTAATTTATCGAAGGAAATTCAGGTCATAAGTGAAATTTTAAAACTTTTGGAATAATTTGATCATAGTATTCTTACTATATATATGTTACTGTCAACATCACTTATTTGTTCAAATATTATCTATTTGTCTATGTATTTGTCTACGTGTTATCGTCATATTTGTTCATATGTCACTTATCTATTTAACTAATTTGTCTATTTATCCATCTAATCTATCTATATACCCAAATCACTACCACCAACAATTGCCGTGTCAACAACTTTACGGCAATTTTCATTGACTTTTTTTGACCATTTTGCAGCGGCAGTCCGACGATCTAGCGGCAATAGGATACAAATAAAAAAAATTAATTTTCAAAACAATAATTTGTCACTAAATAATTTCATTATTATTATTATTATTATTTATTCAGGGGCTGAAATTTTGGTTACAGGTAGAGACTAGAGAGACGGAAAACAAAAGCACCAAACTTCCTCTCACTACCTAACCGTTAACGCCTCACCCATCCATTCTTTTGAGAGAAAGAAAGATTTTTAGAGAGAGAGAGAGAGAGAGAGAGCGAGAGAGAAAATGGCAACAGCTTCGTGGAGTTCGTCAACTCTCGTCCAGTCCCAGATTAGTGGGTTTGGTGGAGGTCTTAGGCAATCTCGTTGTCATCCCAGTTTTCTCACCTTTACAAGGTACTATATTGGGTTTTTCACATATGATGATATCTTGATGCTACTTTGGATTTTGATTCCTAGTTTTATAAATATACATATATATATATATATATGTATTCATATGGATACTAGTCCTATGGAGTTTTGAAGATTGAAACACCATATTGATTACGTCTTGATTTTCAAAACCCAGTAGAGAAACCAAATGGGTTCTTTTGACCTTGCATTGAATTGCTTGGATTATTCAGCTGATTAATTGCTGTATGTAATAGTATTTGGTAATAATCAATGATGGTACACTGCATTTTTGGGGATTGATGAATTGTAATTTATCATTGAGCAAAATCCACTCACCCCTTGTGGTTTCACCTTGGAACACTTTACCCCAACATAAATTGAACTAAAATAACTATTTTATTGGAAGTTGCAAAAAGACTATAACTCTCTCACTACTATAACACTGTCTTACTCCCTAGTCCCCATTGTAACTCCCAGCCAAAATCATGGTTGTATTAAGATCCAGCAATCCCACTGCATCATATCATATGATATACACATTTGATTTTGGGTTTGAATTTCAACCCACTGTAACAACCAGCCTGAATCATGGTTTTAAGATCCAGTAATCCCACTACATCACATGATACGCATTTGATTTTGATTTGAAATTTCCATTTTAATATTGAAATTCAAACCCAAAGAAATTATGTATATATGTGATCTGTATGTATATATGCGTGCGTGTGGGTTGTGTATATGTATATTGTTTACTTCGAAATTCAAATAGCCTGAAGAGATTAGTTGAAAAAAGAAAAAAGAAGATGAAGATGACTCAGGTGCAGCGATCTACACTTTGTTTTGTTTTGTTGATTTTTTTCCTAAAAAAAAAAAGAAGAAGAAGAAAATACTTCTTGGTTCAGGCTCACCTCCATTTTGTTTGAACTTGCTTAGGTATGTTTCTATAATTAGTGATTTTGAGACAATTTTTGCAATGAATGTTGTAAATAAATGAAAGTTATTTGTGAAACCCAGGTAGTGCTAGAGGGGAGGTGGCGGCATGGTAGAGAGGTGCGAGATGGTAGCAGAGAGGTGGGAGAGGTGGCAGGGATGGTGGTGAGAGAGAGTGGATGAGTTAGGGTTAGGGTTTTCAAATGGGGAAGAAGAAAATGAAATGGAAAATTTGTCTTTTTACACTAAAATTTGACTTTGACTGTTTGTTTTTCATGCCAACTCTTAAAATAGGCTCGTGTGACATAATTTCTATCAATTTGGACAAAATTAATAACGGTAGGGAGGTAAAGTGCAAGATGAGTCAAAATCATGTGAGGGCACTTTTGCATATATATTTAAATGTCGATAAAATGCCCTAAGCCAAAACCATAACTAGGATTTAACCCTTATCATTTTTTACTTAGCAAAACCCAAAAAGTAGAATTGATGTACTAATTTCAAGTGGAAAGCTTTGTGCTTGAAAGAGTCAAGTTGGTGGAGTGTGTTAACCTCTTACTCGTTTAACATGTTTGTTTCAAATTGATGAGTGGTATTTTTGAGTTTTGCCCATTAAATGTCTGTTAATATACCATAGCAAACTGTACTTCAATGTAATAGCTGGTTGGGCCATGATTTTCTTCAAGATCTAGACAAACATTGCCACAGGGCTTGATCCATGTAAAAGAGCTGCATAACCCAATACCATCATACTTTTGTGCATTATTAACCACTCTAAATTGAATTTTACTTGAAGTCATCAACAAATTCTTAGGGCTCTTTAACCATTTTATGTGTTTTTTAAACATATTTAAAAAATTAGCTGTATATTGAACTTACTTCCTACGTGAAATTGTAGTTGCTAAACATGTTTTGTTGAAAGCATGTTTAGTACTAACCATGTGTTTTAGGTTCCTATTTATATTCAAACTGTGGTGAAAACATGATTGCTAACCAAGTTTCTAATACAAAAGTGTGGCCAGCAACCATGCTTTCTCTGCACTTCGATTGTTAGCAGATTTCTTCTCCAAATCTAATTTCAAAATGAGGAAATTTAGTATCCGTGCTTTCATGTAATTTGGGACTTAATAGCAGGAAACTCCTATAGGGTCCTTGCTCCCAACTTTAAACTCTTCTATAGGGCCCTCACCCCCACTCCCATTCCCACCTGCTCCCCCACCCCCCGGCTTTGTGCAAATGGTTTGGGAATAAAGTGCGAAAAATCCCTAGTTTTGTAAATAAGGTTTTGAAAAAACATAAAATGGTTAAAGAGCCAATTCTTAGTTGCATGATGAAATAAAGGGGGGAAAATTTTTAATATTGCTCCCTTTTATTTACCTTATATTTCCACTATTTTGGTGGTTGAAAGAGACGCAGCGCAATATTTTTAAAATTTTCAATGAACATTTGCCCAACTTCAGTTGGCTGTTCGATAGTTCCATTGTAATGAATTCCTAAAACCCATAAAATTACACTTATTTATCAATGTAATCTCCACAATTGTCAGACAAATTTATTGACTTTTATGCTACCTCTTCAGTATAGTTAGTAGTAGTGCCTCTATGTGGGTGCAAATGGTACCAAAATTTGGCTTTACCCTTATTCCAATGTTTCCCATGATATATAAATATAATCTTAAAACATATGTTGCACAATTTTTGGTGTCCATGCAATGGAAAGTCCATACTTGTTGTGACACAAATGTACTTGCTTCTGGTTGAAAACTCTTATTCTCCATGTAGTTTCTGCGTACACTCTCCACATAATTGATTGCTTCTTATTAACTTTTCTCATATACTTTCATTCTCTTCCCAGAGGGAACTTGGATGCTTTTAAGAATCCCAACAACTTTACTAAGTGGTATTATTTGAATGATATTCCATTTTTTATTTGCTTCTTATATTCCCCCCCTTTTTTTTATCCTTTGGAATGGGAGTGGGGGACAAGGTAGGGAGAGAGAATTGCAGGTTAAATGCTATGTGTTTGAATATTACTTTAAAGGAGGGTTCCTACCATAGGACTAGTTAACATTTCGAAACTAGTTGCTTTCATTTGTTAAGGTCTTTCTTCTAAGAAGCACGAATACAAATTTGGGACATAGATACAATACAACAGGATACCGATTACTGACACACTAACACCATGATTATCAAAAAATCAAGACACTACATGGTAGGGACGCCACCAAATTTTTTTTTCTTTTTTTTGATTTGTATATATATGTAAAAATAATAACACCTTCATTTTTTTTGTTACAAATACTCTTATATTTTGTTGTATCAAAATGGTAAGATATTTTTTTTCACATTCTATATATTTAAAAAACATATGAATAAAATCTCTTAACATCTATTTTTATTATTAAAAAAAAAAAGAAGAAGAAAAAGAAACTCTATTCACCAACCATTTCAAAGTTTTAAGCTTTATAGTTCTTACTTATAATTGAAAAATCTAAAGGTGGAGAGAGTAATAGGTATAAATAGCATTTTAATGTTTAGCTCTGTATCTAACCTCATACGCATTGATGGGTTTCTAATTCTTTCTACTAAAGGAGAAGAAATTCTTGTTACATCTCTCCAATTCTTTAAGCAGATGATTCCATCTAATCACTATGAACAATTAAATTCCTTGAATACTAAGTATTCTTATATGTAGGTTTTAGTTACTGCTCATGATTTGTGCCTGATCTTGCTCTATATTGCTTATATGTTTTGCTTTATTTTCTTTGTATGAATCCAGGGGAAAGAATCGAACTATAGTGAAGGCAAGCTCTCGGGTGGATAAATTCTCAAAAAGTGACATAATTGTTTCTCCATCTATTCTCTCTTCTAATTTTGCGAAGCTGGGAGAGCAGGTTTCCATTTTGTATATTTGATATGTGCTGTTATATTATAAGTGCTAACTCAAGGCTTAAGGTCAGGAGTGTGATCCTTATTTTTAACACAACATGTTGATTATGTTGTATTCTACTGCATAAGCTTGTGTGTGTGCGTGTGTGTTTTACTTTTTCTATTGGCATTTGGAATTCGTTAAACTCCTTAGCAAGTTCAATGCCTAACGATAGTAATTCTACTTGTGATACCTTTCTCTCTGAATTTTCTTGTCATTTGATTTTGTTCAATCATGTTTTTGGGATCATTTTTTAATTTCTTTATTTATATTTCCTCAAGCATTAATAATTTGAGATGTAGGTTGATTCTCCATGGGTGCTAGAATTTGACTCTCATATATATATATATATAGGTAAAAGCAGTGGAGCTGGCAGGTTGTGACTGGATTCATGTTGATGTAATGGATGGTCGTTTTGTTCCAAATATAACAATTGGACCTCTTGTGGTTGATGCATTGCGCCCCGTAACAGACCTTCCATTGGATGTACATTTGGTAATTCTTCAATTTTTATGTCCTAGGTAATTTGTTGTCAAGTCTTCTTTGATTGGGAATAGCATTGCTAATGTGAACAAATGCATTGCAGATGATTGTTGAACCCGACCAGAGAGTGCCTGATTTTGTGAAGGCAGGAGCAGACATAGTTAGCGTCCATTGTGAGCAATCTTCCACCATCCATTTGCATCGTACAGTTAATCAAGTATGGCTTCTCTGAACTTGAGAATGCGTATCCTGTTTTTGTATAGATTTATCTGATTAACATTCATCAGATTTAGGTTTAACTTAATGTGATCCTAAAAGTTAAAAAAAATAAAAAACAGGAAAAAGAAAAAAAAAATGATGAGTTATCTGTACTTTGAACGTCTAAGAGAGCCTCCTTTTCTGTTCGTGTGTTGATATATTTGTTTTACATTTAATCCTAATTGAAGTTTGTTTTTCTATTTCATTGCTCTAGTTATCTTTTGACAACTCTATTTTTCTATAACTCAGATTAAAAGTTTGGGAGCCAAAGCTGGAGTTGTCCTAAATCCTGCCACACCACTAACTGCAATAGAATATGTCCTTGATGGTAAGTTCTGTTTCTTTACGAAGGTAGTCCTTGTAGTGAAGTTTTTGAAGGACTCTCTGAGAAGGATTTTCTCTGCTGAGTATCCTTTTCACTGGATAGTTTTTTTCTTTTCAGATACACATGACCAAAAACAAAATGAAAAGGTGATCATGGAAACTTTGGTTATCAAGACAAGAACTTAATTGTTATATAGACTGAGAGACAGCATATTAGTAAATTAATTTAGCAAGATTACTTACCTTTTGTGCATACTAAATTTGATATTGGTCAAACTGCCATACATTTTCCTATTAAAAGCTCCATGGAGAAGATATTAGTGTTAGAAAAGTCTTCATGTTATCATTTAGGTTCATGTGGTCAAATGGAATGGAATTGTTGGAATGATATTCTTTTCTTGTTAACAGTGGTTGATCTGGTCTTGATCATGTCGGTGAACCCTGGATTTGGTGGGCAGAGCTTTATTGAGAGCCAAGTTAAGAAAATCTCAGATTTAAGAAAAATGTGCGCAGAGAAGGTATTGCATTCTTATTTCCAAGTGCAGTACTTTACCAGGAAAGGAAACAATAACATTTTTTTTTTTTTTTTTTTTGCAGGGGGTGAACCCATGGATCGAAGTAGATGGTGGAGTTGGTCCAAAAAATGCATATAAGGTCCATCATTCAAAATCATATTGTCCCTTTTCTAATGCGGAGATATGGCCTTAAGTAGTGTTATCTTCTGGGTGGATTTTTTGTGTTGCCTAAGAATATCTGTGAGCAAGTCGAGCAAGTATTAACTTCTTGTCCACCTCAGTGCTGTTCTTGAACCCTTGATGCTCCAATAGTATGTGGCAGCTTCTATTTCCACACACCAAAAACGTTCAGTTGATGCACTTAGCGCATTTTTTAATTATGATTTTACCCCTTACTCAAATTACCCTCTTAGACAGAACCCTAAAATACAATTTCGTACTACACCACCAACCACCAGCACTGCCACCCCCACGAAACCCCCCTCGTAGATCACTCTCTCGCTCACACGATCTAGCCCCTCTCTCTCTCTCTCGCACGAGCGCGGGCGCGCAAGCGTGCTCTGTGCCAGCATAATGGAGAAGGGGCTGGGGTGGTTGTGGACGGTAGGGGAGAGGCTAGAGTAGTTGGGGGAAAGTGGGTCTAGGGTGGTCATGAACAGTGGGAAGGGGCTAGGGTTTTTGGGGAAAGGTGGTTGAGGGGGTGAGGGTGGCAAGCAAGGGTAGGGGGGGGGAGTGGTTAGGGTGGTCAGGGGACGAGGTCGGTGGTGGCAGTGCTGATTGACCGGAGGTAGTTAAGGTTAGGGTTAGGATTTCTAAGATTGAGGATGGTATTTTTCAGATAAATATGTGTATTGAGCAAAAGCAAAATATTTGAATTTATAGTTGTGTGCATTGAGAAAAGATGTGCATTGAGACTTAAGAATTTAAACCACACTACGCTAAAATAAAAAAATAAATCTCATCATGGCTTATTGGAATAGAACAAATCGTCTTATGATAATGTGTAACAAAAAATTTCCAAAATCTCTTTCCTCATTTATCTGTACAAGTGACAAATTGATGATGTGATCTATATAGCCATTTTGAATACTTATGATGTTGGCACTTTGGCAGGTGATTGAGGCTGGAGCCAATGCTTTGGTTGCTGGTTCTGCTGTCTTTGGAGCTAAAGACTATGCCGAAGGCATGGACTCACACAACTTCTATGATAAGTCCTGCAAAAGATAAATTTAATTCTTTATGACATAAATGTATTTTAACTTTTTTATGCACTGAATGAATGTGTTACAGCTATAAAAGGATAAAAACCAGCAAAAGACCCGAAGCTGTCGCAGTATGAAATTTGAAGTCCAAAAGCTCTTATTCAACTCAATATGCAGTTCATTTGCCCTTCATTCTCATGTATGGTATTTCTCACTTTCTACAAATTACAGTATTTATTTATTTTTCCCTTCAGTGTGGTCAGGTCTTTGTAATTGAAACCGAAAATCATTGTCAAAATTTGAAGGCAATGCAAGAAAATGAGGAAAAATTTAATTAGAGTCGCTTTCTAAAAAATAATAATAAAAGCAAAATCCTTAATATGATGGATAGATTATACAGCATGGATTCCCTCCAATTGCTTCAAGAAAAATCAAATTATTAAGCACCTGTTTGGTAACATGTATATTTATAATTTATATTTACTAAAAAAAAAAAAATGAAAATTGTAAACAAAAACTTGTTGTTAATTTTTGTTTATAAAAACTTGAAAACAGTTTTCAAAATTTACTGCATTCTTGTAACCACAAAAAAGTTGGTTTCACTTGTTTAGAAGAAGAAAAAAACTCTTCTCCTCCCACATCTCCTGTCACCACTCACCGCTCATCACCCTAGTGTGATGTGGATTTAGGAAATGGTTTGTACTTAGATGAATGATGATGTGTAAATAGAAACTCCTGAAAGTTGCTCAGTGATAAATCAGTGAAAGTAGAAAATTAGACTCAGCAGAAATATTGTTTTACTTTTGCAGTTGATAATTTTCTTTTTAATTTTTAATTTTTTCTTTTTTTAATATCTCAGCATGATTATCTTTGTATTCACAGATAAAGAGGTGCAACCAGACATAGCGGCAAATTGTTGGCTTCCTGTTGTTGTCAGATACGCGGTTTGTCTGCTGTCATAGATGAAATTAATAAGAAACATTGAATTCTGAGTGCTGTTGTGATGCTTGATTTATGTAACATAGCTTGTATAGTAATACAATGTTCCGGCTTATCTGCAGCGCTAGGCCCTGTAACAATATTATTATCCATCAGTGTCCTGTTTAATAATCATTTTCCAGTGTGCATACTAAATTGCTCTTTATAAGTTCTTTTCCCTTAAATTTTATTTTACTTTGATGTTCTCTCCGTAAATAATCAACACTGTCATTGCTTATTGTTAAAACAATGGTATCGGGATAACTTCCCTCGAGCCTCTTGTTGACATGTTTAAAATCAGCAGAGATGATATCCGACCCTTGTTTAGTGTTTATTATTATTATTATTAAGATTTGGTATTATTTGGACTTTATTCTTTTCTTTATTTATTTATTTTATTATAAGATTTGGTATTATTTGGACATGGTCATACATTTTTCACTTCCTTTCACTTTGATTTCACTTCTCTGAACATTTCGGCTAGGTTTGGGAATTGACTATTTCAATTTGACTTGCAGAAAAGTTAAAAAAATTATGTGATAACTTGCGGTAGCTTTTTAATTTTTAGGCTAAAAAAACCTGTCCTCAAACATCTAAAATATCATCTTTCCTACAATTTTACTTAATGAAAATAGGTGAATGGTTTAGATTAAAAACAAATCAAAATATTATGATTTAAATTAATAAAATTAAAAATTCAAGATTTATCTTGTTACAAATGTCAAATCCTAAAGTTCTCTTTTTTTAATTTCCCCAATTAATTATTGAGTAATGCTGGGTGGCCCAAAAGGAGATTGGATCAAATGGCCTGAATTTCACCTTGCCGGTTGTCCGGGTGGACATCCGGCGAGGAAGCTGATAGCCATGATCGACAATGGTAACAACCACGGTAGACAAGCTTTCATCCGGTCGTCCAGGCGGACATCTGGCCGGTCATCGGGCGGATGATCGGCCAACACCCATTCGGGCCATTTGAGCCGCTCTTTTTCGGGCCACCAAGCATTTTGCTTAATTATTTTACATTCTTTGCTTCTTTTTGATTTTTAACTTTCAATAATCAAATCCCAAAGAAAAAATATTCTTAAAAAGTAGTAACATTTTGTCATTGCTTGAATTAGCTCACTCATCATAAGAAGAAAACAAAGAGAGCATACTACTTACCGCGGTCCGCCATAAATAGGTAGAATAGAACAAGCACTATATTTCACAATCCAAAAATTAATTAATTCCAGTTCACTCTTGTGAACTACTCAACCTGTTAAAACTCCATTTTTTATTTTTATTTTTTTCATTTAACATACCTTGAAATGCACAAGTTCCAACCCAGGACTCCAAACATAATGGAAAAACAAGCCAAAACTAAAATATAAGCATCCATTACCATTATTCAAATCATAAGCTACATATTGGACTGTGCAAGAAAACATATATTTCAAAAGATTATTTTATAATACATTATGATACAACAAAGTTCCCCAATTGCCTCACACAGAGGGTGCTCAGAAGCTGTCATGCCCTGTTGGTTGATAAATTTGTTCTTATTGATGATTGCCTTTCAAGGCATAGATCTCCACCATGATAATTTGCTTTGGAAACACTAATTGCTACAACAAAATACATATAAATTATATATACAAGGGCAAATGGTCTTAATCTCAACAGCCTTTTTTTTTTTCGTTCTTTCTTTTTTTTTTCTCTCTTTCTGTACAACTATAGCTTACATGCAATTTACACGTCTTGTCTGCACACAGGGCATGAGCCATGTCGGATGAGCCACTTGTCGACACAACTCAAGTGGAATGTGTGCTGGCATCGGGGCAAGCTCCTTGCAATCTCCCCACCTTCAATATCCTGCCAAAAGGCAATAACACAAGATTGTTAATTTCAAAATTAAAATGATATACATTTTGTAAATCCATATATGACAGATAATAAACCAAATCAGTTGCAAGCAAATTAGGACCTGCAAACATATTGTGCAGCATATGCTTTGAGCTGCTGCCACTTCATCCAAGATAATATGGCATGGTAATTTTTTCAATGATTCTCCAGACAACCCCCTGCATGGGACTTCGCCAGTGGCATCATATACCTCATCATAGCCTATGTCGGCAATACTCACCTACTCATCCCAAGGTGTTTCAAAGGTTAGAACTCAAAATAAGCAGAATTGGATGAAATTTCATTAAAGGAAAAAGGGAAAATTAGAAGAAAAGAAGAAAAGAGAAGAGAGAGAAGTTTGTCATCATACTTGTGAGGAACACAAAAGCAAGAAACAATAGCAACAACTCATCAACATATCTATCTAGTTGTAATCATAAAGGACATTGCTAAATGAAGGAGCTCAAAAAAAAAAAAATGAAGTGTGAGCAATATGTCAACAAATAACCTCACATATGATGACACCACTGAACTGGTTGAGGAAAACTGAAATGAAATCATAAAGACAGGTAGAAGATAGCCGATCGTAGTTAGCAATAACGATGAAAAGCCACTATTTTGTATAGATTCAATTAGATAGGTACAATACCTAAGACGTGACATAATGCCAAATGAAAGAGAGTACAGGATTAAATAAAATGAGCAGCCCATTTGTACCCAAAAAAAAAAAAACAGCCCATGGGTGAAAAATGCCAACACAGGAACTTTAGCTCTCCATACTTTCCAAGGGAAAAGAGACGCTATAGGAATCTATAATTTCTTTATGGCAGAATCCAATCCCAACCCAGCTAGAATTCAAAAAAGCCATCTAATGCTAGCCTCTCCTCCATCAAGACTACCCACCCTTTGAGACATCTCTATAAGATTCATCACCTTCTGATGTCCCATCCCAATCATGTCATGGCCTTCAAAAATTGACAACCAAAATTCTGTTCTAAAACAATCTGCCAATAAATCATTACTATCCATGTAATCCCATAGAGAGATTGACAAATATCCCTTGTTAAAAATTTTTATTTAACAGAATTAACTAAAAAAAAGAAATTCATAATTGCTCTCTAATACAGTAATAAAATTATCTAAATTATAATTGAAACATATTTATAATATCATAAAAACTGTTAATTGATTTGATGATTATTAATAAAATGGGACGATTTGTTATATGAAATTAGAAACCTCAATGGTTGGAATGTAATTTCCAGAACTACAGGGGATGATTTGTATTTTAATCAACTTCAGGAGGTGTATTTATAATTTACCCAAAATGAAATGTTCAAATAATCAAAATGGGACTAGTGGTGCCCCATGAGACACAAATAACACCCTCTTAGATAGGAGAGAAACCCAACCAAAAAAAAGAAGGGTTTGTTTGATTTATTTCTAACTTTTGGACATTTCTAATGACTTTTTACAATGATTGAAGGCAATTTCTTTAGGAAAATGAGTTTGTCAAATGAGCTAATGGTTTTTTAGTCAATAAAGCGAAGGGAGGGAGAACCAAAAAAAAAAAAGAAAAGAAAAGAAAAGAAAAGAATGTAAATTACACTAATTTCTCTTAAGGTTTTAAAAAAATACAGTGACTCCAAACTTGTGACATAATTACACCAGTCTCTCTCTATTTTTTAATCTACATACGACTTAAATTCTAATTTCTCAGTAATTTGTGAGTCGTATAGATGTATAGATAAAAAGATGATGTTATTTCTTTTCTACTTAAATGTAAAATACCTTAGTTTGTTTCATTCTCTACCATTATTTACATTAGTTTTGATCATTTTAACTTTTCTACAAGTTAATGTAATTATGCCAAATTTATAGTCCTAACTATATTTTCTCAAATCTCAAAAAAGATAAATGTAATTTACCAACCCCCCCCCCCCCAAAAAAAATAATAATAATAATAATAATAAGAAGAAGAAGAAAGAAATAAACTGAAGACTTGATTGCCACAAACCTCAGGCTGCCAGTCTCTGTAATTAAAGAGGACTCAAACCATGAAGTCACACGACATAGTTTTCTTCTATGTTCTTGGGATCGAAATGCCTACAACTACAAGTTTATCGTATTGAAATTTGTATTTACATGCATATTCTTGGCAGCATATTTCTTGTACTTGCATGCATGATTTGAAATCAAGTTGGTTGGTGATTTTGTTTGGTGCAGTTTATTATGATTCCTCTCTTTTCATTTCAGTTTTTATTTAATTTTTTGAATTTGTGAATATTTTGTGTTGTTCACTTATGAGTAAAATGACTTAAATAAGGATCAAAAATTAAGTATAGCAAAGTTGGGATGAATTATTATTTTTTTTTTTTGGAAAAGGATTATATTGCATTAAATAAACAACATAGCAACTTACAATCTTAGGCGTACATGCACCACACCATACCACACGAACCTAGACTAACAACTAGATAAGAACAGAGCAACTCAAAATACAGAACAAACACTACAAGACTACCCAGCATCCAAGGTTGATTTAAATTTAATTCTTTCTGACATAAATGTATTTATACTTTTTTATGCGCTGAATGAATGTGTTACAGCTATAAAAGGAATAAAAACCAGCAAAAGGCCCGAAGCTGTCGCGGTATGAAATTTGATGTCCAAAAGCTCTGATGCCAGCCTCAGTATGCAGTTCACTCGCCCTTCATTCTCATGTATGGTATTTCTCACTTTCTACAAATTACAGTATTTATTTACTTTTCCCTTCAGTGTGGTCAGGTCATTGTAATTGAAACTGAAAATCATTGTTAAAATTTGAAGGCAACGCAAGAAAAATGATGAGAAAAAATTTAATTAGAGTTGCTTTCTAAAAAATAATAATAAAAGCAAAATCCTTAATATGAATGGATAGATTATACAACATGGATTCCTCCAATTGTTTCAAGAAAAATTAAATTATTAAGCACCTGTTTGGTAACATGTATATTATAATTTATATTTACAAAAAAAAAAAAAGAAGAGAAAATTGTAAACAAAAACTCGTTTGTTGTCAATTTTTGTTTATAAAAACTTGAAAACAGTTATCAAAATTACTACATTCTTGTAACCTTAAAAAAGTTAGTTTCACTTGTTTAGAAGGAAAAAAAAAAAAAACTATTCTCCTCCCACATTCTCCTGTCACCACCCACCTCTCATCACCCTGGTGTGATGTGGATTTAGGAAATGGTGTGTACTTAGATGAATGATGATGTGTAAATAGAAACTCCTGAAAGTTGCTCAGTGATAAATCAGTGAAAGTAGAAAATTAGACTTGGTAGAAATATTGTTTTACTTTTGCAGTTGATAATTTTCTGCAATCTGACGAAATGAAGCACATTTGAGCTGCTTTTTAATTTTTAATTTTTTTAGTATCTCAGCATGATTATCTTTGTATTCACAGATAAAGAGGTGCAACCAGACATAGCGGCAAATTGTTGGCTTCCTGTTGTTGTCAGATACGCGGTTTGTCTGCTGTCATAGATGAAATTAAAAAAAAAAAAATTCTGGTCAATCACACCCCACTGGGAGTCCTGGAGTCACCCAGTGGCGGTCTGAAACATTTTTCTATTATCCGTCAGTGTCCAGTTTAATAAATCATTTTCCAGTGTGCATACTAAATTGCTCTTTATAAGTTTTTTTCCCTTAAATTTTATTTTACTTTGATGTGTTCTATCCGTAAATAATCAACCTGTCATTGCTTATTGTTAAAACAATGGTATAACTTCCCTTGAGCCTCTTGTTGACATGTTAAAAATCAGCAGAGACGATATCCGACCTTGTTTAGTGTTATTATTATTATTTGATATTATTTGGACTTTATTCTTTTCTTTATTTATTTATTTATTATAAGATTTGGTATTATTTGGACATGGTCATACATTTTCACTTCCTTTCACTTTGATTTCACTCAGGCCGGCCCTCACTTATTAGGGGCGTAAGGCGAATTTTTTAAGTTGGACCCTTCATATATCATTATCCAAAAATAAATAAATTATTTGGATAAAACAAAAAAGATAAAAATTTATTTCTGTTGCATTACAATTTAACAAAATTTAGATAACAAATATATATATAATAGTTGAACTTCAATTAGTTGAATCGAATCTTTATTTTTTAGCTTACCAATGCTATAAGAACAAAAATTAATTGGGGGTAGGGATGCGAATTTTCGACACAACTCAAGCAATATATAAAATTAACAAGTTAAGGTTGACTATTTTCAACATGAATCCAAGTATGACACAACTCAATAACATGAATTATTCGTTATATATTTGAATGTTCACTAAGAGATGCCATGACATTTTTTTAATCTTTTATTTAACTCTATCTAACTGAATAAAAAAGTATGTAAAATAATAATTAAGGCTAATATCTTTTTTTCATTTAAGATATATATTTTTTGTTACCTATTTTAGAGTCAATCTAATAAAAAATATATAGTAATAAGGTACAATTTTTTTAATTAGAAAAATGCAATTGAATTAAAATCAAACATTCTATGAATAATTTCATTTAGTTGAAATAACTTTTATAAAATTCAACTTATGAGAAAAATTTTAATCTCTCAATACACTTGCTAAGTTATTTTTAACTAAAGTGAAAGTTTTCACGTTAAACATCAATCGAACACGAATCAAAATAACATCACACGACAACATAAAAATTAATAAATTGAGCTAATATTAAAATAATTATAAAATAATATGACATGATACACTTCCCTAATTGGGAGCCCTAAATTTTGTTCAAAATTAGGGGCCCGAGGCGACCGCCTCAGTCGCCTCACCCCAGGGCCGGCCCTGATTTCACTCCCTTGAACATGTCGGCTAGGTTTGAGAATTGACTAGTTTAATTAAAAGTTAAAAAAAAAATTATGTGATAACTTGTAGTGACTTTTTAATTTTTAGGTTAAAAAAACCTGTCCCCAAACATCTAAAATATCATATTTCCAATAATTTTACTTAATGAAAATAGGTGAATAGTTTAAATTAAAAACAAATCAAAATATTATAATTTAAATTAATAAAATTAAAAGCTCAAGATTTATTTTGTTACAAATATCAAATCCTAAAAGTTCTCTTTTTTTAATTTCCCCAATTAATTATTTCACATTCTTTGCTTCTTTTTGATTTTTAACTTTTGATAATCAAATCCCAAAGTAAAAATATTCTTAGAAAGTGGCAATATTTTGTCATTGCTTGAATTAGCTCACTCATAAGAAGAAAACAAAGAGAGCATACTACTTACGCCATAAATACGTAGAATAGAACAAGATTATATTTCACAATCCAAAAATTAATTAATTTCAGTTCACACTCTTGTGAACTACTCAACCTGTTAAAACTCCATTTTTTTTTTTTTTTTTTCATTTAGCATACCTTGAAATGCACAAGTTCCAATACAACCAGATGAGTACTGCACCTACAGAAGAAGAAGTAGCCAATACAGTATCTAATATAGTAGCCAATACAATAGCTCTACATCAAAAGAAAGAGAATTAGTAACCTACCAGGATGTTAAGGAAGCCCCTAATAGATGGACTATCCCTAATAAAATTAAATCCCTTGAAAAGGAGTTTCAAACAGAAGTATGTAGGGACGTTCCTAATGCTTTTGGGAAAGGAAGAAACACATTGTTTCCCTTCCTTATGAACCAGGATTTGATAAGCGCAAAATCCCAACTAGAGCGCGTCCAAGCCAGATGAAAAAAGAGTATTTAGAATTGTGTAAAACAGAAATAAATACTCTCCTCCAGAAAAAGCTTATGAACTAGTTACTCCCCATGGAGTTGTACAGCATTTTATGTCAACAAAAATGCAGAATAGAAAGAGGTGCGCCCAGATTGGTAATTAATTACAAGCCTCTTAATGATGCCTTACAGTGGATTAGGTATCCCGTTCCAAATAAAAAAGATCTTTTAGATCGCTTACAGGATGCTATCATTTTTTCCAAATTTGATATGAAATCAGGATATTGGCAGGTTCAAATTGCTGAGAAGGACAGGTATAAAACTGCTTTTACAGTACCTTTTGGACATTTTGAATGGAATGTTATGCCATTTGGATTGAAAAATGCTCCATCCGAATTCCAGCATATTATGAATGACATTTTTAATCCTTATACATAATTTGCTATTTGTTATATTGATGATGTTCTTATTTTTTCATTATCTATTGACCAGCATATTAAACATCTTAATATTTTTAAGCATGTTATTATCAGAAATTATTTGGTGATTTCTGCACCAAAAATGAAACTTTTTCAAACTACAGTCAGATTTTTAGGCCATAATATTCAAAATGGCACTATAATTCCAATTGACAGAAGTATGGAGTTTGCCTCAAAATTTCCTGATGAAATTAAAAACAAAACTCAATTACAGAGATTTCTTGCTAGTTTAAATTATGTTCATGATTACTACCCCAATTTAGCCATAGATGCTGCTATTTTATATACCAGACTTCGTAAAAACCCTCCATCTTGGGGTCCAAAACATACAGAAGCTATTCAGAAAATTAAGGCTAAAGTCAAAACTCTTCCTTGTCTTTCTTTTCCACATCCAGAATGGAAGAAAATTGTTGAAACAGATGCCTCTAACCTCGGTTATGGTGGTATCCTCAAGCAATTTAATCCCAACAGTAAAAAAGAAGAACTCTTACGTTTTACTTCAGGAACATGGAAACAAGCAACTTTGAATTATCCGACAATTAAACAGGAATGTTCAGCCATTGTTAAATGTGTTTCAAAATTCCAGGATGGTTTGTTAAATCAACATTTTCTAATAAGAGTTGATTGTTCTGCAGCAAAACAAATTTTAAAAAAAAATGTCCAGAATCTTGCTCAAAATTTTTTTTTTACAACATGGCAAGGATTGCTTTCAGCCTTTGATTTTGATATTGAATATATCAAGAGTGAACATAATTCTCTTCTCGATTTTCTAACCTGTGAATACTTGAAGGGTCCCAACAATGTCCAGTGGAGGCCGCGGCCCGGGCAGACGGGGTCGAGGAAGGGGTTCTAACCCCTATCATACAGAATTTCCAGGGCTTTATGCCCATTCCAATAAAAAAGGGGAATCTTCTGGCCAAACGGCTAAAGATGTCCTACTCACACCTCCAGAACCCTATTTACAGAATTCCATAATTGAGGAAACAGTCCTCTATATTAATACAGAAGATGTCCAATGGATGAATGATCCATGGGAGATCAAAAGGCGGTATCTTACTACTCAACATTCTCCACCGCATCTTGATCAATATAGATACATTTTTGAACAGATTCTTGTGGAGACCGCTTCGGTTGAGTTCAAACACACTTTGGATGATCCTAACCGAACTGCTAGTCCCATTAATTACGGCAAAGCTACTATCCAGAAAATTTTGCCTATGCAGGCTTGGGGTATGCATCCCCATGTTACCAGAACTCTTGAGATTCGTAATAAGGAATCTCGCTACAGCTACTGGGATTACATTGATGCTTTTACTCAAGCATTTTATTACCAGAATCCCCCACTAAGCCATTCCTGGTTCCTTCGTGTTCTTCCAGAAGTTCTTAAAAACGATCTCCCAAACTCGTTTCTCGTTTGATGGGATAAGTTTGGCATTCAAATTGATGCTTTTCCAGAACCTATTCGCCAAACATTTAATGATTGACAGGTTGCTTACAGTCATCTTCCAGTATACAAGGATATTTCTATATCTAAATCTACAGTCCATTTTGTAATTTGTTTTGGAATTCCATGGATATGGAAATGGGATTTCCAATGCGATTTCCAGAATAAAATTCACTGTTTAAAAAGATTTTCTTTACTAAATGGTGGACAAAGGGGCTTGATACCCCAAACAGCAACAGAAATTTTACAGAAGATTAAGGCCCACCCATACTCAGGCCTGTTGGGAGGCTGTTCCTAAATTACTCCCAGCCACTCCAGTAATCCAAAATCCATTTGTCCAAATTCAAACTGAATTATGACAAAAATATCTAGGATTATCTGACCAGGAATTAATTGTTAAAAGTATGGAATTTATGAAAGAACAATTCCTACAGTCAATTTCTAGAGATGATGCTAGTATGCACTCCGAACTAGCAGTCAAGGTCCAGAAGAACATTTTGATCCAGAATTAGAAGAGAATGAGTTCGCAGTTCTTGCAGGTGAATCTCAAGATCCTACAAACAATGATCCCAACTTTGGAGACTTTTGGGATTCATTAACCAGTCTCATTTCAGACAAGATCGAAAAGGACAGGAAAGGAAAAGGAAAAGAAGAATGATTCTTTGTCCTCCACTCCATTTACTTTAATCAACTTTCCAGCATCATCGGCAGAACACGACAAATCCAGGACAATTACTTTCGACAAAAGGAGATGCTTTGTCGGCCAATCCAGACTAAAGCCATACAGCTGTCTATACAGCTGTCCCTCACCGACAGTTGAAGATAAGGCGCAATCTGAAGAGGATAAGGACGAACGACTCCAACCATCTAGGACACGCCACCTGTCCTCCTCATCCTTATCTTGTATCATTTATTTTCTATATAAAGGGATGCCTCACCCTTGTTGAAGACAGAGTGTAATTTTAAGATTTTCAGTTTTATAAGTTCTAAGTGTGCTCTCTCTCCGCCTCAGTGTGTACTCTCCCCTTATGCAATGTAATAAAAGTTTTGAAGTTCTGATTGTAAGTAGTTCTTTTAATGTATGACCTCTGTTGCTATACATGTTATTTTGTCTAATGTTTTAGATTTTTATATTGAAAGGAAAAATAATTATTTACAATTTCTTACTATCTTTCCATCTGACCCTTGGGCCATCCAGCAGTTAGAATTCTGTAATCAACAGATTGATAGAATTCAACAACAAATACAGGAACAAATAGTTGCGTGAGCGGCCGCCGGTAGCCTCCACCCCCTCTACAGTAAACTCATGAGACCATATATGGCATAATTTAGAATCAATATGATAATAATATGAACAGTAATATTCCTGGATTTGTGCTTAATGATGGGTAGAATAGTATTAGGCTGAGTGGGACGTCACCCAAGTCACATAGAGGTTTAATCCGTTAGCAGTGATTGCGGTTAGGATGTTTTTCCTCGTAAGTCGTTGACAGACGCGCTTAGCTAGAATCCTGTGTCAAGCACCATTAATTTCCCCAATTAATTATTTTACATTCTTTGCTTCTTTTTGATTTTTAACTTTTGATAATCAAATCCCAAAGTAAAAATATTCTTAAAAAGTGGCAATATTTTGTCATTGCTTGAATTAGCTCACTCATAAGAAGAATACAAAGAGAGCATACTACTTACCGCCATAAATACGTAGAATAGAACAAGCATTATATTTCACAATCCAAAAATTAATTAATTTCAGTTCACTCTTGTGAACTACTCAACCTGTAAAACTTCATTTTTATTTATATATTTTTCATTTAACATACCTTGAAATGCACAAGTTCCTACCCAGGACTCCAAACATAATGGAAAAACAACTAAAACAAGCCAAAACTAAATATAAGCATCCATTACCATTATTCAAATCATAAGCTACATATTGGACTGTGCAAGAAAACATATATTTCAAAAGATTATTTTATAATACATTATGATACAACAAAGTTCCCAATTGCCTCACACAGAGGGTGATCAGAAGCTGTCATGCCCTGTTGGTTGATAAATTTGTTCTTATTGATGATTGCCTTTCAAGGCATAGATCTCCACCATGATAATTTGCTTTGGAAACACTAAATGCTACAACAAAATACACATAAATTATATATACAAGGGCAAATGGTCTTAATCTCAACAGCCTTTTTTTTTTCTTTTTTTTTTTTTTCTCTCTCTCTTTCTGTACAACTATAGCTTACACGCAATTTACACGGCTTGTCTGCACACAGGGCATGAGCCATGTCGGATGAGCCACTTGTCCACACAACTCAAGTGGAATGTGTGCTGGCATCGGGGCAAGCTCCTTGCAATCTCCCCCCTTCAATATCCTGCCAAAAGGCAATAACACAAGATTGTTAATTTCAAAATTAAAATGATATACATTTTGTAAATCCATATATGACAGATAATAAACCAAATCAGTTGCAAGCAAATTAGGACCTGCAAACATATTGTGCAGCATATGCTTTGAGCTGCTGCCACTTCATCCAAGATAATATGGCGTGGTAATTTTTTCAATGATTCTCCAGACAACCCCCTGCATGGGACTTCACCAGTGGCATCATATACCTCATCATAGCCTATGTCGGCAATACTCACCTACTCATCCCAAGGTATTTCAAAGGTTAGAACTCAAAATAAGCAGAATTGGATGAAATTTCATTAAAGGAAAAAGGGAAAATTAGAAAAGAAAAGAAAAGAAAGAGAGAAGGAGAAGTTTATCATCATACTTGTGAGGAACACAAAAGCAAGAAACAATAGCAACAACTCATCAACAAATCTATCTAGTTGTAATCATAAAGGACATTGCTAAATGAAGGAGCTCAAAAAAAAAAGGAATTTGAAGTATGAGCAATATGCCAACAAATAACCTCACATAATGATGACACCACTGAAATGGTTGAGGAAAACTGAAATGAAATCATAAAGACAGGTAGAAGATAGCCAATTGTATTTAGCAATAATGATGAAAAGCCACTATTTTGTATAGATTCAATTAGATAAGTACAATACCTAAGATGTGACATAGTGCCAAATGAAAGAGAGTACAGGATTAAATAAAACGAGCAGCCCATTTGTACCCAAAAAACAAAAACAGCCCGTGGATGCAAAATGCCAACACAGGAACTCTAGGTCTCCATACTTTCCGAGGGAAAAGTGACACTAGAGGAATCTATAATATCTTTATGGCAGAATCCAATTCCAACCCAGCTAGAATTCAAAAAAGCCATCTAATGCCAGCCTCTCCTCCATCAAGACTACCCAACTTTTGAGACATCTCTATAAACTTCATCACCTTCTGATTTCCCAATCATGTCATAGCCTTCAAAAATTGACAACCAAAATTCTGTTCTAAAACAATCTGCCAATAAATCATTACTATCCACGTAATCCCATGGAATCCCATAGGGAGATTGAGAAGTCTCCTCAACATGGATTTCTTATGCCAAACATCATCCCACAATCTCACCTTATCTAATAGCCACATAATAAATGAAATATGCTTAGCAAACTCCTTGAACCCTTTTGAAATGCCTTTCCATGAGCTCAGCCCATAAATCTTACCAACCTCCTCTGTAGCTCAATTTCCCCAAACACACCATATTTAGAAGCCATCACCTTCCTCCAAAGCTTCTCTTTCGCAAGCATACCTCCAAAAGTTAAAGCTTTTCAACAAGTTCAAGCCCAAATCTCTCAAGTACAGAAGGCTATGAAATAGACATCTCAAAGAAGTTTTAAAAATATATTTGTGCAGCGAAGGAAGCCCACATACATGGAGTTGAAAAACTTGAGACATTCATACTAAAATTCCAGAATAGGATAAACATGAAGGGTGGAAATACAATTGGCTGAGTTGGGTTTCTTTTAGTCTTTAGAAGAGTTAGTTCACTGGCAATTTAAAATTAAGCACGTATGGAGAAAAAGACAAACCTGCCAATGGTAAGCTGTTAAAATTGCTGGTGGAAATTGTTCCTCTACGAATCTACCACGGAGAAGCTCCTCTATGAAATCTGCCTGGAAAGAGAATGTTGACAATTAGTCTATCACCTTTTATGAGAGAAGTAACTGAATCTTCCACGAAGATGTGATGTTAAGGTTGAAAAAAGCTATAGCTGCCAGAATACTTCCTACAAAGTACCAAGCAGAAAGAAATAACCACAGTAACAGTAAAGAATATAAATGAACCAAACTATTCTAACCATGGATGATGAACTCCGCATGCCTGAGCGTTCAGAACACCAGTATGCACGCGACGCCTCCAAAACTTCTACAGAGAGAACAGCCCCAGCAATGGCACCTAGTCCAGCTCCCCGGAAGACACCACTATCAGAAGCCCTACCTGCTAAAGCACCAGTGATAGATCCTGTGAAAGCCCCAGCTGCAAGTGAAGCACATAAGCATATTTCAGAAGAACAGAAAACAATTACGTTACAATGATGAAAATCATATCCACCTGTAAAACAGTTAATTTTCTGAAAACTCCTGGTATCAACTATTTGTTGGTAAATGCAAAATTCCCTGCAGCTTAATAAATGACGCCATATTTTGAAATCAATATTTCCTATCTAGCACAGACTTTTCCAATGTGGTCAGCAACTTGTCATTGATATAGTAAACTTTTTGGCAAGTATCCATCAAGCATTACATTAGTAACAAGGATATGCCAACACAAATTCAAAATAAGCACACTGAACTCAGAAGCATTATTTCTTAAGATGCACTGAAATTCATCATTTACCAATGGATTTGCTGGTACTAAGAAGGCAATAATGCTGAAAAAGCGTGAGGGAAGTACAAGCATATGGAATATCATGAAGTAGCTTTAGTGGGAATCGATACAGACCAAGAACACAAAACAGACAAAGAAGGACACCACACAAGTCAAATGACATTATAAGTCGTACATATGTAGGACACAAAAAAAAAGCACAAAAAAGCATAAATTCATGATTTTTTCTGTCTATTTATTACATGACCAAAAAAAAAGTAAGTGGATTTTCTAATCCCATATTAACAATTGCATAATGAGGAAAACGCAGCTAATTAAATAATTATACGATGTATACTGTTTTTGTTTTCTTGAAATAAGTGTACAATCTTTACTGCTATGAAGCACTTGTTATAATTTTCTTCTTCGCAGCTTTTGTTTCCTATATACAAAGTGTCCATTTGCTTGCATGGCATGCTCCATTTGCAAGCCATGCATATGATGCCAGTTTTTCTTTTAATAAA
Source organism: Camellia japonica (assembly GCA_030407325.1). NCBI lineage: Eukaryota > Viridiplantae > Streptophyta > Magnoliopsida > Ericales > Theaceae > Camellia > Camellia japonica. The sequence goes on along the minus strand of JAPPVO010000010.1, from coordinate 28,860,039 downwards.
ATGGTAAGACACACCAGGATGAGTTCGTCCCTATATTTAAGAGTGTTGGGCACATGTTCTATTAAAAAGCGTAGCATCCTATACAGCCCATGTGTTGGATACCATCCGAAAAATCTTGATCAAGTAGCTGAATTATAAATTTATTTCTAAATTATGAACAAGTTAAAGAGGTACCAGAACAGTTTTTTGAGCGTGTTGAAGAAGTCCTAGTGTCTGACATAATAATCCAACATGGCTTGAGAGAATTTTAGAGTTTTTAGGAGAAATAAGCTGATTTGGAGGGTATTTGAGAGAAATTGGTTTATCTTGCCTCTTTTTGTGCTTCGGTGGCTCCCTCCTTTAAAAGGATTCCACTATTTCTTATTTCTACGGATTGGAGAGCTAATTGTATAAAGTTAAGGATGTTTTATTTGTTTTTTCTTGTTTTCTCTTTCCAGTGGACTTCTTGTCCTCCCTCAGTTGTATTTCAGCACTTCACTTTTTAATAAAATTTTCTTGCTGCTAATCAAATAATAATAATAATCGAACATGGTCATGACCCTCTCCAGAAGTATTCCTGCTACTTGGCAACATAAAGTAAAGCATTCAATGCCCCCAATATGTGTGCTCTTAGCCAGCTGTTAATTTCACCTTATGGTGCTCAGTATACAAAGAACAAGAATGCAAATATGTCAGTCTTTTTAACAAGTACATTGTGTAGGTCTACACAGTGATGTTTATCAAACACCCGGTGATGCCAAGATCAAAGAGACAGAATCTTAGATATCACAGAACGCAACGGCATCTTAATGTCCAAAATTGATAATATGACCTTCTGCAACATCTGTCTCTAACTCCACATCCACAGTAATTTTTCCAATTCATTTTTCCCTGATAGACTATTCTAGAGCAAGAAGGAAATCCCTTGAAGCAAACCTTTATTGCCTACTGAATCCGCATTCATAAGCTATGTGATAGACATAGGAATCATTAAGGCCTCGTTTGGAAACAGGTTTTTTTTAGTAACTTTTTAACTTTTTTGCTAAAATGTGATGTAAAAAAAACTAGTATGTTTGGGATGACTTTTTAGCTTTTTACGAAAAAATGTGCAAAAAGTAGAGAGAAAAGAGAATTTTTGACTTTTTGGTATAGGTTGTTGGCTTTTTAGTTTTTTTAGTGACTTTTTGACTTTTTCGCTAAAAAAGCCACTTGCCAAACGAAACCTAAGTATTGACCACTTCCTAGCAGTAAAACTGTTTTATCCACTGCCAGTAACTGCATAAAGAAGCCTCTTTAGAGAAGGCAACAGAGATACTCCCCACAAAACTGTAATTGAAATTAAAACCTATACTTTTCAAGATAATGGACTGTTGATGATAGAAATAGAGCTTTTGCTTTTCAAGATAAACATAGCAAATATATAAACCCATTTTATACAATCACCAAATATGTGACCCAACTTCATGCTATATTAGTCACCTCCCAGTCATGCAGATCTTTACAAAACAGCAAGACAACACATTTCCTATGTTATCTAGACTTGGATATGGTTGTTGGGTGTGGGTGTGGGTGTGGGTGTGTGTATAATTGTCTGATTCAACTAATTTCCGTGTCCAATAACAATTCGCTAAATTTTGTATTTCTTAAATTAATATTACAAATTAAAATAGAGCTTTTATAAGAATTCGAATCTTAGGCATAGTTTCGTAATAAACCATATTGCTTAAACATATTTGTTGGGTGCATGTCCAACTAAATATGTCAAACACATATCCCATATCCCAACTCAAGTGTCAAGTGTCCAACATGGGTACTTCACAAATTTAAGTCTCGTTTGACAATTTTCAGTTTTAACTAAAAAGTCAGAAAAGATCTAACAGCCTGTGAAAATAATATTTTCAAATTTTCAAACATGCCCACTCATTTAAAGTTTGTCAGAATTTTTTGTTGTCCTCTAGCGACGACTCAATTGAGCAAAAAGGAAGTTGATGCGTCTTTGTGGCAGAGTGTTCACAATTTTACTTTTCTCAAGCTTGCAATTAACTCATCATCGAAATAAAAGGAAACTGAACTTTTAAGGATTGTCAACTATTCCACAAAGACCCAAACAATGGAAACTGATATCTTAATAAACCCCAAAATTTTCATTAATAGCACAAAAGTTGAGTTCCATAGTGAGAGCAGTTCCTAATAGTTACTTTCCAAATTCTTAAACTAAAAGGTCAGTACAGGACAAGTTTTATTCCATGTCAGAACGCCCAAAGTGAAACCCTAACTAAACATCACACTATTAAATGGTTACAATTTACATAACTGACCAACAATGGAAGCACACAGTGCAAGCTCATTTTAACCACACTAAATTATCCCAATACCCACTCATGCAATCAATTCATAAAATACAATACAACAAATCACATAAACGAATGATTTTAGACAAAAAAAAATTATGAAACCCAGAACCCAGAATTGCTTCAAATCCAATTTAACAATTCAAACAACATAAAGGGAACACAGAAATTACCGAGAGCGAAGATTCCGGTTAGAGCACCAGAGAGTGCGCCGGCGATCAATTTGGGTATGTAATGATAAACTTTAATCTGTCTCCCTTCAAACCCTCCATCACTACCATCTTCCATTGCCACTAAATTCGACAAAACGCAAGGGCTCAAACCCGAAGCCCACAAAATGCAAAGGTCCACAGGGGTTGAGTACCGCTACATGCGCACTGTAACAAAATCGAAACCCTAGATTTCAATTTGATCAAATTGTGAAGATATTTGAATTAATTGTGATCCTGTTGCTGAGGTTGGTGTAGCAGAGGGAAGAGGCTGATATGCCCTAGAGATTAGAGGGAGAAGAGCTAGATTTTGGGTGATTTGGATGAGAGAGAGAGAGAGAGAGAGAGAGAGAAGGTGTGGTATGAAAATGGAGAGAGAAAGAAAGCGGCAACGTACAAGTCAGACAAGAAGGCGACGGCTTTGGAACGACGAGAGGAGGCCGAGGTTGCTGTCATTTACAGTCTCAAAAAAATTGTGCATTAATCTTTATTTTGGTGTCAATTTTTAATTTATTTTTGATCATATTAACTCTTCATATTTTTTATATATATTTTTAATAAAAAATTTAAAAAATTAATTTTTAATTATCTTTTCAAAATATTTTTTTATATTTAATTCGGATTTTTGTATTAAAGTAATTATTTATAAAGTTGGGTTTTACTCATATTGATGTTTTAATATAAGAGAACATCTGTCACAACTTTTGTTTTTATAATTTAAATAATTTATTTTATAAAACTTTTAATGTATATTATTTTAAAGAAATTAGTTTAATTCAATAATTGTAATATTTTTTTGAGGATTTTTTTTAAGATCCCTAATATTAAGATTTTATAAAAGACATTAAAGTACCGTTTGGTAACACTTACGTTTTCAATTTTTCTGTTTTATATTTACAAAAATTTTAAAAACTCAAATAAAAACTTGTTTGATAAATTTTTGATCTATAAATCAGTGGTCTCAGTTTATAATTTGGCCAAAAATGTAAACTAAAAAAATGTGTTTCCATTTTGAGTTTTAAGTTTTTTTTTTTTTTTACCACCCAACACTAGCCACCACCCGCCACCATTTTCCACCACCGTCTTCCGCCGCACCACCACTCACCTCCCACCTCCACCACTACTCACCACCCATCTGCCACCACCACCCACCACCCGCTACTACCCACCACCCGCCACTACTATCCACCGCCCGCCACCACCACTCACCACCCACCTGCCACCACCACCAACCACCCGCTCCCACCAGCCACCCACCACCACCAGCCACCAACCACCTGCTACTACCACCACCATGACCACACTACCACCCACCACGACCACCACTACCACCGCCAGCCCACCGCCACCCACCCCTCACACCACCACTCACTCGCCACCCACCTGCCACCACACCACACCACCCACCACCACCACCCACTCACTACCACCACCACCCGCCACCGTCACCTACCCACCCACCCACCACCACCACCCCGCTCCACCCGCCATCCGCTACCCACCGCCACCACCAACCACCACCCGCACCACCACCCACCACCCGCCACCGCACCCCCCACCCACCATCACCACCGCCACCACCACCCCACCACCCGCCACCGTCACCCACCCACCCACCGATCACCACCCGCCACCACCACCCACCACCGCCGACCACCGCACCACCACCACCCACTCACTACCCACCACCCCACGTCACCACCCACCCACCACTACCACCGCCACCACCACCCACCCGCCACCACCCACCACTCGCCACACCACCACCCACTCGCTACCACCCCGCCACCGTCACCCACCCACCACCACCACCGTCACCACTTTCCACCACCGTCTTCCGCCGCCACTTACCACCACTTGCCATTTCTCACTCTTTTTTTATATTTTAAAATTTTTTTAAACATTTTGTCAATTACCAAACGCGTTTGTAGTTTTGTTTTTCTAAAAAAAAAAAAATAAACAAAAACAAGTTTATAAAATTTTTGTAAATATAAACTGAAAACGTAAACGTTACCAAACAGACCCTAAATATTTTCATAATGTTTAAGGTCCCTCAACATTGATCCAGAAAAAATTCAATCCAAAGAATCTCTCTAGAGAAATTTCACTCTAGAGAAATTCTAGAAATTTCTCTGGACTTCGGAATTTCTCTCCAGAGAAATTCTGGATTCTTTGTGTTTTAACCAAATTTCTCTAAACTTCAGAATTTTTCTAAATTTCTCTGGATTCTTTGTGTTTAACCAATTTTCTCTACACTTTGGAATTTCTCTGGATTCTTTGTGTTTAACCAATTTTCTCTACACTTCGGAATTTCTCACCATCCTGACAAACAGCAGAGATCTTATCAGTATTAGCATTCTTAGGCAACAAAAACTTCCTCATCAACTTCCTAACCCTCCACTCCATCCTAACCAGGCCAGGAGTAAGACCCGCTATGGAACAGCGATGAAAGTGCCGAATTGAGCTTGTTGTTGAGGACTGAGTCATGTTCCTAGGGAAGAACTCGTTGGTGGAGAATCGGCGGTGGTAGAGGGACTTAGCGTCGGAGGGAGTGAGTTTGAGGATGGTGACTTGGTTACTGAGTCGGACACAGTTGGTGAAGACAGGGTGGACCAGAATTGATGGAGTACAGAATTTAGAGTAGCCGCATTTATCGGTGAAGAACTTGATGGGAGGTTGGTTGCCGTTTTCAGTAGTGATATACGAATACTCAGTGCCGGAATAAATCGCGAGCCTCTATAACACAGCAAGTTTGCCATGGTTGAGTTGAATTTAGCAGAGAGGAAGAGAGACTTTAGAGAGTGAGAAAGAGAGGCAGCAACATGGCGGAGGTGAAGCGATGAGATCTAGGACTTCACGTCTGTAGGTGTCGCCGCCATGGCCTTGGGATCACGGACGTAGTTGCGCGACGTTGCATTCACCGACTTATCAGTGGAAGCTGCGTCGGCGGAACATCATCAACAGAATAACCCTTCTTTAATCCCAAAATTTTTGGAGAGAGAGAAGTTTAGAGTGAGAGAGAGAAAAAAAAATGAGGTTTGATTCGATAGAGTCAAATTTCTCTGTGATATATGGGTGTGGAAGTTGATGGACCTTAGACATTATAAAATAAAATTATGAATCTCTTCCATTACTAAATATGAGAGAGGGACTTTAGACTAATTTTTCCTATTTTTTTTTAATTGTGTTTATCTTTAAAGAAAATGAATAGTTAATTTTAAATAGATATTTGTTGTTCATTTTTTAGAGATCAATGTAATAAAGTAAAAAGTTTATAATTATTGGATTAAGAAGTGAATACGGAAAAAACTTCATCCATCCTTATTGATATATTACGAAAAATGATGTAAATATTTGTAAATAGTACATTTGAGAACTACATAAAAATGATATTATTTTTCTTACATTTTGCTAATTTACAATTATTTTTTTATTTTTAATACTTATTTTCTTATTTTCCATTTGGGATTTGTTTTTTATCTTCTATTTTTCTTTTTGTTAATAATATTATAGGAGTGCAATTACACGGGCAATTATTGAGATATTTTTGGCATTATATTGAACTTTTTTGTATAAAGTTTGGCCAAAATAGCCTCGTCATTTCTAGTTTAAATCAAAGGATCGTAGGTTTGTGTCCCAAAAAAAAAATGATAACATGCTTGCTTCCATTTTTCAAAAAATACTTTTCAGAAAGTTTTATTTTCTTATTTTTCGTATTTTTTTGTTTTTACTGAATTTTTTAATATTTTAAGCAATTTTTTTTACTTTTCAGACACACCTAACTTAATATACCTAAAAAAGTAAAAAATTGTAAAAAAAATCTTTTAAAAATTCACTAAATACCAAAAATAACAAAAAAAATACAAGAATTCAGTACATTTTTATATTTTTATGTATTTATTAAATTTTTTTTAAAATATTTTTTCACAATTTTTTTTTACTTTTTAGATACATCTAAATAAGGTGCATCTAAAAAAGTAAAAAATGTTTAAAATTTAAAAAATATTCACTAAAAACAAAAAAAACACGAAAACTAAAAAAATCAGTTTTTAAAAAATTTAATTCAAAAAACTCAAACCAAATATTTGTATTTTTAAAAATAAATCATTTATTTTTGTATAAATTATATACACGAAAGATTCCTAAAAAATGAAATGTTTAGATAATAAAACGGGATTAGTTGTACCCGGTGGACCCAAACACACCTTTTGGACCGGAGAAAAACCCAACCAAAAGAAAGAAGAAAGGGTTTGTTTGATCTATTTCTGACGTTTTTGACATTTCTAATGACTTTTTACAATGATTGAAGTGAATTTGTTTAAGAAAATGAGTTTGCCAATGAGCTAATGCTTTTTTAGACAATAAGTGGAGGGAGGAAGAACAAAAAAAAAAAAGGTAAATTACACACCCACCTTTGTTAAGGTTTGAAAAAAATATAGTTAACTCTAAACTTGTGACATAATTACACAGTCTTCCTCTAGGTTAATCTACATATGACTTTAAATTCTCATTTTTTCAATAATTTGTGAGTCGTATGGATGAAAAGATGATATTATTTCTTTTCTACTTAAATGTAAAATTGTCTTAGTTTATTTCATTCTCTACCATTATTTACATTAATTTTGAACATTTTAACTTTTCTAAAGAGAGGCCAATGTAATTATGTCAAATTTATATTAACTATAATTTTCTCACCTAAAAAAAGATTAGTGTAATTTATGTGTAATTTATCTAAAAAAATAATAATGATAAGAAAGAAATAAAATGAAGAACTTGATTGCCACACCTGAGGGCCAGGTGGAGTTAAAGAGGACTCAACCATGAAGTCACATGACATGGTTTTCTTCTATGTTCTTTTTCTATGTGTTTGGACGCGGAATGTCTCAACTACAAGTTTGTCGTATTGAAATTCGTATTTATATGCATATTCTTGGCAGCATATTTCTTGTACTTGCATGCCATGAGTTGAAATCAAGTTGGTTGGTGGTTCTGTTTAGTGCAGTTTATTATGATCCCTCTCTTTTCTTTTCATTTTTTAATTTTTTGAATTTGTAAATATTTCGTATTGTTCACTTATGAGCAAAATGACTTAAATAAGTTCAAAAATTAGTATAGAAAGTTGGGGAATGATTTTTTTGGTTTTTCGGAAAGGATTTATTGCATTAATAAACACATGCCCTAGGTCAACTCCCCTCTGGGCACCTGGTAGTGGCAACCTGGTAAGGGCCCTGGGGTTTAAGCCCCCTAGGTCCTGGGTTCAACTCCCCGTCTGGCCAATCTCCTGGGCGTAGCACAGTTGGTTAGGAGGTTGACCTCAAGGATGCCTTATCAGCTACTTGGTGTGGGTTAATTCTCCCCCGCTGTGCGAGTCCTGACTTAAGCGGAGCTTGCCTTGGGAGGTCGGGACAAGCTTCCAGGTTTAGTCTCTACTTGGAACGGACAACAAGACACCCTGGTGATCTCCTCATGGGGCGCTGCCTGGAACTGCGGGAGATGGGAGGATTTCCCTGTAACAAAAAAAAAAAAAAAAAAAAAATAGCAACTTACAATCTTAGGGGCACATACACTACCACACGAACATAAGACTAACAACTAGTAAGAACAGAGCAACTCAAAATACAGAACAAACACTACAAGACTACCCAGCATCCAAGGTTGATTTTTGCTAGTACATGTGCCGGTTGCACCAAGCCAAAAGACCTTGCAAAGGCAAACTAAAAGAAACTGCAGTATTAACCAAAACAAGTCTTGTATGACAATTATACTACTCCACCAATCAAATTCTGCTTTTTAATAGTTTGCACAAGATGTAGACAATCCGTCTAAATTTCAATCCGACTAGGTCCATTTCAAATACGGGTATAGATGATTATTTTTAGCTTGTATAATCTAAACGAAACAAGGCCAATCTCCCATTCCATTTCTCAAAATTGTCACAGCATTTAGGATGCCAATTCCTAGTGCTTTAATAGTGGTTTTGATCATTAGGCAAATGAGACTGCTGTCTAAGGTCCTCACATAGAAGAGGCCCTATATTTTTGTTTGTTTTAGTATTTTTGCAAAAGAAAGAAGAAAAAGAAAAGTTCTTAAAATTAAAATTCATAAAATTTTATCAAAGATTAACCTCATTTCAAAAAAGATTAGGTGATACTATAAATCATTGAAAAGATACGTTAAAAAACCTTAGTATGTTGTATTTGGATCGTGGATTTGTGGAGGGTTTGTAGAAGGAAAAGAAAAATGATTCTCTTTTCTTCTCCACAAACCCATGATCAAGCACGCTTTTGCATCTCAATAGGAAGAAAAAGAGAAGTCATGAATAAAAAATTACAGTCTAAAAATGGTTGATCAGTACCTAAGATGATTGCGCTGCAATCCTTGTAGGAACAAGCATATTTTCATTACCATTTCTAGGATATACATCCCAACAAAATATTTCAAGCATCATTTCATTCATTTAAGAAAAATGTGTACCTGAAAATTCAGGGGATCATAAGAAAATTTTTAATTGATTATTTAATGAAATAAATTGTAGAGATATAGAACCAACCAACTGGCAAATTGACTTTCAATATTCACCAATACTCTTCCATACATCAGTACTCTGCTAGGCTTGACAGCCCAGGAGCATAACAGATAACTCATTGTTTTAATCAAGTATCAAGAACCTCGTAAATTTCTGTTTTCATATAATGCTCATCATCAGCAGTGACAAACTCATTAATTTCACCTCCAACTTCTATTGAACTGCAACGGAGCCCTACGTGCATCATCACAGCTCTAACAATTATCTTCTCATTCCCACCATAACCTTTGGCAGCATAGATATTAGACATAATGACATTGTCACCAAATGACTAGCCTCCAATTCAGTAGTCGTGCACTAGCTTTGGCAGCCAAATCAATGTTCCCCAAACACCACAACACCTAGCAAAGTCCCGCCACACCACTGCATTTGGCTTGACAGGCATACCTAGAATAAACTCATAAGCTTCTTTTAATTGCCCTGCAGCTCTGCATAAAAGATCTACCATACAACCAAAGTGAGAAAGCCTAGGTTTAAACCATAATCCTCAATCATGCTTTGGAAATACCTCTTCCCTTCATTCCACCATCCCTCCGTGGCTGCAAGCCATTAGAACTCCAATGAAAGTAACGTCGTTTGGGAGGATTAAACCATTCCCGGAGTCACAATTCTTCTTTTTTCCCACTTTTTTTTCCTTTTTCATGGATGCAAAAAGTCTTAGTGCTTCCTCAGCTTCCCCGTGCAATGCATGCCCCACATCATGGATGTCCAAGTCGTGACATCTTTTTTCCTTGTGCTATCAAACAACTCCTAGCAATTTCTATGTCCCCGCATTTTGCATACATGTTTATGAGAGCATTGTTTAGGCTCAAGTCAATGTCGAGTTCTTTTTTTCTACGAATGTAAGCGTGAATCCATTCTCCCATATCCAAAGCTCCAACATCGACACAAGCAGAGAGAGCGACAGTCAACGTAACTCGATCAGGCTCTACATTACCCATCTGCATTTTCCTAAACAGTTGAAGAGCTTTGTTGGGTTTCTGGTTATCAACATACCCAGATATCAAAGCAGTCCAACAGACAACATTTTTAATGGGTATTTCATCAAACACATGGTGTGCATTGCCAATATCTCCCACACCTGATACAAGTCAATGAGTGAGGTTTGGAGATGAATGATGGGTTCAAAGCCAAGGTTTATGACAAGGGCATGGATTTGTTTCCCTTCAATGGGTAAGGACTTTTGGGTGCAAGCTTTAATGACAACAATAGAGAAAGCTATCAATTGAAGAAGTGTTTTTTTCTCAATAAGTCTCTAAAGAGTAACAGAGCCTTGGTGGTTGAATTGGAGTTTAGATACTTTCTAAGGACTTGGTTGGGTCTTGGTGGTTTGGAGAGAGTATGGTAGTGGACTTTGGGGGGTTCAATAATTGCAAATGGCTTAGCCAACTTTGTTTGGACTAAATGGAAGTTTTTCAAGAATGAGAATCTCATCACCTTGTCACAATGGAGAGAACATGGTTTGTCATTTCAAAATAACAATTTTCTTGTTGAATGCAATTTCAGTTTCTCGGAGGTTGTAATGGCTCAAAACACATGCATATATCACAGGCCTTATAAGTTATAACCTAATCCAAAATATAATTCAAACTATTATATTTATTGTGGGTGTGACTCATATTTTACCAATTTTAAATTTATACCATATTAGGGATGATCATGGGTCGGGTCTGTAATAATCCGTCCCGTATCATATATTAGGGGTGGCGAGATGGGAATGGGTTAATTTTGTAAGTTAAAGAATGAACATATTAATAAAAAAGAATTATGGAAAATATAGTATATTATGGATATAATTTATACTTAATGAGAATTATAAGATATAAATAAAAATAATGAGTAAAAATTAATATTAAGAATAATATTTTAGTGTTTTAATTTTATTAGAGTGAAAAAAAAATTATATTTATATATAAATATAATCAAGACAGGGAGGCAAAACCTGCTCCTGTCCTCTTCCTCAACAGAAAAACCTGAACAAGGCAAGGCGGGAGAAAATGACCATCTCCACACCATACCTCATTTGCAGGATAAATTTTAGCATAGAGTTCATGACATGTTGCATTTTTGTAAGAAAAAAACTGATTGATTCTTGTAAGTCGGACTTGTCACACTCCAAGCATATAACACTATAACTAACAGGACAATTCTTTAGTGAGCAAGTGTGTATCCACTTGTGTAAATTTTTACAAATATACGTGATTATTTTATAAAATTGCATAAGTTTTCACAACTATATGTAAGTTAACTCATAAAAATTTGAGAATCACAACTTTAAATATTTATGAGAATTTACGTGATTTTGTAAGCTAACTTATATATATTTGAAATAACTTAAGTAAGTGTATATGGTATGCACCTTGTACACCCAAAACTTCTCTAACTAATACCAAAATGATTCATAACCAAACACAGGTAGAACCAAAAATCTCTTCGATCATAATCAAACTAACAACTATAATAAGTTATAACTAACACGATAATGAGTCATAACTAAATTTTAACAAATATTACAATGGGTCACAACCAATGACCATAAAAGTTATTTATTTTTAAAACAAAATGCCTATTAAATTTGTGGGGATGTATTTTCTGAGTACTGACACGTGGCCGAGGTGACACCGAAGTGTCAGCCGAGGTGTTACGTGTCACGACAGTTACGCCGAGGTGATCTCGGGGTTGCCGAGGTTATCTCCGAGATACCGGAATCCGAGATAAGTGGATAAGGGACAGGAGTCCTAGAAAGAAGAAAGACTACAAGATGGATATAGGTAAACTCTCAGGGAGTCTATCCTTATCTCTTGAAGAGTCCAAGATAAATCGAGAATTAGAGTCCATGGAAGTGGGACTTCTAGTGGGACTAGGATGAGTAAAACTATAAAAGAGAGGCACCCCCGGCGGGTCTAAGGTACGCAATTTTAAGTCTTGAGCAGTAATTTAAGCACTTGTTTTGTCTTTGAGAGATATTGACTTGATCGTCGGAGTGCCCCCGGGTGGAAGAACCACCGCCGGAGCCTTTTCTTTCTGTGCAGATTACAGGGTGTCATCTACTCTGCCTGTGTTCTACAGCTGGATTACTAAGGAGGGCAGTGTGATCGGAAATTCACTCACACAATTTGGCGCCGTCTGTGGGAAGAAAGAAGAAGATGGCCAGTAACACAAAGGAAAAGATTGGGGACAACACTCCTGCTGGGAGTGGAAGACCCGTCGACCCTAACTGGAGGAGACCACAACGAAGAAGCTCGTGATCAGAATCACGCAGAGAAGGGTGTCGGCCAAGATGGCGACACATCAAAGAAAGCGGACAAGGGCAAGTACTATAACGAGGACGACCTTCAGACCTGGAAAGACAGATGTCTGAGGAGGGACGAAGAAGTAAAGGAGATGGCAAACAAGTTGGCAGACCTTCAATCGGTCGTCAACTTCATGATGCAAAATAACGTCATGCAGCCGCCATACCCGCTACAGGACACACCAATGCCAGCAGCAAACGCCCAGAAGAAGGGGCAGAAAGAAATCCCCGAAGCACCTCAGCACACGAGGAGTGGAAGGCACTCTCACCGACCTTCCAGGGAAGTCGGCCGAGAAGAGCCGAGAAGAGAAGAGTCCCGAAGGACATATGGAGAAGGAGCAGACCCCAAAGAACATCGGCATGTTCCGGGGCGGTATTGTGTTTCGATGCCCTGCGGGGAAGGATCGAAAAGGGGCCACCATGAGGCCGAGAGTAGTGCGCCGAAAAGGCTGAAGTCCGAAGACAGCCGGGCTGCAGGGAGAAGTAAAGAAGACTTGAGAGATTACCTCAAGAGGAAGCGGAGAATGCCGGAGTCGAAGTAACCTCCCCGGTTAAGCCGAGGACACCATTCTCGGCGGAATTGGACAGATTCGTCGCGCCGAAAAGATTCAGTATGCCGAGGTTCCAGATATATGATGGTAAGTCAGACCCTAACTTCCATGTTGGATTATTTTTGAATTCAATGGCATATACAGTGGGAACGAGCCGTTGCTCTGCAAAGTCTTCCCTTCATCCTTCGGGGAGATTGCATCAGACTGGTTCCACAAATTACCGAAGGGGAGCGTGAAGACTTGGGAAGGTCTGGCCGAGATGTTTGTGGCCAGATTCATAACAAACAAACTGCAGCCATTGAGGGTGGATGCATTGATGGCTCTGAAGATCGGCAAAGACGAAAGCCTTAGGGCTTATGCAAAGAGGTACTATGAGGTGTTCAATAGAATACCTGAATGCAACCAGGAGGTGGCCGTCGTGTCTTTCAAGAACGGCCTGAAGGATGACTGTCCGCTGCGGAAGTCTTTGGCGAAAACCCTGCCAAAGAGCATGGAAGAACTCATGGCGAGAATTGAGAAGTATGCACGAGCCGAGGAAGATACCTCGGGGAACAAGGAGACAAAGACAGAAAAAGGCAACGGCTCGCCGAAGCGAGGCCGAGGTAACAATGGACCCAACAAAGGAGACAGAGTTGAGGCTAAGCAGCAGTGACGACGGTGTTCCGAATTCCGGTCCACAAAGTCCTTGATCAAATTCGAAATCAGCCCTACTTCAGGGCGCCGGCAAGAGCACCAGGAGAATTTATGGGAAGAAACCTCGGAAGGCGTTGTGCTTACCACAATGAGGAGGGGCACCCAACTCAGGGCTGCAGAGCCCTTAAAGCACACTTGGAAGATTTGGTGAGGCAAGGCCATCTGAGAGACCTTGTGGATGAGGCCAAAACAAGGGAAGAACAGGCACGGTTGCCTCAAGCACCAGCAGCCCCGCCTCCCCAGCACAGCAACCACAGGCAGGTGGACCTCGGGTGGTTAATGTGATCCACTCAAAGGTGAATGAAAACGACATACGGGGGGAGACACAGCGGGTAAAACACCTGCAGCACGTCAACCAGGTCGGACTGAAAAGACCTCGGCACGAAGATTGCCAAGGACCCATGATAGCCTTCACTGAAGCCGACCTTGAGATGGTCCAGCACCCGCACAATGACGCCTTGGTAGTATCCCTCCAGGTTGGGGAGTGCCAGGTGAAACGTATCCTGATTGATCAAGGCAGCTCCTGCGACATCATGTATGTCAGATGTTACAAGGAGTTGGCCTTCACCCTGATGACATGGAGCAGTCAAATGGCCCGATGGTCGGCTTCAATGGAACGCCGACATGGCCGTTAGGCGCAACAAACTTGGAGGTACAGGCTGGCACAAAGAGATCAAGACAGAATTCATTGTGATTGACACGCCCTCGCCTTACAACATTATCTTGGGAGGCCGTGGTTGCATGCAATGGGGGCAGTTCCCTCAACACTGCATCAACTGCTACGATTCCCAACAGAGCATGGGATTGAGGAAATCAGAGGAGATCAGTTGCAGGCAAAAAATTGCTCCATGGCAGCAATGAAGTTAACCTGCAGCATTCAGGAACCAAGAAGGCAGAAGTTGAAGAAGAGGACATGAAGGTCCTAGACGATGTCGGCAAGGAGCCGGCCGAGAAAAGTGAAGAAGCATTGAAGAAAGTCCTCGTCCAGGAGGACGATGAGAACGCTTCTTTCTTCTCGGCACAGGATTAGCCGAAGAAGAGGAAAGGGAGCTGGAAGCCTTTCTGAGGAAAAATATTGAGGTGTTCGCCTGGACACCTATGAAATGCCTGGCATTGACCCCGAGGTCACATGTCACAGACTCAACGTTGACAGGTCGGCCAAACCTGTGATACAACGAGCCAGAAGACCGACGTTGATGCACGTCGAAGCAGTGGAGGAGGAAGTAGACAGACTTCTGGAGGCCAGGGCCATCAGAGAAGCCAACTATCCGACATGGCTATCAAACACCGTGGTAGTAAAGAAGAAGAATGGCAAGTGGAGGGTCTGCGTAGATTTTACAAATTGAACAAAGCTTGTCCCAAAGACAGCTTCCCTCTGCCAAAGATCGACCAGTTGGTGGACGCCACATCTGGACATGGAAGGATGAGCTTCTTGGATGCGCATATAGGGGGTATCACCAGATAGCCATGTACCCCCCGGATGAGGAGAAGACAGCGTTTATCACTCCCAAAGGTCTGTATTGTTACAGAGTCATGCCTTTTGGGTTGAAGAACGCAGGAGCAACTTACCAAAGGCTGGTAACCAAGATGTTCAAACACTTGATTGGCCGAACAGTAGAAGTCTACATTGATGACATGGTCGTGAAGACCAAGGAACCAAAGGATCATCTTGCCGACCTAGAGGAGGTCTTCGACATACTTAGAACATATCGGCTCCGACTAAACGCATCAAAATGCGCGTTTGGAGTCGGATCCGGTAAGTTCTTGGGATACCTGGTGACTAGAAGGGGCATTGAAGCCAGCCCAGATCAGATCAAGGCCATTCTGGAATTACAGAGTCCGACGTCGGCAAAGCAAGTTCAAATGCTTACTGGAAGGGCCGCAGCCCTAAACAGATTTATAAGCCGAAGTTCAGACAAATGTAAGCCTTTTTTCAATCTGGTGAAAAAGGCCACGGACTTTTTATGGACAGAGGAATGTGAGGCCGCTTTGGCTGACCTGAAGAAATACCTTACCTCGGCTCCAGTCCTCTCCACACCTCAGCCTGGGGAGGAATTGTTTTTATACTTGGCAGTTTCAGAGCACGCAGTAAGTGCTGTGATAATCCGAGAAGAGAAGGGAGAGCAGAAGGCTGTTTACTATGTAAGTAAAACCTTGGCCGATGCAGAAACAAGGTATCTACCACTGGAGAAATTAATGCTGGCCTTGGTAATGGCCTCAAAAAGCT
The DNA here is from genome assembly GCA_030407325.1 of Camellia japonica. NCBI lineage: Eukaryota > Viridiplantae > Streptophyta > Magnoliopsida > Ericales > Theaceae > Camellia > Camellia japonica. The sequence continues at coordinate 28,844,151 of JAPPVO010000010.1, read as the reverse complement.
AAACCATTATTTTCAGGCTCATAAGATAGTGGTTCTAACAGAGCACCCATTAAAATCCTTGTTGCAACAAGGAGACTTAACTGGAAGAATAGCAAGATGGGCCGTAGTTTTGGGCCAATATGACCTGGAGTTCAGGCCAAGAACAGCAATTAAGGGCCAAGTCTTGGCCGACTTCGTGGCCGAGTTCTCGCCAGAATACATCGAACATCGGGCTCCGTTGAGCCGAGATGAACGATGTCCAAACAAGAAGGAGCAGCCCAGCCAAAGGCTAAAGAACCAAGGAAGGAAAAACTCAGACCCTGCAGCATTTACATCGGCGACTCCTTTCAACTTTTTGTTGATGGGAGCTCAAACCGGCAGGGGGCAGGGGCAGGAGTAGTGTTAATATCCCCCGATGGAGAGATATTGGAGCAGTCCATTCGACTGGGGTTCAAAGCCTCGAACAATGAGGCGGAATATGAAGCATTGATTGCTGGATTGAAGCTGGCAGCAGCAGCAGCAGAGCAGATGAGGTAATAGTTTTTTGTGATTCACAACTTATAGTGAATCAAACTACAGGAGAGTTCGCTGCCCGAGATGAAAGGATGTCGGCATACGCAAAAGAAGTCATCAGACTGGCAGACATGTTTCAAAACTGCCGACTTCTTCAGGTCAGCCGAGATGATAACAACCACGCCGACGCGTTGGCCAACTTAGCAAGTTCCATGCAAGGAAAGACGAGGACAATAATGATCGATTACCTAGAAGGCCCGAGCATAGAGCCACCGAACACGATGCAAGAGGCATTATGTGTGGACATGGGACCAAGCTGGATGGATGCAATTATTGCATTCCTAAAAGAGGGAAAGCTGCCAGAAGATCGAAAGGAAGCACACAAGGTCAGATTGAAGTCGGCAAGATTCAGTCTGACAGCAGAAGGACATCTCTACAGAAGATCCTTCACTGGACCTCTTTTAAGGTGTGTACACCCTCTTCAGGTCGAGATTTTCTATATGAAATTCATGAAGGAGTTTGTGGAAGCCACGCAGGGGGCAGATCGTTAGCTCACAGGGCCATTACCCAGGGGTATTGGTGGCCCTATATGCAAAAAGATGCAGAAGCCTATGTGAAGAAGTGTGAACAATGCCAGAGGTTTGCACCTTTGATACATCAGCCAGCTGCCGACCTGAACCCGGTTTCCAGCCCTTGGCCATTTGCCCAATGGGGAATGGATCTCATTGGACAATTGCCCCAAGCAACTGGGCAGCGGAAGTACCTACTAGTGGCAACAGACTACTTCACAAAGTGGATAGAAGCAGAGCCTCTTGCCAAAATCCGAGATGTGGATGTGAAGAACTTCATCTGGAAAAACATCATCACCAGATTTGGGATTCCAAGAGCAATTGTTGCCGACAACGGACACAGTTTGACAGCAAACTCATCAAGAATTTTTGTGCAAAGTTCAAGATAAAGAATTACTTTTCAACACCAAGCTTTCCCCAAAGTAATGGGCAAGCCGAAGCATCCAACAAAGTAATTCTGGACGGATAAAGAAGAGGCTGCAGGCAGCAAAGGAAAGTGGGTAGACGAATTGCCCAATGTGCTCTGGGCATATCGTACTACGCCGAGAGATCAACAGGGGAATCCCCCTTTGCCATGGCTTATGGCACAGAAGCAGTCATTCCATTGGAGATCGGCATCCCAGGGATCAGAACACAGGGAGTTGAGAAGGGACTAATGATGTGCTCTTAGCCCGAGATCTGGATCTATTAGAAGAAAGAAGAGAGAAAGCTGCAATCCAGCTTGCGCATACCAGCAACAGCTTGCCAAAGCTTACAACAAGAAGGTCAATCCAAGGGATTTTCAAGTCAACGACCTAGTCTTGAGAAAAGTCGTCGGCAACAAGAAGGATCCCAGAGAGGGCAAGCTTGGCCCAAACTGGGAAGGACCCTACAGAATTACTTCGGTGTTAGGAAATGGGGCATATCGGCTGAAGATAATGAGGCAAAGCATTGCCTAGACCATGGAACACTTGTAATTTAAAGTTTTTTATCATTAGATGTTTTTGATTTTTTGTCATATGATCAATAAAATCTAGCAGAATTTTCAGAACTTTTGAAACTATGCACAATGTTGTTTTTTGAATAATGAGAACCCAAGTGGAACTTAGGTTCACATTGGGGGCAGAGAGAAGACAGTAAAGCTTAGCCGAAGTTAAGCCAGATTATGTTTAACCGTAGTTAATCTAAGATAATGCGAGTTAAAGATAAATTCCTTATCTTTACTTGTTGAAATTTGTAGCAATTTACAAGTTAAAGTTAAGCCGAGATAAATTCCTTATCTTTACTTGTTGAAATTTGTAGCAATTTACAAGTTAAAGTTAAGCTGATAAATTCCTTATCTTTACTTGTTGAAATTTGTAGCAATTTACAAGTTAAAGTTAAGCCGAGATAAATTCCTTATCTTTACTTGTTGAAATTTGTAGCAATTTACAAGTTAAAGATAAGCTGAGATAAATTCCTTATCTTTACTTGTTGAAATTTGTAGCAATTTCCAAGCTAAAGTTAAGCCGACACGTTATCATCTGTTGAAATTTGCAGCATTTTACAGGTCAGTACCTTGCCGAAGTAAAGTTTGCCGTTGTTATACCCGAGGTATGTAACCCCGAAAGATTGTGCAAAGAAGAATTATGTAAATCACGCAAAATATTCTAAGTAACAGAAGCAATGAAGCATTAAAGATTGAAGCATAAAGATATAAACAGTTGCATATAAAGAGGGCACAATGACCTAGCAAAAATCAATTGTTCACAAGTTTCAGAGAAAGACACATCGGCCACAAAACAAAGCTTACAATGTTCAGAAACAAAAGAAAGTATAAAAAGCATCAGGGCTGTCCTTCTTCAACTTCAACTGATGGCTGGGCCGAAACCTCAGAAGGCTCTGGAAGAACCACCTCGGCATCGTTTTGCTTCGCAACCCCTGCATCTTTTTCCGCCACGACCTCGGTGTTTTTCTCTATTACAACCTCGGCCTCCTTATCAGCCGCGATCTCGGCGTCTATTTCGGCCAAGGTCTTCTCCACGCTTTGCTCAGCTAACAGAAGGTCAGATGATAGATGGGTGGGGCCAGTTTCCTTGGGCACCTTCTCAACCTCCTCATCCTCCTCTTGGGTCAAATCCATTATTTGATCGCCCTGAGGAGGTGACTTGGTTTCAATGGCTTCCTTGGGCTTCCTGACCAATGCTTCATCATCTTCACCTTCATCTTCAGCCTCGGCTTCAGAATCAGCTTCTTCTTCAACCTGGCTTGGAGGTGGAGAAAGAGAAAAGGGAAGACGAATAGCTTTGGTTTTGCGCCAGGGCGATGTAACAACCCTGCGTACTGATTACCGATAAAACCACTGAATTATATACTGAATTGCTGCTAAATTGAACTGATAATGACGATAATTGGATTAACTGGAGTACTGAATGGACTGATTGAAATCGAAACTGAAACTTGATAAGTTTATTTACCGATTACATATTGCATCTGTTTGATCTATCGATTATCTGTTTGTGTTTATGTGTATAAACTGCTAATTGAAGGCCTTATCGACGGCCGAACTGAAAACCATTTAGTGTTCCATAATCAGTAGAATATTTGTGATTTAAAGATGTATTTATCTGAAAATTTATTAGGAATGATTAAACTAGATTAAATAAAGCCAATATAAAAGCTTGCTGAATTACGGAAATGCCATTGAGTGACCTTGTTTAATCTTGTCATTTGAGGCTTGTTTGCACTTAATCAAAACATATCATCAGCCCATTTTGTTGCCTCAACAACCGACCAAAACATAGAGAGAGTGTGGAAGGAAGGAATTCATCTTGTTCATCTAGAGAATGGCTTAGAACTTGAAGATTTGTAACAAAGATTGCTAATTTGAGCTTGCAAGACTTGTAATTTGAACCTAGGTAAGAAATATTTCATCTTCTTCTGTTGTCTTGAATCCATCTTGCATGTTCTAGGTTCCATTGTAGAATCAAGCCATGATTTAGTGCATAGAGGTTGAATATTGCTTGGATTGTTGCATGCATGGCCATTTTGTGCATTTTGGAATGGAATTCATGATGGATTGTACATGCATGCTCATGTTTCTATCAAGTTCATGTTTTCAGTTGTTTTCGCAACTATTGAGCTCATTAGAGCAAGAATTGAAGCTTGATTTTGGTATAAAGTTCATGCATTGCATGTTTAACTTGTTCTTGAAAATGGGTTTGAAAATGGCTTTTTGACCAAAGCTTTTGGCCCTTGGCATGTACAAATTAGCTTTTGAAACTTGTTATACATTGTTTGGGATGTATTTTTTCCAGAATTTGGGCCTAAGAGGTTGAGAATCGAATTGTGAATGCTTGGTTTGAGCTTGGAAGGCAAATCTGGAAATTCCAGATTTGGCTTCTTCGCTCGAGCGAAGGATTCCTCGCTCGAGGGCACCTTTATTCAGGGCTCCGCTCGAGCGAGCATCGAGCGTGGTATCGCGCGTAAAAATTGAGCAACCAGTACTTTTACTGTTCATCAGACGCTCGAGCGAAGGATTGTTCGCTCGAGCGAAGCCTTTGATTTTGGAAGCTCGCTCGAGCGAAGAAGGCTCGCTCGAGCGAAGCGCCTATTTTCAGCAACTTTTGAAAAATGCCTTCCAACTGTATTTTTGCATCCTCATCCCATTCTAGGCATTCTTAGGCCTAGTTTAAGACATCTTAATGAGGATTTAGACATGGAACCACACCGAGGAAATTTAGGGATTCAATTACCATCCTTCTCGACTGTGAAACTTAGTGTGTGTTCTATTTGTTAACTGTTTAGGGTTGGCTCTCGGGGACGCGCTCTAGCTGCTACTAGCCCAATCTCTGTGAGTAACAGATTGTGTAAAGATATGTTCAAAATGGTTATATTTTGAATACTGAACTGAACTGTTTATTGAACTGATATTGTTTATTGAATGAATATATGTCCTGCATTTCGAACTGTATTGTGGCATCCTTGGCACCCACTGTTATTGACTGTTACAGAGCTCTGTCGGTTTCCTTGTGAAACCATATTGTTTATCGATTGATGGCCATCATTATTGTTGGGTCTGTTAAGGCCCGGTCCTTTTGGACCTACTGTTTATAGGCTAATGGATGTACCACATATGACTGATTGACTGAAATACTGAAAGACTGAAACTGTTTAAATGAACTGTTTCATTACTGTAAGGACATTCATTCTAACCTCTTTACGCTTTATGTTATTCACTGGGCTTTAGCTCACTGTTTATATATATATGTAGGTTCTCAGCAGCCAGACCAGAGCTAGGAGCGTGGGTTGGTCCCCAGTTTTGTCAAGCCAGCCTATGTGCCTCACTGTGAGGTTCCGTGTTGCCATGCTATGGCTTGGGATTTTGTTTTTGTTTTTCCCATCGGTCTCCTCACTGTTTTGTATCACTGTATAGACTGTTACTACTGTTTACTGTACTGTTATCGAGGGATTAAGTCCCCGTACTGAATGTTGTATGATTGTATAGACTGTACTGTTTTGAACGTAGTGAATGCATGAAAATGTTTTTGGCATACAGATTTTCACAGCTCAATGGACACTAGTTATTTACTGTATTGGCTTCCGCCAGGCCCTGAACTCTGTTATACTGTATTACTGTTAAGCAGGCCTTCGGTAATCACGGATTACTGGCCGGTTACGGTGCTAAACCCATAGGGCCGGGTTTGGGTCGTGACAGAGTGGTATCAGAGCGATACTTAACCACGAGTTATACCGCACACACGTGTCCAAATGAGCTATAGGGTGTCCTAGAAAAGCAATTAGGGCATCTCATGAATTTGAAAAGTGTGTGCTTATGACTGACTGATTAAGTGTTAAAATGTTAAACTGCTTTAATGATAACTGTTATAATGCTTATGATAACTGTTATAACTGTTTATGAAATGGATAATGCAAATGCTGCAATGAAACTGAATCATCCTCTGAGGCCAGAATGGCCAGACTTGAACTAATGATGGGACTGATAATTGAAAGACTGGATCAACAACAGACACCCCCCCCCTCCTCCTCCTCCTCCGGTGCAACCGGAACAGAATGTGCAAAATGTGAATGCAAATGAGGGGGATATTATTGCTCTTACCCAGAAATTCAGCAAGCTAAACCGCCATCCTTTCAGGGAGGCCTTGAACCATTGAAGGCTGAAGCTTGGGTACTTGAAACAGAAATTATTTGAAGTGTTTCCGTGTTCCGAAGCCAACAAAGTACTGTTAGCAACCTTCACCCTTCAAGAAGAAGCAAGAAGGTGGTGGATGTTGACCCGCGATGCAACTATTATGACTTGGGCTCAGTTCAAGGAGTCCTTCTTTGAAAAGTACTTTCCCCAGTGCATCCGAGACAGAAAAGTAACGGAGTTTGAACAACTGAACAGGGCAAAATGTCTGTTGCCGAGTATGAGAAGAAATTCACCGAACTTGCTAGGTATGCACCACACATGGTGGACACCGATTATAAGAAGGCCAGGAGATTTGAAGGGGCCTTAGTGTTGCTATACAGGACCGAATAAATGTTTTGAAATTGCCAACTTTGTGGGTGTTCTCGACCGGGCCTTGATGGCCGAGACAAATATTGCAGCAGAAACAATCTGAAACACCAACAACTGAGTGGCAAGGAAAAAGGCAGGGTTTCAAATTCAAGAAAGGCAAGCATAACCCAGCAAACAAGAAACAGAATACGGGGTCGACACTAGCCCCAGCCAAGGGAGTGGATTTACTCCACCCTGCTCCATATGTGGCAACAAGCACAAAGGGGTTTGCTATCAGATTTCTGGAGCTTGTTTCAGGTGTGGCAAGGTGGGCCACAGAATTAAAGATTGTCCCTCTGCCCCGCAATCCAGTAGTAAAGCTGCCCCAAGCGCAGCAGCATCAAATGTAGCACCGAAGCCTAACCCCAAAGCTACCGGGAAAGAGCCTATGAGGCAGGGCCGAGTGTTCGCCCTAGTACCGGGAGACGTGCAAAACACTGAGACAGTCGTGTCAGGTATCCTCTCTATCTGTGCTCAAAATGCATATGTGTTGATTGATTCGGGGTCTACACATTCGTATGTATCGTATGCTTTTTCGCATAAATTGAATAGACCCTTAGAACCCATGAACTATCTGCTAGCTGTATCATCACCTGTTGGGGGATCCATGACATGTGCATATATGTATCCTGCTTGTGAGCTTATTGTTGGGGATATGCATCTGTTTATTGATTTACTGCCATTGAATATCGATCATTTTGATGTAATATTGGGGATGGATTGGTTACAAAATATCATGCTACTATCGATTGTGTACAAAACAAGTAGTTTTCCGTCCACCGGGCTTACCGGAATTTGTGTTTAATGGGATTGGAGTAGTACCCCCACCGTATCTGATTTCTTCTGTAAAGCTGTTAACTGATTAGAAAGGGGTGTAAAGGATATCTGTGTTCTGTACTGACTGTGTCTACTGATGATAGTGTTAAAACTGATGTGAATTGTATTCCTATAGTCAGAGAATTCCCAGATGTGTTTCCAGATGATTTGCCAGGGGATTTGATTGACAGGGAAATTGAATTTACTGTTGATGTGTTCCGGGTACACAGCCATATCGAAAGCTCCTTACAGAATGGCTCCAACTGAACTGAAGGAATTGAAAGTGCAATTGCAGGAACTGTTAGACAAAAGTTTATCAGACCCAGTACTTCACCGTGGGGTGCACCTGTTTTGTTTGTGAAGAAAAAGATGGCTCACTGAGACTGTGCATTGATTACCGTGAATGAACAAGGTAACTGTAAAGAATAAATATCCATTACCGCGTATTGATGATTTATTTGACCAGTTACAGGGTGCACAAGTGTTTTCCAAGATTGATCTTAGATCGGGGTACCATCAACTGAAGGTTAAACCGGGAGATATTGATAAGACTGCTTTTAGAACGAGGTATGGCATTATGAATTTTTAGTTATGCCGTTCGGAGTCACGAATGCCCCTGCTGCATTTATGGACCTTATGAACAGAATTTTTAAACCGTACCTTGATGATTTCATTGTGGTATTTATTGATGACATACTGATTTATTCTAAGACTGTTGAAGAACATGAACACCATCTAAGACTTGCCCTGCAGACCTTAAGAGAACAGAAACTGTATGCTAAACTGTCTAAATGTGAATTTTGGCTTGATCATGTGATGTTTTTGGGGCATGTTATTAGCAAAGATGGAATTTCTGTTGATCCGCAGAAAATTGAAGCTGTAGTGAACTGGCCTAGACCAACGAATGTAACCGAAGTCCGAAGCTTTTTGGGATTGGCTGGATATTACAGGATTTGTCAAAGATTTCTCCAAGATTGCCTTACCACTGACTCAGTTGACACAGAAGGGGACATCATTTGACTGGACTGACCAGAGGGAATCAGCATTCCAAGAATTGAAAACTCGACTTGTGCACCGCGCCTTTACTCTACCTTCAGGTACAGATGGTTACACTGTTTTTAGTGATGCTTCTCATAAGGGTTTGGGATGTGTTTTAATGCAGAATGGGAGAGTTATTGCTTATGCTTCCCGACAGTTGAGACCGCATGAAAAGAATTACCCAACCCATGATCTTGAACTTGCTGCAGTGGTTTTTGCATTGAAAATTTGGCGCACTATTTGTATGGGGCGACATGTGAAGTATACCGACCACAAGAGTGAAGTACTTCTTCACACAGAAAGAACTGAATATGAGACAGCGGAGATGGCTTGAATGATGATCAAAGATTATGACCTACAGATTCTGTACCATCCGGGAAAAGCCAATACCGTTGCCGATGCTTTGAGCCGAAAATCGATTGGGAACTTAGCCTGTTTGCTGACTGGGCAGAAAGAATTGCTTTGTGACTTGAAAAGTCTGAATTGAAATTGTTTTGAAGAACAAGGTGGAACCTTAGCTGCCATTACTGCTCAACCAGCATTGATTGAAGAGATTAAGAGAAACAGCAACTGGATGATTACTTGAAGAAAATCATCGAAGAAAAGATTCAAACCGAGACCGGGGTTCAAATTTGACAACAATGTACTGAAATTTCAAGATAGACTGTGTGTACCAAATGACACTGAATTGAAAAGAAGAGTTCTCCAAGAAGGCCACAATTCGAAGTTGTCTACCCGGGGAATACGAAAATGTATCAAGATCTGAAACAGAATTTCTGGTGGCCGGGAATGAAGAAAGAAATTGCCGACTTTGTGTCCAAGTGTCTTCATTGCCAACAAGTCAAAGCTGAACATCAACGACCTGCCGGATTACTGCAACCCTTACCCATACCAGAGTGGAAATGGGAGCATATCACGATGGATTTTATCGTTGGGTTACCTCGCTCCAGGAAAGGTATGGATTCTATTTGGGTTATTGTTGATAGACTGACTAAATCTGCACACTTCTTACCTGTCAAGACAATCTATAATGCGGATAAATTGGCTGTTATCTATATTGATGAAATTGTTAGATTGCACGGAGTGCCTGTGTCTATTGTTTCTGACAGGGATTCGAAGTTTACATCGAGGTTTGGCAAAGCCTACAGACTGCATTGGGTACTGAATTGAGGCTGAGTAGTGCCTATCATCCTCAGACAGATGGACAGTCAGAAAGGACCATCCAAACTTTAGAGGATCTACTGAGAATGTGTGTCCTTGATTTCCAAGGAAACTGGGAAAGTCATTTGCCGTTGGCTGAATTCGCCTACAACAACAGCTACCATTCGAGTATTGGTATGGCGCCTTTCGAGGCATTGTATGGCAGAAAGTGTAGATCTCCAATTTGCTGGGCAGAAGTTGGAGATGGGCCTTTGCTTGGGCCCGAGATTGTATATGAGACGACTGAAAAGATCAAACTGATACAGCAGAGACTGAAAACCACAGAGTAGACAGAAAAGTTATGCGATGTTAGAAGACGGGATAGAGAGTATGAAGTGGGTGATCACGTTTTGTGAAAGTGACACCAATGAAAGGCCAGACTCGTTTTGGAGTCAAAGGCAAGTTAGCGCCGCGGTATGTCGGACCGTATGAGGTGATTGAGAAAATCAATCCGGTGGCGTATCAAGTTGCACTTCCTCCTGAAATGGAGCATATGCATAACGTCTTCCACATTTCGATGTTGAGAGATTCTTCGGGATCCGTTTCATGTGATTGAGCCTACCGTAGTGTTGAGTGATGACTACACTTACGAGGAACGGCCTATACAGATTGTAAACCGACGGATCAAGAAACTGAGAAACAAAGAGATCCCGCTAGTGAAAGTTGACTGGCAGAATCATGGTGGTGTGTATGCCACTTGGGAAAGGGAAGATGACATGGCGAAAAGATATCCTGATTTGTTCCCGCTGAACCCTGTTTTCTTCCAAACTGAAGGTAACTCGAGTTTAGAGGACTAAACTCCTTATAAGGAGGGGAGACTGTAACAACCCTCGTACTGATTACCGATAAACCACTGAATTATATACTGATTACTGCTAAATGAACTGATAATGACTGATAATTGAATTAACTGAGTACTGAATACTGATTGAAATCGAAACTGAAATTGAATAAGTTTATTTGAATTGCATATTGCATCTGTTTGATTATTGATTATCTGTTTGTTTTATGTGTTTAAACTGCTAATTGAAGGCCTTATCGGCGGCCGAACTGAAAACCGTTTAGTGTTCCATATCAGTAGAATATTGTGATTTAAAGATATTTATCTGAAAATTGATTAGAATGATTAAACTGATTAAATAAAGCCAATTATAAAGCTTGCTGAAATTACGGAAATGCCATTGAGTGGCCTTGTTTAATCTTGTCATTTGAGGCCTTGTTTGCACTTAATCAAACATATCATCAGCCCTTTTTTGTTGCCCTCACAACCGACCAAAACATAGAGAGAGTGTGGAAGGAAGGAATTCATCTTGTTCATCTAGAGATGGCTTAGAACTTGAAGATTTGTAACAAAGATTGCTAGATTTGAGCTTGCAAGACTTGTAATTTGAACCTAGGTAAGAAATATTCATCTTCTTCTTGTTGTCTTGAACTCCATCTTGCATGTTCTAGGTCCATTGTAGAATCAAGCCAT
>JAPPVO010000010.1:28589769-28832944 GCA_030407325.1 Camellia japonica | reverse complement strand
AACGGCATCTTCCAACTGACGGTTGCAAACAGAATATTCCTACCTGTATGTCCACTGTATATGTTATATGTCTGTGTCGTATATACCTGTATATATACTGTATATGTTTGTGTATAAGGCTGTATATGTCTGTGTCGTATATACCTGTATATATACTGTATATGTCTGTGTATGTATCTGTATATATCTGTCAGTAAATATCTGTGTACATTTGCATGTAAATATCTGTGTATTATAATAATCAGGAAGAAAATGGGCATTTGTGACTTCTACATGTAAAGGTTACCCCTTGTCAAATCATTCTACCATACCTTCTTCCATTCGCGTAAGACGCGTTTGGACTTCGAATTTACCTTCGCTCCTTTCATGTGAATGATGCTAGATTTGATGTTTACCTAGTTAAAACCTTCCCCCTTTCCTCTCGCGTATGACAGACGCGTTTGGATCTCAAATACTCCTCTTGCGTATGACAGACGCGTTTGGATCTCAAATACTCCTCTCGCGTATAACAGACGCGTTTGGATCTCAAATACTTCTCTCGCGTATGACAGATGCGTTTGGATCTCAAATACTCCTCTCGCGTATGACAGACGCGTTTGGATCTCAAATACTCCTCTCGCGTATGACAGACGCGTTTGGATCTCAAATACTCCTCTCGTGTATGACAGACGCGTTTGGATCTCAAATACTCCTCTCGCGTATGACAGACGCGTTTGGATCTCAAATAATCCTCTCGCGTATGACAGACGCGTTTGGATCTCAAATACTCCTCTCGCGTATGACAGACGCGTTTGGATCTCAAATACTCCTCTCGCGTACCTAACACGCGTTTGGATCTCAAATACTCCTCTCGCGTATGACAGACACGTTTGGATCTCAAATACTCCCCTCGCGTATAACAGACGCGTTTGGATCTCAAATACTCCTCTCGCGTGACAGACGCGTTTGGATCTCAAATACTCCTCTCGCGTATGACAGACGCGTTTGGATCTCAAATACTCCTCTCGCGTTATGACAGACGCGTTTGGATCTCAAATACTCTCTCGCGTATGGCAGACGCGTTTGGATCTCAAATACTCCTCTCGCGTATGGCAGACGCGTTTGGATCTCAAATACTCCTCTCGCGTATGGCAGACGCGTTTGGATCTCAAATACTCCTCTCGCGTATGGCAGACGCGTTTGGATCTCAAATACTCCTCTCGCGTATGACAGACGCGTTTGGATCTCAAATACTCCTCTCGCGTATGACAGACGCGTTTGGATCTCAAATACTCCTCTCGCGTATGACAGACGCGTTTGGATCTCAAATACTCCTCTCGCGTAAGACGCGTTTGGATTTCAAGTTCACATACTCCTCTCGCGTAAGACGCGTTTGGATCTCAAGTTCACATACTCCTCTCGCGTCAGACGCGTTTGGATCTCAAGTTCACATCCTCCTCTCGCGTAAGACGCGTTTGGATTTCAAGTTCACATACTCCTCTCGCGTAAGACGCGTTTGGATTTCAAGTTCACGTACTCCTCTCGCGTATGACAGACGCGTTTGGATCTCAAATACTCCTCTCGCGTATGACAGACGCGTTTGGATCTCAAATACTCCTCTCGCGTAAGACGCGTTTGGATTTCAAGTTCACATACTCCTCTCGCGTAAGACGCGTTTGGATCTCAAGTTCACATACTCCTCTCGCGTCAGACGCGTTTGGATCTCAAGTTCACATCCTCCTCTCGCGTAAGACGCGTTTGGATTTCAAGTTCACATACTCCTCTCGCGTAAGACGCGTTTGGATTTCAAGTTCACATACTCCTCTCGCGTAAGACGCGTTTGGATCTCAAGTTCACATCCTCCTCTCGCGTAAGACGCGTTTGGTGGATTCAAGTTCACATCCTCCTCTCGCGTAAGACGCGTTTGGATTTCAAGTTCACATACTCCTCTCGCGTAAGACGCGTTTGGATTTCAAGTTCACATCTCCTCTCGCGTAAGACGCGTTTGGATTTCAAGTTCACATACTCCTCTCGCGTAAGACGCGTTTGGATTTCAAGTTCACATACTCCTCTCACGTCAGACGCGTTTGGATCTCAAGTTCACATCCTCCTCTCTCGCGTAAGACGCGTTTGGATTTCAAGTTCACATCCTCCTCTCGCGTAAGACGCGTTTGGATTTCAAGTTCACATACTCCTCTCTCGGTAAGACGCGTTTGGATTTCAAGTTCACATACTCCTCTCCGCGTAAGACGCGTTTGGATCTCAAGTTCACATACTCCTCTCGCGTAAGACGCGTTTGGATTTCAAGTTCACATGCTCCTCTCGCGTAAGACGCGTTTGGATTTCAAGTTCACATGCTCCTCTCGCGTAAGACGCGTTTGGATTTCAAGTTCACATACTCCTCTCGCGTAAGACGCGTTTGGATCTCAAGTTCACATACTCCTCTCGCGTAAGACGCGTTTGGATTTCAAGTTCACATACTCCTCTCGCGTCAGACGCGTTTGGATCTCAAGTTCACATCCTCCTCTCGCGTAAGACGCGTTTGGATTTCAAGTTCACATCCTCCTCTCGCGTAAGACGCGTTTGGATTTTAAGTTCACATACTCCTCTCGCGTAAGACGCGTTTGGATTTCAAGTTCACATACTCCTCTCGCGTAAGACGCGTTTGGATCTCAAGTTCACATCCTCCTCTCGCGTAAGACGCGTTTGGATTTCAAGTTCACATCCTCCTCTCGCGTAAGACGCGTTTGGATTTCAAGTTCACATACTCCTCTCGCGTAAGACGCGTTTGGATTTCAAGTTCATATACTCCTCTTGCGTAAGACGCGTTTGGATCTCAAGTTCACATCCCCCTTTCGCGAAAAGACGCGTTAGGACATCCATCTCCCCCTTTCGCGAAAAGACGCGTTAGGACATCCATCTCCCCCTTTCGCGAAAAGACGCGCTAGGACATCCATCTCCCCCTTTCGCGGAAAGACGTGTTAGGACTTCCATCTCCCCCTTTCGCGAAAAGACGCGTTAGGACATCCATCTCCCCCTTTCGCGAAAAGACGCGTTAGGACATCCATATCCCCCTTCCGCGAAAAGACGCGTTAGGACATCCATCTCCCCCTTTCGCGAAAAGACGCGTTAGGACATCCATCTCCCCCTTTTCGCGAAAAGACGCGTTAGGACATCCATCTCTCCCTTTCGCGAAAAGAAGCGTTAGGACATCCATCTCCCCCTTTTCGCGAAAAGACGCGTTAGGACATCCATCTCCCCCTTTCGCGAAAAGACGCGTTAGGACATCCATCTCCCCCTTTCGCGAAAAGACGCGTTAGGACTTCATATCCCCCTTTCGCGAAAAGACGCGTTAGGACCATTTCAAATCCATCGCACTGTTTTGTGCACCGCACTCGCACTATCTTGTACATTCCCATTGGTCTAGGAGACCTTAAATCCTATAAAGGTGCAATTCCTTTGGTGTTTGTCGTGCCCGAACGACTTCAATGGTCTAGGAGACCTTAAATCCTATAAAGATGCAATTCCTTTGGTGTTTGTCGTGCCCGAACGACTTTAGGTGTCTGGTATAGCCATCTGCCTGTGATTGCAATGAGTTCCTAGGAGACCAACTGCGACGGTGAAAACTAGAGTTCGAATGGCGATGCTAGAACGCAAAAGGTTCGGGATTTCCGAGACTAAAGTCTGGTTAAATACCCAGAGGCGCATCCAGGGGTGCATTCTCGGCTTGAAATCTGTATGGTAGCCCCATAGGTTGAGATAGCTTATATGCGTCTTAATTCTGGATACTGAACCAACCTAGTCTGTCACCCCGTTGGAGAATAGGGAAAGTTGTAAATATGATCAGGTGCGCCTGTTGTTTACACCATATTTCCTCCTTTCGCGTGACACGTGTTAGGATGGTGAGTTCTCATCTCTTGGTTGAGGTCTTCCCTCTCTTTCATAAATCATGAATTTTCAAACAACCGGCTTCGCATAGCGTATAAGTCCAATTTTCAAACCGGCTTCGCGTAAGCGTATAAGTCCAATTCTCAAAATCATTCTGCATATCATTAGCATCTTGCCCCTGAACTACGCCGGTTTGATTCCTTGCAAAGGGATACGTAGGCAACCCTCGGGTTCAACCAACTGCATCTGCATTTTGTTTCATTGCCCAAGTCTTACGGCTTTGTCAAAAAGGGTCGTCTTCGGGCTTTGACATTCACTCACGTCATTTCATGACTTCGAGCTCTGTCAAAGAAGGGCAACTGTAGACACCCCATTTTTGACCGCCCCTAAGACTTGGGCACTTTCTTTTGACCACCCGCTGATGACAATTTTCCCAGCCGAAAAATCAAATTGGAGCTTTAATCCATCCCTAATATTCATCCCTAATATTTTATTAATTTGTAACATTTTAGTGATTTTATATATGTGTGTGTATTCTTATTTTTATTTAAAAAAAGAAGAAGAAGAAAAGAAAAACTGGATTCAACTTGTACTATATATGTTTATATATTATAGATAATATATTATCATTATTTGGTTAAAGGGGCCTCAATGAATCATGAGGGGAGACAAGAATAATTAGAGTGGGCGGTGGAGAGAATAAAAAAAACAAGGGGGAGTTTATCATCTATAACATCACTCAAAGAAGAGGGGGAGGAGATGGAGGACAGACCATTATCAACTCTACACAGAGAGGATATACACAGAGACCATACAGAGCTCGGCAAAAAAAAGACCACAACAACACAAAAATTCCTAGCATCTCTCTCTCTCTACCCTCTCTCACACAGCAGCTCACCACCCCCAAATATAACCAAGCTCTCTCCACCCACTTCACCCTCTCTTCTCGGCAGACCATCCACCACACCACAACACCAACACAGCAGCACCTCCCACGACCATTCTCCTCCCGCAGCTACACAGCACCCTACACACCCATCCTTCACGGTAGCTTCACAGCAGCATACACCAACCCATCAACCTCCCTCTCGGCAGCTCTCCTCCATACCCATGCACCTCTCTCTCTCTCTAATATAATACTCATACACCAACCAACCTCTCTCTCTCACCCTCTCGGCATCAACCTGCTACACTATTCCCACGCCCACTAACCCAACTACACCACAGACACCACCACTGCCTCATAACCCACGGCAGCTCACCACCCGACCCATACAACACACCCACTTCTCTTTCTCTCTCTAGCGACCCACGGCAGCTCACCACCTTCATCAACCACCTATAAATCCACCTCTCTCACACACCCACTTCTCTTCTCTCTCACACCTCACGGCACCCATCACCACACACATACACTCAGTTTCACTCACCACCCTCATCAACCACCTATAAACCCACCTCTCTCACGCAGCTCACCACCAGCAGCTTGCCGAGCCACCAGCAGCACCACCAGTAGCTTGCCGAGCCACCCACCAACAGTTCACACCAGCAGCACCTCCAACAACTCCGCAACTAACATACACCACCAGCAGCCCACTGCCGAGCTACCACCAGCAGCACCACCAACTACTCCGCTGCTACGCCGCCATTCCGCTAGCCGAGAGCTTCGATCCACTTCGCGCCTAGCTTGTACCTTCCTGAGGTAAAATTTTCTTACTTTTATTTCAATCTTCGTACGTCATTTTCTCGTGTTTTTATTTTGATTTGGGACTGTTTTGGAATTATTTTTCAACATAGAAACTATGTGATTTGAAGTTGTAAAAGTGAGGAAGGGTTCGCTATCCTTCCTCATAAATTTGTATTTTATTTGGGGGCTGTTTAATTTATTTCAATAAGTTTGTTTTACATATTTTGTTTGTATTATATTAACCAATGAATCAATTAATCAACCTTGCATAACCACCTCTGCAACCTCCCTCCATTCTTTACTTATTTCGATTAAAAAGTTATGAAAAAAATTAAGATTGTGATTCAAGTATAAGAAAGGAACTCTCCCATGCTTAATGGTTTAAATTCTTTGGAGGTTCACTACCCCAAATGTCTACATGTTCTTATACTAAAGCACAATCTTTTATTTTTTTTCATTTCTCTTTATTCATCAGTGTGTTGACTTTTAAGGGACTCATTGACCCTTGGAAATCACCAAGGAAAGTGTCATTATCACTTATTAGCAAGTTTGGATTTTAAGTCATTATCACTCAAGTTTGGGTTTTTCTAAGTCATTATTACTCTTTTGAGTTTGACTAGTCCTTGTTGCACATCTTGAGTTTGACTTAAAATCCTAACTTGTAAATAGGTTTGACTCTTCCTTTGTTGTAATTTCCCCCGAAGAATTTATCACATGTTTGTTTACTGTTAAGGGATTAATTGACCATTGGAAATCACCAAGGAAAGTGTCATTATCACTCATTATCAAGTTTGGATTTCAAGTCATTATCACTCAAGTTTGGGTTTTTCTAAGTCATTATTACTCTTTTGAGTTTGACTAGTCCTTGTTGCACATCTTGAGTTTGACTTGAAATCCTAACTTGTAAATAAGTTTGACTCTTCCTTGTGATTTCCTCTGAAGAAAATAATGTTTATTCGGGTTAAGTCAACACTTTTTTTCTTTATTGCATTTCAGACTTAGTGGATGTAAATATCACTTTTGCACAAACAGGAGAAAAGATAAAGAAATGGACAGGTAATAAAAAAGGCTAATAAAAGTGGTTAAAATTGGATTACAACCCACCTAAAGAACCAATATGATTAATTGAATTCGGTCGGACGTTATACCGAATTTAGTGTGTCAAGGCTTGCCTTATTGTAATAAATTAGACAGCCCCTTTCATTTATTATTCATTTGGTTTTGTAATAATTATTTATTCGGACCCTCCTGCGTGAGGGCACTTTAGTTCATTCGGACCCTCCTGCGTGAGGGCGTATTATTTCATTCGGACCTTCCTGCGCGAGGGCAAACAAATTTGTAATAAGTGTGCGTGTGTGTGTGCATGTCTTCCAACCCCACGTCTTTCTCCCTTTTATTTCCCAGCTTATGATGGTTAGTTTAAGGACATCATGTTTAATTTAGCATACTCATGTTTGCATCCACTTGTATTGCATGCATAAAAGTTCGGCTCATCATATTATTGCAAATGTCAAATTCAAACTCTTTACTTGGATACGTGCGCTATTACATGCCTTGAATTGACTCACATGCCATGTTAGTAGCCGAGCTTAGTAATTGCGATTGTATGCGTTGCATTAGTCATAATACATAGTTAGGATCATGCATTTTTCTCTAACTAGTTCTCTTTTTTGGCTCGGGATCGGAGTACGAGGTGAGTTTTTATGATTTAGCATATTGCATGTGATTGCTGTCATATCAAGCATACTACCATGAGGCTAATTGCTTAAGTGATAAACTGTTTGAATGCCTGTGGATGAAGGCTATTCACTGACATTGGGATACTTTGATTAATGTATATATGAGATCACTTTTTCAAGTGATACATATTCAAAAACTTTTTCAAAACAAACATCAAATCAAACATTCCAATTGTTCGTGAAATTAGTCTATACTTGTATGCTAGAGATAAAATAAGAACATATATTGTACATAAGAATCACATCATAATTAGTAGAGGCCGATCTTTGATCGGGTGAGTGGGGTGCTCATTATTGACCTTCCCCTCTCATACCTAAGTTCCCGAACCAAGACACTTTGGTAACGACGGACTAATGGCTTTGGCACGAGTCACGGGTTTCCTAAATTTCCATAAATATTTAGGTGGCGACTCTGAAATCTGGCAAAGCAGTCCATATTGGCATTTGATTCAAACATCGATTTTCCAAAAATAATTGCCGGATTTGGACTCTTTTTGTGTTTCCACTGTTTCACATTGCACTTGTGAAATCAGATTCAGAACCAACACAAGTGGAGTCCGAACTGTAAGGGCTATTTCATTCTTCCGAAAGGGGGCGCGAAAAGCCGAGCTACACATGCCCGCACGGATTTGTTCTTCCCAGTGGGTCACCCATCCTAGAACTACTCCAGCCTAAGCACGCTTAACTGGGGAGTTCTAATAGGGATTTCACCACTTGGGAAAAGGCCTCGATGCTATATAAGGGTCTAGGTTTTTACTTTTATAGCCCAGGAACTCCCCCTCCATTCCCGATGTGGGACACCGGGGCCTTACAAATCTACTCTAAGCAAGGAATTCACTTAGTTGAACAAATCACCAACTCCACATCTCACCGAGTTGAATTTGCTCTAAGCAAGGAATTCACTTAGTTAGACAAATCACCAACTTGCCCTCTTGCCGAGCTGGATTTGCTCTAGGCAAGGAATCCACTTGGTTGGACAAATCACCAAGTCCTCCTTTTCCTGAGCTGAATCTGCTCTAGGCAAGTGTAGACGTCCCCGAACGCATCCCGGGCGAGGAGTGCGAGTCCCCCCCCGTTACGGTTCGATATTGGGTCACTACAGTTCGAAGGACTCAAAGTGTCACGGTTCTTAATCTTGAACCAAAGAGTCCAAATCCGGCAAATCGTTTTGAAAACAGATTTTTTTTGAAAGAAGTGCCAAACACGGACTGCTTTGCCAGATACAGAGTCGCCACCTAAATATTTTTTAATGGGAATTTAGGAAACCCTGACTCGGTGCCAAAGGCCACGTGTCCGTCATCACCAAAGTTGCCTCGGCTCGGGAACTTGGGTACGATTGGGGAAGGTCACTTCGTGAGCACCCCCGCTCGCCCGGTCAAAGACCGGCCTCTACTAACCATGATATCTTATTTTGAAAACATTGTGAGTTCTTGTTCCGGTTATTAGCCTAGGTTACTATGTGATGCGCACAGCATACAAGTATAGACTGGATCGCCTGAATTGGAACAAAACATTTCATGTTTGTTTGTTTGAAAATGGTTTGATGGTGCTACCCGCAGGTAGGCTAAGACGCGGATTTGCCACCTTCAGGTGGGCTTAGAAAACATGATTTTGCCACTATCTAGTGGGCTTAAAACAAACATTTGATGAATTGCTTCAATCCAAGTAACACAACCTCCACCCACAGGCATTCAGGCAGTTATATCACATAAGCACATAGCCTCATGGTAAGCATGCTATTCATGGCAGTCACTCACACGCATGCAAGGATGCTAAAGCATAAAACTTACCAAGTACTCCAAGCCAAAACAAAAGCTTTATTAGAAATCATGCATGATCCTAACTATACAGAAATGCCTAATGCAACACATGCAGAATGCAACTATAGCAGGCTCGGCTATTCTAAACATGGCATATGGAATGCTACAGCTAACATGTATTCATCTTGTAATTGAAGTTCAATGCAGTTAGTATGGTGCGCCGAGCCCGGTGCGTGCAAAACAGATGAATGATGCAAACATGCTGTCATACTGTATGCTAATCGAAATATGCCTATATCTAACCATTATAAGCAGGTAAATAAAAGGGAAGAAAGACGTGGGGTTGGAAGACATACATCACACTCACCCACACTTATTACAATTATGCCCTCGCGCAGAGGGTCCGAATAAATAATACAGTCCGAAATAATAAAAGAATAATACAGTCCGAAATTACAGATTTCTAATTAATTAATAAATTAACTAAGAAAGCTTTAAAATGGCCTGCAAGCCAGGGGCTGCCTCGCTTCTGATAAATGATGTATGCTGGGCTGTCTTTGCGTAAAAATCCACTGGGATGCCCAAATTAGCCTCTGTTTGCAATGTTTCTCGAAATGCGCGTCAGACTCCGAAAAGTTGCTGATTCCTCATTTTGCTGCAACAGAGAGCAGGAAAAGGGCATAGCAATGTATTTCACAGATATATGCATGCCTCGATTCTCGTGCCACCAATCACGCAAATCGATGCATGATGGCCGAGGAATCGGATTGCACAACTCAATATAGGGTGCAATGCAGATGAATGCTACAACAAAACCTAACTCCATCATGGGTAATCCGGAGCGTCTGTGACTTGGGAATTGAGACCCGTTCCGTCACTCGGAGTACGAAACGTGCCTCGTTTCCCGTGCCCGGGCTAACTCCTATCCCGAACACGATGCAATATGCACGATATGCATGAAATGCAGCTAATATACAATCCTAGCATGCACAATGCTATGAAAATGAGATGCCTCGAAATGCGTGCACACGGGCACGCAAACCGAGGAAATGATCCTAAGGCATAAAATGACATACGCAATGCAAATTGGACTTACACTAACATGGGTGAGCCTCAGCCACACTCACATAAGAGGCCGTCGGATAAAAATGAAGATGCCTCGAAATGCGTACCCACGGGCACGCAAACCGAGCCAATGCATACAGAATGCAAAATGTCATGGAAGTGATATGTAATGAGGCTAAAATGAGATGTCTCGAAGTGCGTGCCCGCAGGCACGCAAACCGAGAAAATGGCGTATGGAATGCAATGAGGCTAAAACGACATACAGAATGTAGAATGGACTTATACCAACATGAGAGGACCTTAGCCACTCTCACACGGGAGGCCGTCGGATAAAAAAAGAAGTGCCTCGAAGTGCGCGCACATGGGCGCGCAAACCGAGGCGATGCGTTTAAGCATGAAATGACATGAAAAATGATATGCAAGCATGCAAATGGAATTTCAGCACTCACAAATGATGCCAAACAGTCCCGAAAGGTGGGGAAATGATACCAAATGCCCGGAATGGTCCCGAAATGCGATAATAAGCACCCGGAATGGCCTATAGCCATGCTAAACATGCATAATTGGTACATGAAATGAAAAACAGTAGCAAGGCAGCCCCCAAAATAGCATTTTTCAGTCACAAAAATGGCTAAATAGCAAGCATAGATAGGGCAACAACAGCATGCAAAAATACGAGCCAAGAGGGGGGTATTGAAGCAAGTGATACATGCGATGCTCAAATGGAAAAGTACCCTTCTACAACACTGATGAGGGACTAAAAATATGAACATTAACAGTAGATAACATCCCCCAACTCAGTATGCAAACATGCTAAAAATGTCATGCAAGATTGAGGATACATAGGGCTATAACATGAAGTACCCTAAAAATCATCAAACCAGAAAAGATCCTTAATGAAATATGACAAGAAGGAAAAAATATGGATATTTTCAGTACTGATGATAGCCTAAATCAGAAGCTAGATAAGCTCAAGAAGGCATGCAAGAATGGGGGCCAAAGAAGATATAAAGACAAGTATAACATGGAGACCCCAAACAAGATTGATCCCTTCTACAATGTTGTACAGGGACACAAAATAAGCTCACTCACAGTTCATGACATTCTCCAAAACAGACTGCATGTAGGTCAAACAAATCATGCAAGTTTACGGTAAATATGAGAAATTATGAAGCAAGTGCATGATAGAGAGGCCAAACAGGGTTGAGCCCTTCTTAAATGTTGAAGAGGGGCTCAAAATAATCCCACTCACAGTTTATATTGTGCTCGAAATCAGATTACTCATAGGCTAGAAAAAGCATGCAAAAACAAACATCAAGAATAGCTCAAAAGAGGACCACTTTCAGTATTGGTCGGAGCTCAAAACAGTGAGCAAGTAGGGTAGAAAAATGATACAAAAAAGTGCTAGAAAAGGGGAAATAGTGACTTACCCTTGAAGACTACACTTTGGTTGCTTCTTGGCTTGAGTTTGTTGCTTCTTAGCCTCTGAAAAACCTTCCCTTGCTGCTGGAATGGAAGTGGTGAAGGTATTGCTTGGTGTTGATGAACAAATGAGGCCAAAACTTAAGGATTTTGGAGGTTTTTGGAGAGGGAGATGTAAGCCAATGCTTATGAGCTCTTAAGGGGAGTTTTTCTAACCCTAATGAAGAAGCTGGCCAGCCACTTATAAAGGCTAAGAAGGGGGTGTAAAAGAGGAGGGAAATGCACCCAAGCTTTCCCTCCCAAAATATCCCCCAGATGCAGATTTCTTCTGGGGAAACAGCTATACAGCTGTAAAGTATGCACTGAGAGGATGCAGGCCGGCTAGCCACCTTTATTGGAGGTGGCCGGCGGCCACCCCCATAGCCGGCCGGCCAAGGGCAAAAATGGAAAGTTAGAATTGCTGGCCGAGCTCTATATATTAGTGTCCTCCCATGCCTCCTCTTCAAGGCCCTGTGGTTGGAAATTGGCAACTCTGAACCAGGAGAAACAACAATTCACTTTTCAAAGAGGGTCAAAAATGAAAATAAGAATTACTGGCCGGCCATGGGTTTTTAGTGTCCTCCCAGGTGTGTACAACACGAATATGTGGTTTTGGCTCGAAGAAAATGGCCCTAGGGTATTCAACATTAGCCCGGAAGTGAGAAAAACGAGCTCCGGAGGGCGCCGAAAGTGCATAACAGGTTGCTTGGACAATTACTAGCCTCCCACCCTCCAGTGATCTTCCTGATGATGAAACAGAGGTACCTGCCAAAAATGAACAAAAACCGATGCAAAACGAAAGCTCGGGGACCAAAATACGCAGTTCGGGGTCCCGAAAATAGGCTGTAAGCACCGAAAGTGGCATTCGGCCACGAAGTGGGTATCTAAGACCCCAGTGTCCCTCGGTATGATAAAACAGAGGTACCTGCCAACAATGAACAAAAATCGATGCAAAACGAATGCTCGGGGACCAAAACACGCAGTTCGGGGTCCCGAAAACCGGCCGTTAAGCACCGACAGTGGTGTTTGGCCACGAAGTGGGTATCTAAGACCCCAGTGTCCCTCAAAAGGGAGTAAATGAGATGCATGCCAAAAATCGGAGGAATCGGAGATGGTTGGGTGGTCCCGAGCCGAGGCACACGGCCTAACGGCTCCGAAAATCGGGGACCGGGCTCCGAAATGGGCAAAATGGCCTACGGCCACGAAAAGTAGCCCACGGCCACCGAGAGATGATCTGCTAGACCTCTCCCTCCCCTCAGGAAGAAAAACAGAGAAAATCGAGTCTGGTTCGCAAACCGAGGCAAGGCACAGAAGAGAGTTCGGAAGTCCGGAGGCAGGGCGCACGGCCGCGACTCTAAGACTTCTGAACGAGCACAATATGCAACATCACCGAGCGCTCAATCGGTGACGTCTGAGTCTTAAAGTCGGTCAAAAATGGGGTGTCTACAGCAAGGACCAAGTTTCCATATACTGGGCTTTATTTGTTCCAGCAAGGATCAATTTTTTCTCTTGCCGGGCTCAATTTGCCATAGACAAGGAATTAATTAAGTTGGACATGACCCCATCTTTTTCTCTTTTCGAGCTTACTCTGCTTTAGCAAAGTCAAAATTCCCCTCTTGCTGAGCTTATTCGGCTTCAGCAAGGAATTCCAAAGTTGATTAAAACTGTCAACAAACCTCTTCTTGAGCAAAATCAGCCCGACAAGGAATTCCAAAGTTGATTAAAACCATCAACAAACCTATTGCCGAGCAAAATCCGCCTGGCAAGGAATTCCAAAGTTGAACAAAACACCAACTTTTATCTTGTTGAACAAAATCAGCTCGATAAGGAATTCTAATCCATCAAGATGATCGTCAGTTACCCCTTGGACCGTGATATATCCGCTTGGCGAGGGAAAAATACAACAATTTTCAGAAAATGGTCTACTTGTTTCATTGCGCTAATGGCAAAAGGTTACAAAATAGAGTTGAGAACAAAACTTTAGATTGGCAGAGTTCGATGTTCTAGAAATAGATCAGCCATTTATATTCTGCGAGTTTTATGCCTATTTTCCTTGGCCTTCTTACTGACGCATCTTTCCAAAATCGAACTCCCTCGATCTCTTCCATGGTGATTTGCATAGTCATTCTCTTGTCCGACTATGTGAACCTTTTCCACTACGCTCTTGTCCTCTACTATCGGACTTGTCGTCATAATAGCTGTGGCTGCATCGTCTTCGACTCGGATGTGCTCATTAATGTGTTGCATGAGTAGTTCCATGGTCGACGGTTGATTCTTTGTGAGCGAGTCTCTCAGTTGATGTCCAACTGGAA
The DNA here is from genome assembly GCA_030407325.1 of Camellia japonica. Taxonomy (NCBI): domain Eukaryota; kingdom Viridiplantae; phylum Streptophyta; class Magnoliopsida; order Ericales; family Theaceae; genus Camellia; species Camellia japonica. Next base: position 28,819,053 of record JAPPVO010000010.1, on the reverse strand, counting down.
GACTACGCTTATACTGAGTGATTGCAAGGTTGGTCAGGCAATCAAGGATCTCGTTGAAAATCTCTTAATACTTAGCATTATACGCCTTCAAAGAGTCGTCGGGTTCCATCTTTACTCCCAAGAGACGATCAACTTCCTTGGGTGTTTTGATGTTTGTCTTGAATTTGGTGACAAATGCCTCTGCCAACTATTGCCACCTTTCGATGCTCTATTCCAACAACCTTTCGAACCATTTTAGACCCAATTTGCCTAATTTCAATGGGAAAATAAGGCACATCAATGCTTCGTTCCGTCTATGTCTAGCCATACCTTGCCAGAAATGGCTCACGTGCATATAGGGATTGGTCTTTCCATCATAGAGCATGAACTTGGGCTAGTGGAACCCAGTCGGGAGCGACATGTTCTCTATCTCAATGGAAAAAGGGATAGCACTTAGCCTTGCCAATTCCCTATCTAGTGGCGTGTGCGCTGCCAGGCATGGTGGCGGTATTACGACCTCTTCTCTGGCTCACGCTCCGAGGCCTAACAGTTGCAGTGCCGGTACCCTCTATGCCTATCACTGGCGCACTCGCTCTTCCAAGACATCCTTGAGGTCCCCCGATCAATCGGAGTAAGAGTTCCTCGACGTCGTTAGTGGACGTGAATGTTGATAATTGCTGTCTCTAGTGCGAGATAATACAGCTAGTGTGACTGAGTCGCCAGCTCTAAAGCTCCTTATGATAGAGAGTAAAAGAGTGTTGGGACTAGGCACGCTCACTGTGGTTTTCCACTCTAGCAACGCCCTTTCTCTTTAGTTGGCATTTCAAGGCCTTCATCTCTATTGCCATCTTCTTGATAATGGCATCTTGGTCCCCCAGCTTGCTATCTAGGTGTTGAGTGTTGGATTTTCACCATCGGTGATGCCCTTTAAAGCTAAGAGAGCGCCCAGAGCTCCTTGTGTGTTTATCTCACGCTTCTCTAAAAGGTCCTTTGGTGCACGAGACGGTCTTCAAATCGGCCATTGTCGGAACGGCGGGCAAGCCATCTCGACGCTGAACTGACTCAGGAGTGATGCCGTTGACAACGGACTTTGGAACGTTATCGTTGTTAGCCATGGATGGTAATCAAAAAAGCTTGGAGGACAAGGTTTTGTCTGTCAAAGATTTTCCACAAACGACATCAATTGTACGTGAGGCAAATATTCGTCGCTTTCCGTACTCCTCGTGTCCAAGCTTTACTTTCTTCTGAGTGACCTGAGAACACAAAGAAAGTGAGCTACCCGGCAGTGTGCTGCTGGAAAAACCCTCCGACGGTCAAGTTAGTACACTAAGAGAGAAGAAGAGAGAGAGAGAGAGAGACAAATATGTATGTAGCTCTGATAACCAGATGTTCTTGATTTGTGCATGGAGGCGCAACACCGTTTATATAGTTTCTGCGCGCTCCTCTCTGTCTGTCCTCCTCTTGATGCGTGGATATGTTCCCCTCTTACCTTCTTCCACGTATAAGCGTAAATACTGCCAAACACTAAATGGCGAAACCGCCTAACGGTATTGATGCGTACTATTGGAGGGTTTTCTTCCTCGCAATCCAATAGGGCCATGTAGCGGCTCTTGTCGTGCTAACCATGACCCGGCGCAAAACCGTTTACCAACTTCCATCAATCGGCTCAACTCCGAGTTGTCCAACCGGTCAACCGCAGCTCGGCCAAATGTTGCTCGGTCCATACAGAGGATGGTGTCATTAGCTCGGACTATCCTTAGGTCGGGCGATTTCATATGTAGCTCGGTCTTTTGTTCAGTGTAAATTCCCCTCAATTGCACATAGCTCGACCCACACTTCTCGACCGAGCACATGCATAGCTCGGCCCATTCTGCTCATTGGATTTTCCCCTCTCAATATTTATATGTAATTTAATTTGTTAAGTATAAGATGACTACAATAACAAACTATGTATTTGTCATCTTTAATCTTTTCAACTTTTATAACTTATCGATTGTTATTTCTCATATGTAATGTTTTCTCTCTCTCTCTCTCTTTTAATTTCACTCATTCTTTTAAGTTAACAAATTATCCTGACATCTCTCATATCCCCTTCTTGTCACCTCTCTAATTTATTTATCCCAATCGAGAGGGGGCCAGGGATGGGACACCCTAAACCCAACCTCACTCTATTACCATCCCTTATATTCATCACAAAAATGTATATAATGAGTCACTCAATTTGTGTTTTATCACTTTTAAATAAGAAATATCTTTTGTTACTTTTAAATAATAAAGATTTTAATAGAGAAAGTTAAGTCTCTTCTATAAGTTAAGCCCCCTTCTAAAATCTAAAGTGGTTATGAGTAACAAAACCCAACTATAATTTGGTTACAATAATAGCACTATGACAATCACACCTGTCAATCAACTTTTATCTTTGAATGCTCAAAAATGTCACACTCAACCCAATTATATACTTTATGCTGGTGCTTTATATATTTATTGATAATGCAGTTTGGTTAGGAGAAGATAAGTCAGACTGATCCAAGCGTTTCACAGGTTAATTGTCTTTCGTCTTCCTGATTGTACCTACAACCAATCTAGTAGGTAGGTTTCGAAATGGGGATGGTTTGGGCCCTGCTGGGCTATGCCCATCATTTATATATATTGACTACAATTTTTTATCCATTACTTTGTGCAACAAGGTCGCGTTTGTTTGATTGTAGTATATTATTTTTTATGAGATTAGGCTTCGTTTGGAAAATTGACTATTTTAATAGGTTATTTTAGTTTTTAACTATTTTAGTAGATTAAATTTTTTGTGTTTTAAAAGATAGTTGATTTTTTTTATAGTTGTATGTGATGTTTATGAGAAAAAAAGTAAAATGATTATGAATTTAATGTGACATTTTATTGACTATTTTAACTTATTTTGTCTTTTATAAATTCTAGCCAAAAACAAAAACCCGCTTACCAAATGAGATTATTTATAGGATTGTGAGAGATAAAATTATACTATGAAATTAGATGAAATAAGGATTGTATATATAATAGAATTATGGATAAGATTGTTGTGAGGGATAAGATTATTTCATGGGATAATAAATAAGATAAATAATCGGATAAAATGAGTGAGATATTATATTTGGTTAGGATAAAATAAAAAGATATAATTATTTTTGACTGAAGGATGGATAAAGAGGCTTCATTCTTCTAATACCACATTACCTATGATATTATTTAATCCCTTTATTTTTTTTCTATTTAATTATCCGTATCAGTACCGCAATTATCCGAAATTTAATATGCAAAACAAACACCAGAATTATCGTGAGATCTGCATGTTTCTCACCTTTAATTCCATATCCCTTATCCCACAATCAAATACCAAATTAATACCCCTCTAAAAAAAAAAAAAAAAAAAAATTACCCAATTAATACCTTCATGGACCCAAATATTTCCTCCACATTCAATGCCTCTTTTTACACTTCAATCAAACATTACCCAATAGTGTATGTTATCCCTATCTTATAGTCGGCAGGTTTAGAAACTTGACTATTTTAGTTATTATTTTGAATTTTTAGCTATTTTAAATTAGTTAAAAAAGTTATATTTGAGATGATAGTTAGTTTTTTTTATTGTAGTTGATTGATGGTTGTCAGAGAAAAAAAGTGAAATAATTATAGTTTGAATGTGATATTTTATCTTATTAACTATTTTAATCTATTTTATTTTTATTGGTTAGTTTAGTCAAAAACATATTCCCAAAAACACCCCCAAGTAGAGGCATTGAGTTCAAACTTACTGTGCAGTGTTGGGGCAATCCAAATTTCTTTTCTTCGCTTCTGTTTTTTAGATTTAGATTGTATAATTTGTTTTAAAAAAATTTTAAAAAAATTTTTATTAATTTTTTATGTACAATTTTTTTAAAAATTTTTTTTAATAAAAAATATTTTAAAATTAATATAAAGTGATTTGGAGACTTACCACCCAGTCCCCTTAATCAACCTTATTTACCTATAAGTCTTCTTTGTTTTTTTTTTTTTTTAAAAAAAAAAATTTATTTTACCTATTAATAACTTAAAAAAAGTGTTGAGGCAACATAAACATTTTAAAAGTTAGGTGCTGTTTGATTCACTATACTAAAATGATCATTTCATTAAAAAATCTATTTCCATATTTGATTAATTAAAAAATAATAAAAATTATATTATAAATGAAATCATAAATCATTTGAAATCATCCTTCACCTATAAGTTATAAATATTTTTAAATTAATATAAAATGATTCGTGTTATTTATTTTAAAGAGACTTAAAATCCAGTTCTATTAATCAAACTTATTTCTGTATAATTTTTTAATTTTTATTTTTTACCTATCAATATCTTCAAAAGGTGTTGAAGCAAAATAAACATTTTAAAACTTAGGTGGTATTTGGTTCACTGGAATGAAATAATTATTTCATTAAAAAATCTATTACCATATTTGATTAATTAAAAAATAATAAAAAATACATTATAAATAAAATCATAAATCACCTTAAATGATCATTCCCTACTCTCCCTATTCTAGTCCAATACATTTAGTTTCATTCTAATAAATCAACATTAAAAAAGGGTATAGAATTTATAAGCATTTAAATTCATAGTATAATACTTATCCCTAATTCAAATTAAAAAATTCCTTTATTTGGTTTTGAGTTTTCAAAAATAATCTTCTGAATTTTCAATTCGTATTTTTATATTTTTAATAATTTTTTACAGTATTTTAATAATTTTTTTAAAAATTTTTTGATCCACTTAATCTTAATGCATTTAAAAAGTAAAAAAGTTGTACAATTTAAAAAAAAAACATTAAATTCAAAAAAATTTATATATTTAGTGAATTTTTAAATATTTTTTATAAATATTATTTTTTAAGCTTATTTTAAATTAGATATATTCAAAAAATAAAAAATTTACCTAAAATATTAAAAAAATTCATTAAAAAAACAAAAAACAAAAAATCAATTTCTCAAACTCACCTAATTAATTTATCATTTATTCATTTATATATTATTTTCTTGGGCTTGAGCCAAGCGGGTGAGTCCAGTTTTTAGAATCTTTTTAGAACCCTGATTTGTTATATATTACAAAAAAAGCCCCGGAACTAGAACAATCGCGATCCTGAAGACCCCTCATTCATTCTCTCTCTCAAAAACCAGTCTGGCGACGAGTGTTTCTCCGGAGATTCCAATGGTGAAATCGTCACCGATGTCTGTGCTGAAAGCATACTGGTTTCCTCTGATTCTCTTCGCATCATCCATGTTCCATCAGCTCCATCAGCTCCTGATCCTTCTCACAACGATGGTCACACTCACTCACTCTCAAAATTTCTCCTCTCTCTCTTTCTTCACTATCTTCTTTTCATAACAATCAATTTTTGTAATTTCAGTTTTGGGGATCAAGAGGTATAGTTCCATGGAACAAGTCACTGAAGCCTACGAGAAGTTCTCATCCAAGTGGTAATAATGCTCTTCACTCTCTAAAATCTCATCTTTTAGTACATCAAGTTTTCAATCTATATATGCATACATAGTGAAGTGTGATACTATGCAGTCTAGCCTCTCTAAAATCTTATATTCTGTTTTAACCCTTGACAGTTTTATTTGTGACTTGTGAGATACTAAATTGGTAGGTTAACTTTGTGTCTTTAGCTCTAAGAAGTACGGACACGTGACAACACACGGTAACGCGGATAGGTAAATTTTTAAAAAATATAGGACACGATGCGTTGGGATACATTTAAAACATATATTTTTATTATATGTATATTTTTAAATATTTAATATATATTTTATGTTAAATATTTAATTTTATCAATTTTATCATATGCTATTTTAGTAAAAAAATTAAATATTTTAATTTAAAAAGAAAAAAATAGTACTCAGTGTGTCCCTAATGTGTCCCTAGAGTGCCTCTAGCATATCCTCAATGTGTCCCTTGTTTGTCCCAATGTGTCCGCGGCGTGCCCAAAGTGTTCCAGTGTGTTCAACTCTTTCTAGCATGTCCGACATGTGTCCAATGCGTGTTAGTGTCCTTGTCTGACATGTGTCACACTTGTATGCGACATCCGGAGAGGTGTCTGTGCTTCATAACTTTACGTCATTTTTACTAATCAATTTTTTATATCGTGTTCTTTTTAATATTTTGAAGGCATACATTTCATGGAGTGGCTTTACTATGGTATACAATGGTATACCATACTGGTAGGGCTTGTTTGATTGGTTGGAGTAATAGTGACGGGATTAATAATCCATGGGATTAACCATTGGATTGACTGTCCAACTCAATTAAGGCTTGTTTAATTAGGCAGACTATAACATAAGATTGAGATTATTAATTCATAGGACTCACATTCTATTGTTTGGTTGCAAATTTTATTATTCGGATTAGATTTCAATAGTTATTCTATCCAACATAATTGATGATTTTTTTAATATTACAACTTATACATATAATTGGGATTATAAATTTTTATATCTATTGCAAAATAAACTTGGATAAGAGGAAATTATGTATTTCAGCAATCTAGCTGGATAACTAATCCTACACTAATCCCATGGATTGTTAATACCCTCGCTATTAATCCTTGCTAATCAAACAAGTCCTTAGTGGATTATTAATAATAATGCCTACTTCCATATGGTATTGAATATCCCATGATTTTGTGGGATTAGAAATCCTACATATTACTAAGCCGGCCACCATTTATGCCATCCAAACGTAGGAATGTGTATATCACTGGATCAACAATCCAATCCTATGCTCTAATACTAGAATCAAACAGGCCCAAAATTTATGTAAATGGCAGTGTTATGTTTATATAATATATTCTCAATCAACTTGACATTCAAAAGATGGACCTATGAACTCTAAATAGAGTAGAATATGAAGAAAGATAAAGTGAAAACTCTTTATTTTAAAGCCTAAAAAGTGTGTATATTTATTGTTAAAGACAAAGTAAAATATAATTGTGGAATAGTTAGGTTGGACTGGCTTGACCATGTTTATTTCACTATAATAACAAAAGAACGGTGGGGAACAGACTTGTGAGACCACACAAGCTTATTCTAATCTACCCTAGAACCTTAAGATGTGAAAATCCTCCAAAATATCCATACAATCTTGTTTGGGGTCTTTACTGCAAGGGAAGAAGCAAGCGAGAATCTCTCTTTTAATTTGTCAATTTGATAGAATCTGCACTTGGCCTTTCCAGCAATTGCCTAAAATAATAGAGGAAACATGAACGAACCTCTTTGCGCATACTTGAATCAAATATAATTGGAGTGTATTTTTTCAGGCAATTGGAAGAAAAGAATAGAAAAAAAAGGAGGCAACCATTTGTTAAACCATAGTGATGTCTTCTTAGCAACTGAACTGGATTTTTTTTTTCCAATAATACTACAAACCCAAACTTAACTACCCAGAAATTACCCAGAATTATCATCTTGTGGTTGAGATTTATTTTATACATGGACCCCACACCACACAAATTCAATCACAACCACACTATCCCATTCGGGTTAAATTTGGGGAAGTTAAGGGTGGGTACCTAGAATTCTTATTTTTTTTAGGTGCGTGTTTGTGTGTTATAAGGGGTATTGGGTCTATCTTTTGCATTTTTTCATGTTTTTTACTGTCTTTTTTTTCATTTTATTTGGTTGCAGAAGGGTTGTGCCCCTCGCTATGTTCTCTAATATGATTTTCTTTGCTACCAATAAAAAAATACTTCTTTCTCCAACCTGAAGTGGGTCCTCGAGAATTTTTAAAGTTGTGATCTATACCAATTTGCCCAAATCAAAGATCCAACATTAGTAATTAAAAAAAATTCCATAAATGCCTACTAACTGAGCTTTATTTCGTTCTTCATGTTTGTCGTCCTTTGAATCTTCAGCAATCTTGGCTATGGTAGAGGTGAGATCCACTCCTTTCCATAGATTTCCATAGAAAGGCTCGCAAAACTTTTTCTATGGAAGTTAACTTTCTTTTGGAGAATAAACATATTGGACTTTATGTTACATGGACTTGGGTACGGGTGTCAAGTGTGGGTATGTATCTAGAAGTCGGATTCATCAAACCATAAATTTAAGGGTACGTGGACTCGGCAAAAAAAGGTCATATTTTTATATTTTTAATCATGTAAGATAAAATGGTGCTATATGTAACTTACAGTGTCAAAAAGACATATTTTATACAACAATATGTACATATAATAATAGTATTATATACAATTCTATAAGAAGTATCCATTTGAAAAGTATCAAACACATATTCCATACCCTTATCCGACGTGGGTATTTGATTTATTTTGAAGAGTCCATGTAACATAGAGGACTAGTATATTTGAATAGAGAATAACACTGCCTTGATCAATATTATATGGGCTCTTCTAAATTTATGAAGTATATGTGTTGGACAGTTAACACTTGTGTAAGGGTATGGGATATGTCCAATATGCCTAGTTGGAGATGCACCCAAAAAGTATGTATAAGTTGTTGAGTTCATTATAGTAATATGCATAAGATTTCTATTTTCTATATAAATACTATATTTTAGTTTTTAAACATCATTTTATCCTTAAAATATTAGGAAAATAACATATATGAAATATAGCCGTGTCTAGGTATCCTTGACATGAGAATTATATGAATTTGACACTTAACATATATCCACACTCAACACCCGTGCCTGAGTCTATGTACATAGGTTTTGATCAATTGAAATTTGCCAGCACAAGATTATACATTAGTCCAGGACTTAACTCTGGCTATAATTCAACAAGACGTCTACAATACTCTGCTATGAACTTGGAAGAAATTAAGCTAGAAACGCCATATTAGAATACTCATCACTCTTAGCAGGATGCGCAGTTAAACCAGACAAACTCTGGAAAACAGTCAAAGCCTCTTTAAATAGAGTAATAAAACTCACATCAGCCTTGCAAAAGAGCATGTATAAGTGGAAGTCAAATGAGTAATTCTTTCCTTTGCATACCTTGAGTACTTGGAGTCACTCACTGTTATCTTCTTTCTCAGGATACCTGTCAGAATTTCTATAGCCTAAACAAACAAGTAGGGTGACATGGGTGCCCTTGTTTAAGGCCTTTGGCACTTGGGAAATATTCCTTCAGTTCATTATCATTGTCATTAATTAAAAAGCTGGGAGAAGTAATACATGCCTTGACCCAACTGATAAACTTTTCAGGAAACCCTGTCCCATCAAGTGTCTGGAGCTTGGAATGCCAACTTACTGAATCATAGGCTTTTCTTAAGTCCACCTTCAAAGCACATTTCCTGCCATTAGCACTGTGATGATATTTCCTGAGAAAGCAGCACATTATCAACAATCCTCTCCATCCTCCATAATGGGCAGTTTGACAATGTGACACAATTGAAGGAAGAACCATTTTAAGTCTATCTGCTACAATTTTAGCAGTGCACTTATAAATGATATTACAATAAGAGATAGGTCTATCACTTAGATTTGAAGGATTAGGCAGCTTGCCGATCCAATTAATCACTATAGATTGAACTTCTCTCAGCAAGCACCAGAACTGAAGAAAAAAGATATCCAAGCAATCACATCATCACCTATAATGGACCAAGCTTTTTTAAAGAACATAGCATTGTATCTATCAGCTGTTGGAGCTTTTTCATCTTTCAGTGAGAACATAGTGCTTCATCTCTGAAGGAGCAACATACCTGAGTAACTCACATTTTTGACATTCAGTAAGTTGCTTCTTGATATAGTTTTTTATGCCACCTAAAAGTTTATCAAAAAATGAGACAATGTCTTTACTTCATTTGGATCAGTATGACAGAACCACCCTACTTTGTTATTCCCACATTTCTATGGCTAGCTCTTCTCTGATTTATTGCTTTAAAGTAAAAAACACTATTCTGGTCCCCTAAATTCACCTACTGAATTATAAAGTTCTGCTTAACATACTTTCCTCAGCCCTACAGCTACTCAACTTGCTAAAATTGAGCATAGCATTCTTGTCTTCGTGAATAAGAGCTACATCATTTCCACTTCCTTTCAACTACTTTTGTGACCAGTCTTATTTCTCAACTCTTAACGATAATGATTTCTCAACTCTTAGCAATAATGACCACTATATTTAAGCCTTTTTTTTGGGTGAATAACTATATTTAAGCTTTGAACTTGTTATATTTCTCTCATTTAGAAGGAGAATTGACTTGTGGAAATATTTAGAAGTTAAATGTAATGACCCAATTTTTTTTTTTTAAATAGTCAATGCATAATTTAATTGAGCAAATTTTCGACTTTGATTGCCGTGTAAATTCTGTGCAAAAACAGTTCGGTTTTGTATTTTTTAAAATAGTTTCCAACTCAGAAAATTATGAAATTTTTATATATTGTTCCCATATGAGTCTAGCACGTTGGATAAAAATTTCAGAATTTAATGAGTATTTATTTTATGAAAATTCACAGACTGATTGGTATTCAGTTTAATTTATAGCAGAATTTAAAATTGAGTTTTGGGTGTTCGGACCATGATTTGAGATAAATCAGTTGGAGATTTATTTTAAATTATTGAACTTCATTCATTTTGGACCCAATTGATTGAATTGTGACCCGTTAGTAATCATGTAATAGTGTTGTGGTTTTATTATTATTATTTGACTACCATAAAAGAGTTGTGAATATATATGGTGTGTACCATTAAACGAAATATATTTTGTGGCAAGAAAATATTATATTTACTTTTGTCATTAAAGATGTTGAAATGTATTTTTGATTGATATATATATATATAGGTGTATATATATTGTTAGATATTTATGGTTAGATATTTGTTTATAATATATATATATATATATAAAAGTGACCAAATAGGATGTTTTGTTCAACTTTGGGTTCTTGCCGTGAGGAGAAAAAGAGAAAAAAGGGTTCCAATGTTGGTTTTTCATGGGTTTGATCTAGTATAAGTCATTTTTGACCCCTAGAGCTTTGGATCAAAATGTAGAGAGCGGAAAAGGCGTTGTTTGGCTCCGAGCAGATTTAATTTCTGTTGCCAAAAAATTTAAAAGCTTCTTGGCTTGAGGTAGGGATTTTTCCTATACTTCTTTATGTACTTTTACTTGATTATATGGAGCTTAGAGTTGTATATAATTTAATTAGAATTTTTGAAAATTTTGTGATTTATTTGCTTAAAAGGGAAATTTTGAGAAAAATAAAGAGTTGATGCCCATATTGCGAAAGTGTAAACTTGGAATATGTTTGTAAGGTTATGAAAGAACTATGTTTTAAATTTGAACAAAAACGGACTTTGACTCGATTGGTTTTGAAATTTTTACCGGTTTGTGACCAAAAGAGCATTTTTAAAGAAAACAAGGGAATTACATTTAACTTTTGGGGCTTTTGATCAAAATAGGATGTCATAGTTGAATAATGCTTGGAGAATGAGTTTGGAAAGAAAATGATGTTTTCTTGGGCATTAACGGTATTATTTTGCTTAATGTATCTGTTGGAATAAAACCGACATGGTTAGAAATGGATCTTGAGAGGTTACCGGACGTGATTATGATATGAAAACTAGTGTAGTTGTTCATATTTGATGAGATGTGGAATAGATTGTATTTATCAGAATTTTTGGAATTTAATTGTTTAAATATCTGTTTAGAAATATCTGTTTTGGGCTATCGGTGGAGGATAGCCATGATTGTTGTAGAAATGCATGAGACTTAGGTAAATTGAACCACATTCCTTATTTATTGCATTGAACATTGCATTACATTCATTTCATTGGAAATGTATATGTTTTTTAGAAATGTTTGGAAATGTATCTGTTTGTGAAAAGATGAATATTTGGTGAATCTAGGTGGAGGGTGTAGAACCGCGCGGTTAGGTGTCGAGCCTTCCAGTTTACTGGTAAAAATGATAGTGGTAGTGCATTAGGGTCTACTTGCAGACACTCACTTAGAGATTCACAGAGCCTGTATTCATGTAACAGATATGGTTTAAAATGGAAATGGTTTTATATCGGTTGTTGCATCTCAGCATTGCATGTTTTATAAAAAGAGATAAAACTGTTTTATCATGAGCATGGCATGAGCATACTCCTCTTTAGTCTTGTCATGGTCCAGATATTGTGTAGTATATCTTTACTGGGCTGTGGCTCACCCTATAAGGGAAACCATTTCAGGTATAGGTGCTATGCCTCCGCCAAGGCATTGACTTGGGAGGACTCAGAGCTGAGGCTTTATTTTTATTTTATTGTTATTTGTTGAATGTAAGCTCAGGGCTGTATTTGCGTTGAGTTGAAACTCTATTTTGTGTAACCAAGAATGTTCTTGGATAAATTTGTGAGCCTGTAGGGCACTTATTATCTGTTCGACTTTCATTTCATACTTGTTGTAAAATGTATGCTTGGGATTGGAGCTGGGGCATTGAGATATGAACTTAGTTATAGGATTCGTGCAACCAGGTGACGAATCTTTGTAAGAAGCGCGGTTTCGCGTTTCTTAGAAAGAAACGTGTAAGAATCGCGTTTCTGTAGAGAGAGAAACGCGATTTTGTCCAAGATGGATCGTTGGTGGAAAAGAAAAGCAAAACAGAGAGATACACCCTAACTCGCTGAGTACGCAGAGAGAAACCCTAACTCGAATACAGAGAGATAAAAACCCTAACTAATTGAATATATATATATAGGGAGAGAGAGATAGACAGAGGGAGAGAAATAAAAAGAGAAAGGGTGAAGAAGAACCTGTTGAAGCCCTAATCTGTTATTCCTCTTCGTTCTTTATTTTTCTTCTTCTTCTGTTCGTCTCTCTCCATGAGTCTGCGCAATCGTCTCTCTCTCGCTTTCAACTTTGTCTCTTGCTTGTGTTGAACTCATCGACTCTGCGCGATGGTCTCTCTCTCTTCTTTTTGAGCAATCGTCTCTCTCTCTCTCCTCTTCTCTCCTCTGTTCTATTTGTTTGATGTCCGTAATTCCTTATTTTATATATATATATATATATATATTAACAAAAAAGAACCTTTTTTTTTCCTTTCCTCTTTTTCTTTTTTTTTCTATTTTTTTTAATATTCTTATTTTCTCAACTTAAACATACATAAAATAAATTATTTTTTTTGTAAGAAAAAATTAATTTGTAAATAAAATTTGATATTAAAGTAAATAAATAAAATTTAAAAATAAATAAATAAATAAATAATATATATTTTTTAATTTTACATATAATAAATAAAGTTATATATTGTCAAGTCTTTTTATTTGATTAGATGATTAAGAATTAATGATATTTTGTATTAGTGTTGAATTTTCTAATGGGATTCTATTATATTTTTGTGTAGCAATGTAAGTCATCAAATTTAATATATTTAAATAAAGCCACTCCAAAATTTTTGAATTAATTTTATTTATATTTGCATAATATACATATATATATATATATCTAAGCGCTCCCCGAGGGGCTCCCAACCTAAGAAACTTCTATCGGCTCACACTTCCCCGCTCCCGCTCCCGCTCCCGCCTCCGCCTCCGCCCCCGCTTCGTGCAACTAAGGATGTGAATAACATGTATTTGGCATTTGGAATTTAGTGGAAATGGATGTATGGAATAGTTAGCTATATATATGTATTTGTCTATTAGGTGGGTTTTGTAGCATAAATAGATATACCCTGCCCAATTTTCGGGGCGTTACATTAAATCTTGTAAGCATCAGTTTCGTTTTTTGCAGGTTCTGAAGTTTGACGATGGTTAAAGTTGTGCCCTTTAAAAGTTGAAGCATTAGTTTAATAATGGATGTCTATGATCACTGATTCACTACCAGTATAGAAAATAGGCTAATTTGCTTAATAATTGTCATATACTCAAGGTTCTACTTTCTTTGTTTGTTTTTAATTTACTTTTCTGCTACAATGTGAGTGTGTTTATATCACTTTGTGTCATTATATTAGTTGACACAATTATGCATTGTTGTGAATTAACCACAGTAACTTTTCTTGCTTAGTTGATGATGATCTTTTCTAGAAGACGTTAATAAAATATGTAGCAAACTGTATATATGGTATTTTTTTCCCCTCTAATTGGTGTTATACCAAATATTTTTATATTAAACTAACAAATGCATTGATTCAGGAATTCGGGCACAGAAGTTCCTCCTATAACTGAGTTTATCAAGGTTTGTAAGTCTCCATTTGCTCTCAAGGCGATTTACAAAATCAGTTTCATGTGTATGTTTATGTATATATATGCGTGTATGTCTCGCGTGGGGGGTGGGTTTTGAACATCCTGTAATATTGTTATATATTTTTATGTCATGTGTGAAATATCGTTGTATTGTATATATGTTCTCCTGTTGTTATGCTTCTCCAATTTGACCACATTATTTATTGGAAGTTGAGAAACAAATTTTTTTCACGATGACATTATTGGAATAAATTTTCCAAGATGGATGAGTAGTAATACAGCAGAAGTATAGAACTAGAAGGTAGTGGTAGGATCAATTGGTACAGGATGACAGACTTAGATTGGCTGATCATGTGAAACAAAGGCCAATAATTGTGCCAACTAGAGAGAGCAATGTCTTGAAGGTGTTGCCTAATGAAGGGAATACAAAGGAAGGACCTAAAAGGACTGGAAAAAACATGTTAGTTTATTCTAACTTTGGACCCTGTCCAAGATGAAATATTCATGAAATAAGATCCATGGAAGCATAATATTTTATTGAGTAGAGCCATGTGATAATTTGTACAGATGCTTTGCATTGCACTTGATATTGCTTCTTGAAATTAAGAATAAATTTTATAGCGACCCCGGTCTTTCTCCATTTGGTTGTTGTATCCGGACTTACGTTCCGTAGATCCTGTTGTTATATATTTGTTGTTGTCATCCTTTAATTCCTTATTTTTGAGTTATAGGATGTTTTGGGCAAGTTTATTACAGGTTGGGATTGTTTGGGAGCAAAGGGTTGCTGCCCAGAATTTTGGCCCTTCGCTCGAGCGAGAAGTTTGTCGCTCGAGCGAGCTCTTGTTTTTGGTCCTTCGCTCGAGCCAGAGTTTCTTAGCTCGAGCGAGAGACTGCGTCTGGGCATAAGACCTGAGAGCAGTGTTTTTTGGCTTGATCGAGCTTTCCTTCGCTCGAGCGAGCAAGGTGTATGTTTTCGAGTTCTTCGCTCGAGCGAGCATTCTGTCACTCGAGCTAGCTTCTGGGTTGCAGACCTGAAGCTTCGCGTTTTTGGCTCGAGCGAGACTTTCTTCGCTCGAGCGAGACTTTCTTGTGTCTGGTCGCTCAAGCGACCAATCCTTCGCTCGAGCGAGCCTGTTTTATATAAATACGCAGCAACGGTTTTAAACCTAATTTTTTGGATTCTCTTCTCTTTTAAAACCCTAGAGCCGACTCTTTCTCTCTCTAGACTTGTCCTTTCTTCAAGAATTGATCTACCTAGGGTGAGTATCTAACCTTAGTCCTTTATTAAAAAGTTAGAGTGGGTTGAGGGCTTCATTTTAATCTGAAGAACTTGGGATTTGGAGCACATTGGTCTTTGGTCTTCATCTCTGTCTGGGTTCTAACTTCGAGGTAGGGATTTCCTACTCTATATTATAGGTTTTGTCCTAAGTTTTTGGTATTTTTGATATGTGGGTGTCAATTGGTAATTTTGGGAAATTAGGGTTTGAATTATAGTTTGAAAATGGGGTTTTTCATCTATTAAAAACATATGTTTGTGTGTTAAATTGAGATAACTAAACCTTAGGGTTGATTTTGAGAATAAGGGAAAAAGCCCTAATTGTTGTAATAAAATTAATTCGTATAATTAATTTTGGGAAAATGTGGGAATTTGGTTTAATTCATGAAATTGAGAAGTTATGAGATTATATTGTTGATACATTTATTTCCTGTTTAGAAATAACTGTTTTGGACTATCGGTGGAGGATAGTCATGATTGTTGTAGACATTGCATGTTGATTAGGGAAAATTGAAACTAATCACATTAATTGAGTCATTAATTATGACAGTTGAATTAATACAGCAAATCTGTGTATTGATTGAATATTGTGTATGACAAGTGTTTAATACATTGTATATGCATATTGTTTGGGAGGAGATAGGGGATGTACTCCACGGTTTGGGAGGAGATAGGGGATGGACTCCTAAACCGGATATTGTTTGAGAGGAGATAGGGGATGGACTCCATTAGTACCGCTCATATGCGTACTTATTGCATTATGGAAGTGTTTCAGTATGAGCCTTAGTCTCATTTGAATTGTTGATATTGGAAGTAATGTTATTGTGAGATGCAGTTTCATTTTGTAGTTGGCCAGGTTCTGAGCCATGTATGTATAAATGAAAAGTTGAATAATAACGGAAAGTGAAATATGTCATGGACATTATGGTCATGAAACTGAATTGTGTTATAATTGATTTTTAAGTGGTAACCATCTATCGAATGCTATTGCTTTAGTCAATTTCTATATTTGGTTTAGTATATTTCTACTGTGCTGTGGCTCACCCTATACGGGAACATCATTTTCAGGTCCAGGTGATATGCTATCTCCAAGGACTTAGCTTGGAAGGATGTTGAATTTGAAGACTTGTTTTTAGTTAGTTGTTTTCTTTCGGATATTACATGTAAACTCAAGCGAGGGCTTAATTTGTAGTTGAGTTAGTACTCATATTTTGTGTCCAAGTGTTGGCTTAGAAAGATGTAAGCCAGTAGGGCATTTGTTTTCGATGTTACATATAATGTCTTTTATTAATAATACTCTGATGAATGGAATAATGTTTTGTTTTCTTTTATAAATGCATGTCATTGTCATATATATTATGGGTTTAATTCTGAGGGCGTTACAACTTGGTATCAGAGCGTACCGGGTTTGAATACTTTGGGTACGTGGGAAGTGATTAGTA
The DNA here is from genome assembly GCA_030407325.1 of Camellia japonica. Classification (NCBI taxonomy): domain Eukaryota; kingdom Viridiplantae; phylum Streptophyta; class Magnoliopsida; order Ericales; family Theaceae; genus Camellia; species Camellia japonica. Next base: position 28,802,174 of record JAPPVO010000010.1, on the reverse strand, counting down.
TCACAGTGGGTTCGTCTCGCTTGATAGAGACTTAGATGTACTGTTATATGCTTATATGATAACATGTTTACGTGACTCTGTGGGTATGGAATGTAGTTTCTAGGATGTTGATTGAACCCTTGAGTTTCTGGAAGTCTTGTTGGAAAGGCACTTGATCAATGCTGCTTCCAACCGGAACTTTCGTAACGCCTCGGGACTGTCATTATCCAGGAATGAAATTCGTAGGTGCTTATGTGATTATGTGCTTACGTGGAATGAATTACTGTTGTCCAATGTATTAGGACGCGAGTGTTATAGCTTCGGCACATTTATTAATGTGCTAGCGTCTTTGTTACCTTTATTAGGATGTCAGGACGAGACGAGGACGTGGTAGGCAGGGTAGGCAGGAAGTGCCTATACCGGAGGAGATTCCGGAGCAGCAGGAGGGAGTTGGCCAGGCCAATGTGGCTGAGCCATAGGTCAGCAGGCTATGGGCGCTTTGGCCCGAGAGATAGCAGGGGCATTCAGGGAGTCTGTGGGCATTCTCAGGGCTGAGAATCAAGCCCAAGTTCATGTTGCAGATACATGACCTTCTTTTCTGAAGAGGGAATTCTTCCGGTCCAACCCGGACAATTTGTGGGTGATCCGAAAGAGCCACTTAAGGCAGATGAATGGCTCGAACAGACAACGAAGACGTTTGAGATGCTTGGCATCGAAGACGGAGTGTCTGAAAGTGACCTTGACATCTTTCCAGCTGAAGGGGGATGCGGGTCAGTGGTGGAAGTTCACAAGGGGCCGTATAGGAGGGACTTGGGAGGTCTTTTGTAGATGCTTTCCAGGAGAAGTTCCTGTCTTCGGCTGTTAAGGAGAAGTTCAGGGACCAGTTCTGCCAGCTAAGCAGTCGAGCTCTTCAGTGGCCGAGTTTGAGGCCGCATTTACTAGCTTATCCAGGTTTGCACCTGAGTTGGTGGCGTCTGAGGAACGCCGTTGTATAGAGTTCGAGAAGAAGTTGAGACGTGGCCTCAAGCTGAGAGTCGGAGGCACTATGATTCGGGATTATGGGCGTATGGTTGATGCTGTAGCCCATATGGGAATCATGATGCAGGAGGAGGAGGACGGGCAGAAAGGCTCCAAGAGGAGTCAAGATGGCCAGAGTGATGGCAAGAGACAGAGAGGTTTTAACCCTCAGCAGTCTCAAGGTAGCTTTACTAGATCTACTTTTCCAGTGCCGAGTGCAAGTTCTGGGAAAGGCAGCCAGGGAGACATTACTTGTTTCAAGTATGGCCAGCTGGGCCACAAGTCTCCAGTTTGCCCGCAGAAGGGGGGAGGACAGAGAGCAGCGTCATCTTCGGCTCGATCTCAGAGCCAGAGTCAGGGTAGAGGCCAGCCGCTCTCGTGTTACCAGTGTGGTCAGGCAGGGCACATGAAGAGGTATTGCCCGCAGTTGAGTGGCACACCTGGTGCATCTGGTTTGAGGCAGACTCAGGGTCATCAGCCAGCTCAGTCAGTTCAGGCCTCGAGGGCCAATCAGGGGGCTTCATCGTCCCAGTCTGTGCAGCAGTCTTATGCTCCTAGGGGTGAGCAGGTAGATCAGAGACCGTCAGGGCGTGTGTATGCTGTTACCGCGCAGGATCTTGTACCGGCTCCATCTGTTGTGAGAGGTACCTTTTTATTTGCAACTCGGTTGCTAATGTGTTGATTGATACCGGAGCATCTCATTCTTTTATATCTGCTGCATTTGCATCTGTTTTGGGGTTGGAGTTGGCACAGTTAGCATCTCCTATATGTGTATTATCACCTGTTGGGGGTGAGTTGGTTTTGAAACACGGATGTAGAGGGTGTGATATAGAGGTCGCTGATCGTTGGCTTCCGTTTCCTTTTGTAGTTATGCCCATGTCAGGGTTTGATGTCATTCTGGGTATGGACTGGTTATCGTCATACCGGGCGGTTATTGATTGCTACCGCCAGAGGGTCACAGTTTGTACCTTGAGCGGGGAGTGTTTCCATTTTCTGGGGGATCGGGTTGGTAGTATTTTGTCACCGGTGTATGACCCGCGAGAGCGGAGTGAGTTGAGTGGTCTTCTTGCTAGCCTTTTGAGTAGTGAGTGTGATGAGACCCAGATTGAGTTACCGAGGGTGGTTTGTGAGTACTCGGACGTCTTTCCCGAGGATCTTGTTAGTTTGCCACCTCACAGAGAGATTGAGTTCTCTATTGACTTGGTGCCCGGCACGGCGCCGATTTCTATGGCACCATATCGTTTTGCCCCAGCCGAGTTAGTGGAGTTGAAGATTCAACTCCAGGAGTTGCTAGACAAGGGCTACATTCGTCCTAGTGTTTCGCCGTGGGGAGCACCGGCCCTCTTTGCTAAAAAGAAAGGTGGTGCCTTGAGACTCTGTATCGATTACCGGAAGTTGAATCGGGCTACGGTCAAGAATAAGTACCCTATGCCTCATATAGATGATCTATTCGATCAGTTGAAGGGTTCCCGTTGTTTCTCTAAGATAGACTTGAGATAGGGTTATCATTAGTTGAGAATCAGGGAGGAGGATATTCCGAAGACGGCATTCCGTACGTGGTATGGCCACTATGAGTTTTTGGTGATGCCATTTGGGCTTACTAATGCACCGGCAGTCTTTATGGATTTGATGAACCGGATCTTCCGGGAATTCTTAGATCGTTTTGTAGTCGTTTTCGTGGACGACATTCTGATTTATTCACCTTCAGAGGAGGAGCACGAGGAACACTTGAGAGTGGTGCTTGAGTTACTTAGAGCCCATAAGCTTTATGCTAAGTTTGGGAAATGTGAGTTTTGGCTAGAGGAGGTGAAGTTCTTAGGCCATGTGGTTTCTGGGGAAGGGGTGTCTGTTGATACGTCCAAGACGGAGGCAGTGCAAGATTGGGCACAGCCTAAGAGTGTGTTTGAGATCCGTAGTTTTCTGGGATTAGCTGGGTACTATCGACGGTTTGTGAAGGATTTCTCTAGGTTAGCTTCGCCGTTGACCAGATTGACTCGGAAGGGAGTCAAATTTGTATGGAGTGAGACTTGTGAAAAGTCGTTCCAGGAACTAAAAGTTAGATTGACCACCGCTCCGATTTTGATTATTCCGGAGAGAGGGTTGGGTTATGCAGTCTATTGTGATGCCTCACGAGAGGGTTTAGGTTGTGTGTTGATGCAAGAGGGGAAAGTGGTTGCCTATGGCTCACGTTAGTTGAAAATTCACGAGAAGAATTACCCTACACATGACTTAGAGTTAGCAGCTGTGATCTTTGCCTTGAAGATTTGGAGGCATTACCTTTATGGTGAGAGATTCGAAGTGTTTTCGGATCATAAGAGTCTGAAATATCTGTTTACACAGAAAGACTTGAACTTGAGGCAGAGGAGGTGGATGGAGTTCATTGAGGATTATGACTTCGAGTTGCATTATCATCCGGGGAAGGCCAATGTGGTGGCCGATGCCCTTAGCAGGAAATCTGTTGGTGACTTAGCTAGTATAGCCATCCGAGAATGGGAGATGCTGGGTGCACTTGGGGAGTTTGATTTGCTTCTGGGCGAATCCGTTGAGGCTGCTGCCTTGTTTTCTGTTGTTGCGCAGCCTACACTTGTGACTCGAGTGTTAGAGGCACAGAGAGGTGACCTTGAGGTAGATTCCCTCCGAGAGAAGATCTCCGGTGGGAAGATTGAGAAGGGGTTGACGGTGTATCCCGACCTGAGTGTGAGATACTGAGACCGTTTGTTTGTGCCGGAGTCTTGCCGAGAGGAAGTACTCCGAGAGTTTCATCATTCACGTCTTGCGGTGCATCCGGGAGGCACTAAGATGTATCGGGATTTGGGTCGCCAGTTCTGGTGGCGGGGTATGAAGAGAGATGTGGCAGTTTTCGTGTCTAAGTGCCTTACTTGTCAGCAAGTGAAGGCCGAACATCAGAGGTTAGCGGGTTTATTACAGCCCTTGCCTATTGCCGAGTGGAAGTGGGAGCATGTCACTATGGACTTTGTTGTGGGTCTTCCGAGGACTCAGCGGGGTAGTGATGCTATTTGGGTGGTTGTAGACCGGTTGACTAAGTCGGCGCACTTCATTCCTATGCGCGTTAGAGATTCGGTAGATCATCTGGCCGACTTATATATTCGGGACATAGTGAGGTTGCACGGGGTCCCAATGACGATCGTCTCAGATAGAGATCCTCGTTTTACTGCCAGATTGTGGCAGAGTTTGCAGAGTGCCTTAGGCACAAAGTTGACCTTTAGCACGGCATATCATCCTCAGACTGACGGGCAGTCCGAGCGTACTATTCAGATCCTTAAGGATATGCTTCGGGGTTGTGTTCTTGACTTTAGTGGGTCGTGGAAGAGGCACTTGCCATTAGTAGTTTGCCTACAACAACAGCTTCCAGTCTAGTATCGGTATGGCACCGTTTGAGGCCTTGTATGGCCGACCGTGTAGGTCTCCAGTTTGTTGGGCCGAGGTGGGTGATGCACCTTTGTTGGGTCCGGAGTTGGTGAGGGAAACAACGGAGAAAGTTGAGCTTATCCGTAGGAGGCTTGTTACAGTCCAAAGTCGTCAGAAATCTTATGCCGACCGTAGGAGGAGACCTTTGGTGTTTGAGGTGGGTGATCATGTCTTTCTGAAGATATCACCTAGACGGGGATTGATAAGGTTTGGGAAGAGCGGGAAGCTGTCCCCTCGATTTATTGGGCCTTTTGAGATCCTTGAGAGGATTGGTGAGGCTGCCTATCGTTTAGCTTTGCCACCGCAGTTATCCGGAGTTCATGACGTGTTTCATATGAGTATGCTTCGGAAGTATGAGCCGGATCCATCGCATGTATTGGATTGGACTGACTTAGAGATAGATGAGGATGCCTTGTATGAGGAGAGACCGGTTCGGGTCTTGGATAGACGGGATCAAGTTTTGCGAGGCAAGACCATCCCTTTGGTAAAAGTTTTGTGGAAGCATCACGGAGTGGAGGAAGCCACTTGGGAACGTGAATTGGAGGTCCGAGAGAAATATCCGGATCTATTTGTAGATGCTTGAGCATATGTCGTTTATTCTGTTGTAATGTTGGACCTTAAGTGTATTAAATATAACTTAGGTTGTGAAACATGGTTTATGTTTTGGTTTAATGGAAGTTTAATATAACATTACATATGTTGAATGTGTTGTAGAACTGGAGTTATATCATTGAGTTGAATATGATATGGAAATGAGAATCACATATATTGAAAACTGTTGAATTTGAAAGGAAATTGCATATTGATAATGCAGGTTGAAATATTTATTGTGAAGTGCCTCTTAATAAGAGATGAAATGACCGGTATTGGGTCAAGTTGATTATTATTGTATTGTAATATTATTGGAATTTGAGAAAAACCTGTTTTTGAAAACTCATGCTTAATTTCGGGGACGAAATTCTTTAAGGGGGGAGGTTATAGCGACCCCGGTCTTTCTCCATTTGGTTGTTGTATCCGGACTTACGTTCCGTAGATCCTGTTGTTATATATTTGTTGTTGTCATCCTTTAATTCCTTATTTTTGAGTTATAGGATGTTTTGGGCAGGTTTATTACAGGTTGGGAGTGTTTGGGAGCAAAAGGTTGCTGCCCAAAATTTTGGCCCTTCGCTCGAGCGAGAAGTTTGTCGCTCGAGCGAGCTCTTGTTTTTGGTCCTTCGCTCGAGCGAGAGACTGCGTCTGGGCATAAGACCTGAGAGCAGTGTTTTTTGGCTCGATCGAGCTTTCCTTCGCTCGAGCGAGCAAGGTGTATGTTTTCAAGTTCTTCGCTCGAGCGAGCATTCTGTCGCTCGAGCTAGCTTCTGGGTTGCAGACCTGAAGCTTCGCGTTTTTGGCTCGAGTGAGACTTTCTTCGCTCGAGCGAGACTTTCTTGTGTCTGGTCACTCGAGCGACCAATCCTTCGCTCGAGCGAGCCTGTTTTATATAAATACGCAGCAGCGGTTTTAAACCTAATTTTTTGGATTCTCTTCTCTTTTAAAACCCTAGAGCCGACTCTTTCTCTCTCTAGACTTGTCCTTTCTTCAAGAATTGATCTATCTAGGGTGAGTATCTAACCTTAGTCCTTTATTAAAAAGTTAGAGTGGGTTGAGGGCTTCGTTTTAATCTGAAGAACTTGGGATTTGGAGCACATTGGTTTTTGGTCTTCATCTCTGTCTGGGTTCTAACGTCAAGGTAGGGATTTCCTACTCCATATTATAGGTTTTGTCCTAAGTTTTTGGTATTTTTGATATGTGGGTGTCAATTGGTAATTTTGGAAAATTAGGGTTTGAATTATAGTTTGAAAATGGGGTTTTTCATCTATTAAACAACATATGTTTGTGTGTTAAATTGAGATAACTAAACCTTAGGGTTGATTTTGAGAATAAGGGAAAAAGCCCTAATTGTTGTAATAAAATTAATTCGTATAATTAATTTTGGGAAAAATGTGGGAATTTGGTTTAATTCATGAAATTGAGAAGTTATGAGATTATATTGTTGATACATTTATTTCCTGTTTAGAAATAACTGTTTTGGACTATTGGTGGAGGATAGTCGTGATTGTTGTAGACATTGCATGTTGATTAGGGAAAACTGAAACTAATCACATTAATTGAGTCATTAATTATGACAGTTGAATTAATACAGCAAATCTGTGTATTGATTGAATATTGTGTATGACAAGTGTTTAATACATTGTATATGCATATTGTTTGGGAGGAGATAGGGGATGTACTCCACGGTTTGGGAGGAGATAGGGGATGGACTCTTAAACCGGATATTGTTTGGGAGGAGATAGGGGATGGACTCCATTAGTACCGCTCATATGCGTACTTATTGAATTATGGAAGTGTTTCAGTATGAGCCTTAGTCTCATTTGAATTGTTGATATTGGAAATAATGTTATTGTGAGATGTAGTTTCATTTTGTAGTTGGCCAGGTTCTGAGCCATGTATGTATAAATGAAAAGTTGAATAATAACGGAAAGTGAAATATGTCATGGACATTATGGTCATGAAACTGAATTGTGTTATAATTGATTTTTAAGTGGTAACCATCTATCGAATGCTATTGCTTTAGTCAATTTCTATATTTGGTTTAGTATATTTCTACTGGACTGCGGCTCACCCTATACGGGAACATCATTTCAGGTCCAGGTGATATGCTATCTCCAAGGACTTAGCTTGGAAGGATGTTGAATTTGAAGACTTGTTTTTAGTTAGTTGTTTTCTTTCGGATATTACATGTAAACTCAAGCCGAGGGCTTAATTTGTAGTTGAGTTAGTACTCATATTTTGTGTCCAAGTGTTGGCTTGGAAAGATGTAAGCCAGTAAGGCATTTGTTTTCGATGTTACATGTAATGTCTTTTATTAATAATACTCTGATGAATTGAATAATGTTTTGTTTTCTTTTATAAATGCATGTCATTGTTATATATATTATGGGTTTAATTCTGAGGGCGTTACAAATTTCCCCTTTGTTACTACTGGAATATGTTATGACAATGAAATTATTCAAGGGGAAAGGATCTCCTTTGATAAATTTCCTTATGGTTACAAGATATCCCAATGCTTAATCAGTCAAATTATAAAAGTTCTATTACTTGTACAATCTGTGGCTTGTTTATGAGCCATTTTGAAAATTTGATCAAATTCTACATTTAATTTTTTTTTTTGGTTGCTTCTTCAAAATATTTGAAAATTTTGTTTTCTGAAATATAAGGTTTTATTTATTTATTTTTTATTATAATGGTGTTTGATCTATAAATCTAATGCTTTATAAAGTCTTAATTATCATGTCTACTTTCTGTCACAAAACATAGATATGACACCATGCCCAGTTCGAAAGAGTTACTCAACGTGGAAGTCATCTCTGTTCATATGATATTTATATATTAAGAAAACCTTACGATAGGGTGCCTAATTGTAACGCCCTCAAAAATAACCCGTAACATATATATAATATTGACATGCATTAATTAAGAGAAAGAAAACCTTATTCCATTCATCAAAGTAATCTTATTAAAAGAAATCACATGTAATAACGAAAGTAAATGCCCTACGGGCTTACATCTTTCCAAGCCAACACTTGGACACAAAAGTCTGAGTACTAACTCAATTACACATTAAGCCCTTGGCTTGAGTTTACATGTAATATCAAATAAAACAAAATAACAACTAATCTAAACAGAGTCTTCAACTCCAAATCCTTCCAAGCTAAGTCCTTGGAGGTAGCATATCACCTGGACCTGAAAATGATGTTCCCGTATAGGGTGAGCCACAGCCCAGTAGAAATATACTAAACCAAATATAAGAATTGACTAAAGCAATAGCATTCGATAGATGGTTAACACAAAATAATCAAACACATCACTATACAGTTTCATGACAATAATGTCCATGACATGTTTCACTTTCCGTTATTATTCAACTTTCAAATTATATGGACATGGCTCAGAACCTGGCCAAACTACAAAATGAGACTACATCTCACATTAACATTACTTCTAATATCAACAATTCAGATGAGACCAAGGCTCATACTGAAACACTTCCATAAATCAATAAGTACACATATTTGCTGTACTAATGTGTAGACACCCCATTTTTGACCGACTTTAAGACTCAGACGTCACCGATTGAGCGCTCGGTGATGTTGCATATTGTGCTCGTTCAGAAGTCTCAGAGTCGCGGCCGTGCGCCCTGCCTCCGGACTTCCGAACTCTCTTCTGTGCCTTGCCTCGGTTTGCGAACCGGACTCGGTTTTCTCTGTTTTCTTTCCTGAGGGGAGGGAAAGGTCTAGCAGACCATCTCTCAGTGGCCGTGGGCTACATTTCGTGCCCGTAGGCCATTTTGCCCATTTCGGAGCCCGGTTCCCGGTTTTCGGAGCCGTCAGGCCGTGTGCCTCGGTTCGGGACCACCCAACCATCTCCGATTCCTCCGGTTTTTGGCATGCATCTCATTTACTCCCTTTTGAGGGACACTGGGGTCTTAGATACCCACTTCGTGGCCGAATGCCACTTTCGGTGCTTACAGCCGGTTTTCGGGACCTCGAACTGCGTGTTTTGGTCCCCGAGCTTTCGTTTGGCAACGGTTTTCGTTCATTTTTGGCAGTATCTGTTTCATCATAAGGAAGGTCACTGGAGGGTGGGAGGCTAGTAATTGTCCAAGCAACCTGTTACGCTCTTCCGGCGCCCCCGGCGCCCGTTTTTCTCACTTCCGGGCTAATGTTGAACACCCTACGGTCATTTTCTTCGAGCCAAAACCACATATTTGTGATGTACACACATGGGAGGACACTAAAAACTATGGCCGGCCAGTAATTCTCTTTGAACCTTTTGAACCCCTCTTTGAATTGGCCTATTCTCTCTCCTGTTTCAGAGTTGTCAAATCTGAACCACAGGGCCTTGATGTACACACCTGGGAGGACACCATTGTGTGGTGGCCGGCCAGTAATTCTACTTCATTTTTACCCCTAGCCGGCCGGCCATGGGGGTGGCCGGCCGGCCACCTCCAGAAAAAGCACTTGGCCGGCCACACTCCTCTCAGTGCATACTTTACAGCTGTATAGCTGTTTCTCCAAAATATCTTTGGCATCCGGGGGATATTTTGGAAGGGAAAGCTTGGGTGCATTTCCCTCCACTTTTACACCCCTCCTTTTGTCCATATAAGGGGCCTCCCAATTCAGTCCTTAGGGTTAGAAAAATTTGGCTCAAGCATATCTCTCTCTATCTCTCTCAAACTCTCAAGTTTTGGTCTCATTTGTTCATCAACACCAAGCACTACCTTCACCACTTCCATTTCAGCAGCAAAGGAAGGTTTTTCAGTGGCTAAGAAGCAACAAACTCAAGTCAAGAAGCAAAGAAAGACTTGTCTTCAAGGGTAAGCCTCAAATCCCCTCTTTTACACCACTTTCTTGCCTCATTTCTTAACCCTACTTGCTCACTGTTTTGAGCTCCGACCAATACTGAAAGTGGTCCTATTTTGAGCTATTCTTGAGGTTTGTTTAAGGGCTCAACTCTGTTTGAGCCCTCCATCTTGCACTTCCTTCAATATCCTCTTATATGCCATTATTTTGCATGGAATATTTGGCCTATGTGTGATCTGAATTGGGGCATCTCATGAACTGATATTGTGCTTATTTTGAGGTTCTCTTCAACATTGAAGAAGGGCTCAACCTTGTTTTCATGCTCCATATGCAAGTTGCTTTGAATCCATGTTTTACCCCTATTTTTGCATGAAATATCTAGCTCATGAGTGATCTGTTTTCGAGCATGAGGTAAACTGTGAGTGGGCCTATTTTGAGCCCCTCTTCAACATTGAAGAAGGGCTCAACCCTGTTTGGCCTCTCTATCATGCACTTGCTTCATAATTCCTTCAAATTACCGTAAACTTGCATGATTTATTTGACCTACATGCAGTCTGTTTTGGAGCATGTCATGAACTGTGAGTAAGCTTATTTTGTGTCCCTCTACAACATTGTAGAAGGGATCAACCTTGTTGGGGGTCTCCATGTTATACTTGTCTCTATACCCCTCTTTGACCCCCATTTTGCATACTTTGTTAAGCTTATCTAGCTTCTGATTTCGGCCATCATCAGTACTGGAAAGAGTCATATTTTGATCTTCTTGACATATTTCATTGAGGGTCTTTGCTGGTTTGATGAATTCTTGGGGTACTTCATGTTATAGCCTTATATATCCTCATTCTTGCATAGCATTTTTACCATGTTTTCTTACTGAGTTGGGGGATGTCATCTACTGTAAATATTCATATTTTTAGTCCCTCTTCAGTGTTGTAGAAGGGTACTTTTCAGTTTGAGCATCGCATACACCACTTGTTTCAATACCCCTCTCTTGGCTCGTATTTTTGCATGCCATTGTTGTCCTATCTATGCTCACTATTTCACCATGTTTTGTATTGAAAAGATGTTATTTTGGGGCTGCCTTGCTACTGTTTTGCATGTCATGTTCCAATTTTGCATATTTAGTATGGCTGTAGGCCATTTCGGGTGCTTAATATTGCATTTCGGGTTCATTCCATGCTTCGTGTACCTTTTGGCCATCTTTCGGGACTGTTTTGCATCATTTGTGAGTGCTGGAATTCATTTACATGTTTGCATATCATTTCCGTATCATTTCATACTTTAATGCATTGCCTCGGTTTGCGCGCCCGTGTGCGCGCATTTCGAGGCATCTTATTTTTATCCGACGGCCTCTCATGTGAGCAGAGCTGAGGCTCACTCATGTTAGTATAAGTCCATTTCGCATGTCGTATGTCATTTCATGCTTTAATCCATCGCCTCGGTTTGCGCACTTCGAGGCACCTCATTTTCATCCGACGGCCTCTTATGTGAGAGTGGCTGAGGTCCTCTCATGTTAGTATAAGTCCATTCTGCATTATATATGCCATTTTCGCATCATTGCATTCCGTATGCCATTCTCTCGGTTTGCGTGCCCGCGGGCACGCACTTCGAGACATCTCATTTTAGCCTCATTACATATCACTTCCATGTCATTTTGCATTCTGTATGCATCGTCTCGGTTTGCGCGCCCGTGGGCACGCATTTTGAGGCATCTCATTTTTTATCCGACGGCCTCTTATGTGAGTGTGGCTGAGGTTCACTCATGTCAGTGTAAGTCCAATTACATTACGTATGCCATTTCATGCCTTGGAACCATCGCCTCGGTTTGCGTGCCCGTGTGCACGCATTTCGAGGCATCTCATTTTCATAGCATCGCGCATGCTAGGATTATATTTTAGTTGCATTCATGCATATCATGCATATTGCATTGTATTCGGGATAGGAATTAGCCCGGGCACGGGAAACGAGGCACGTTTCGTACTCCGAGTGACGGAACGGGTCTCAATTCCCCAGTCACCGACACTCCGGATTACCCATGATGGAGTTAGGTTTTGTTATAGCATTCATCTGCATTGCACCCTATATTGAGTTGTGCAATCCGATTCCTCGGCCATCATGCATCGATTTGCGTGGTTGATGGCACGAGGATCGAGGCATGCATACATTTGTGAAATACATTGCTATGCCCTTTTCCTGCTCTCTGTTGCAGCCAAATGAGGAATCGGCAACTTTTCGGAGTCTGACGCGCATTTCGAGAAACATTGCAAACAGAGACTAAATTGGGCATCCCAGTGGATTTCTGCGCAAAGGCAGTCCGGCATACATCATTCATCAGAAGCGAGGCAGCCCCTGGCTTGCACGCCATTTTAAAGCTTTCTTAGCTTAATTTGTTAATTAATTAGGAATTTGTATTATTCGGACTGTATTATTTGGACTGTACTATTCTTTCATTCGGGACTGTATTATTTATTCGAACCCTCTGCGCGAGGGCATAATTGTAATAAGTGTGCGTGAGTGTGATGCATGTCTTCCAACCCCACGTCTTTCTTCCCTTTTATTTACCTGCTTATGATGGTTAGATATAGGGCATATTTCAATTAGCATACAGTATGACAGCATGTTTATGTTTGCATCATTCATCTGTTTTGCACGCACCGGGCTCGGCGCATCATACTAACTGCATTTGTATTTCAATTCCAAATTGAATACATGATAGTTGTAGCATTTCACATGCCATGTTTAGAATAGCCGAGCCTGCTATAGTTGCATTATTGCATGCGTTGCATTAGGCATTTCTGTATAATTAGGATCATGCATGATTTCTAATTGGTTTTCTGTTTTTGGCTCGGAGTACTCGGTGAGTTTTATGCTTTAGCATCCTTGCATGCGTGTGAGTGACTGCCATGAACAGCATGCTTACCATGAGGCTATGTGCTTATGTGATATAACTGCCTTGAATGCCTGTAGGTGGAGGTTGAGTTACTTGAATTGGGACAATGCGTTGAATGTTTGTTTTAAGCCCACTAGATAGTGGCAAAATCATGTTTTCTAAGCCCACCTGAGGGTGGCAAATCCGCGTCTTAGCCTACCTGCGGGTAGCACCATCAAACCATTTTCAAACAAACAAACATAAATGTTTTGTTCCAATTCAGGCGGCCCAGTCTATACTTGTTTGCTGCGAGCATCACATAGTAACCTAGGCTAATAACCGGAACAAGAACTCACAATGTTTTCAAAATAAGATATCATGGTTAGTAGAGGCCGGTCTTTGACCGGCGAGCGGGGGTGCTCACGAAGTGACCTTCCCCAATCGTACCCAAGTTCCCGAGCCGAGGCAACTTTGGTGATGACGGACACGTGGCCTTTGGCACTGAGTTAGGGTTTCCTAAATTTCCCATTAAAAAAAACATTTAGGTGGCGACTCTGTATCTGGCAAAGCAGTCCATGTTTGGCACTTCTTTTCAAAAAATCTGTTTTCAAAAATGATTTGCCGGATTTGGACTCTTTGGTTTGAGATTAAGAACCGTGACACAAATCGCGAGTCCGAGCTGTAGCGAGGTCCCCGCGGGCTTGTTACATAATGGAGTCCATCCCTTTCTCCTCCTAAACAGGTTTGAGAGTCCATCCCCTATCTTCCCTCAAACCATGGAGTAATCCCCTATCTCCTCCAAACAATATGCATATACAATGTATTAAACACTTGCCATACACAATATTCAATCAATACATAGATTTGCTGTATTAATTCAACTGTCATATTTAGTGACTCAATTAATGTGATTAGTTTCAGTTTTCCCTAATCAACATGCATGTCTACAACAATCACGACTATCCTTCACCGATAGTCCAAAACAGTTATTTCTAAACAGGAAATAAATGTATCAACAATTATAATCTCAGCATTTCCATAGGTGAGTGATTAAGTTAACCAACTACACCATTTAATCTCATAACTTCTCAAATTCATGAATTTAACTAAATTCCACATTTTTCCCAAAATTAATTATACGAATTAATTTTATTACAACAATTAGGGCTTTTCAAATTATAAATCAAACCCTAGCTTTTCCAAAAATTCCAAACAACCCCAACATATCAGAAATACCAAAACTTAGGACAAAGCCTATAATATGGAGTAGGAAATCCCTACCTCGAAGTTAGAACCCAAACGGAGATGAAGACCAAAAACCAATGTGCTCCAAATCCCAAGTTCCTCAGATTAAACGAAGCCCTCAACTCACTCTATCTTTTTAACAAAGAGCCTAGGGTAGAAACACCCTAAAAATAGATGAAGCCTATGAGAGAAGGTGTGTAGAGGGAGAGAGAACACGGACCTAGGGTTTTAAAAGAGAAGAGAATAAAAAAAAAGATGTTTAAAACCGGCTGCTGCGTATTTATATAAAACAGGCTCGTTCGAGCGAAGGATTGGTCGCTCGAGCGACCAGACACAAGAAATACTCGCTCGAGCGAAGAAAGTCTCGCTCGAGCCAAAAACTCGAAGCTTCAGGTCTGCAACCCAAAAGCTCGCTCGAGCGACAGAATGCTCGCTCGAGCGAAGAACTCGAAAACATACACCTCGCTCGCTCGAGCGAAGGAAAGCTCGGTCGAGCCAAAAAACACAGCTCTCAGGTCTATACTAGACGCAGTCGCTCGCTCGAGCGAAGAAACCCTGGCTCGAGCGACGGACCAAAAACAAAGGTCTCGCTCGAGCGACAAACTGCTCGCTCGAGCGAAGGGTCAAAATTCTGGGCAGCAACCCTTTGCTCCCAAACACTCCCAATGTAACGCCCTCAAAAAAATACATAAAACCCATCAACTTTAGACATGCATTGATATAAGAGAAATCAACCCTTTCTATTCATCAGAGTAGTTCTTACAACAGTATTACAAGTTAACAACAATAGCAAATGCCCTACGGGCTTACAGCTTTCCAAGTCAACGCTTGGTTACAAAAAATAGAGTACTAACTCAAATACATATTAAGCCCTTAGCTTGAAATTACATGTAATACATCAGAGAAACAAAACAACAAAAAGTCCGTCAGCCCCTAGCCTCCCAAGCTACGTCCTCGGAGGTGGCATGCTACCTGTACCTGAAAATGATGTCCCATATAGGGTGAGCCAACGCCCAGTAGAGATATGCTAAACACAATATGAGCAGAAACTAAGACATTAGCCATTGATGAATGTTTGACACACAAAATCAATTGATAAACCATTTCCATTACATGACAACTGTATCCATGACTCATCTCATTTTCCATTTCTTATCTATCTCACGATTCACAACTATGACTCAGAACTTGGCCAAACAACGTCTATGAGGTAGTAACTTATATTAAACATTTCCCATTTCACATTAGACAAGCATACTAACTGCCTCAACATTTCAACAGATAAGCATATGAGCTATATCAACTCTTAAACAGATAAGCATATTAGCTATATCAACACTTAAACAGATAAGCATATTAACTATATCAACTCTTAAACAGATAAGCATACTAGCTATATCAACACTTAAACAGATAAGATATTAGCTGTATCAACACTTCTTTAGATAAGCATATGAGCTGTATCTACACTTCTTTAGATAAGCATATGAGCTGTATCT
This sequence comes from Camellia japonica, assembly GCA_030407325.1. Classification (NCBI taxonomy): domain Eukaryota; kingdom Viridiplantae; phylum Streptophyta; class Magnoliopsida; order Ericales; family Theaceae; genus Camellia; species Camellia japonica. The sequence continues at coordinate 28,786,737 of JAPPVO010000010.1, read as the reverse complement.
ACGGAGTTCATCCCCCATCTCCTCCCAACACTATCCGGCTTAGAGGTCCATCCCCCATCTTCCCCTAAACCGCGGAGTACATCCCCCATCTCTCCTCTACACACAAAGCATATAAACACATAGGTCATATATACAATCAATCAATACATAAAGTTAATGTATTCTATCAACCGTCATACTCTATGACACATCCAATTGATTAGTTTTAGTTTGCCTAATCATCATGCATTGTCTGCAACAATCAAAACTACCCTCCACCGGTAGCCCAAAGCAATTATTTCTAAACAGATAATAAAAGCACCAACAGACAATTATCCGTATTTTCAAAAGTGAACGATTTATTAATCCAACTCCACCACTCCATCTCATAATGAACCAATCTCATTATTTCCAACTCAGTTTCAAATAACAACAATTTTCTCAAATTAATTATACCAATTAATTTATACAACAAATTAGGGTTTTCTACCCTATTTCCCAATATTAACCCAATGGTCCATATTTCAACAACCAAAAACAATAACATTATTTGAAACCCAAAATACATCTTTAAGAATCAAATAACAAGACCCACTTTTATAACTTTTGAAACCCTAAGTCCCAAAATCAACCATTTAACAAAAAGCCCAAAAATCTAGGTCAAAACCCATAAGAGTGAGTAGGAATCCCTACCTCAAATTCGGAGCTCAAAGGAAGAAGATGAAGAAACCCAACGTGCTCCAAAACTCAATATTTTCGGATCAAAAGATAGCCCTCGACGATCAACACAACTTTTATAAAGACCAAAGGTGAGGAAATCACTCCTACTAGATCAATACCTAGAGAGAAATTGAGGTTCTAGTGAGAGAAGCTCTCTAATGGAGGTTTGGAAAAGTAAGAGAGAGAAATGGAGTTGAAAAAGTGATCCAAAAGTCGGATCTCGGATTTAAATAAAAGTCGCCTCGCTCGAGCGTGAAAACCCCCGCTCGAGCGTGAAAACCCCCGCTCGAGCGTCACTCACAAACTCCCGCTCGAGCGTCCAAACTCCCGCTCGAGCGGCGGATGCACACTCCCGGAACTTTTACAGACATGGTCCCCGCTCGAGCGTCCAACCCCCGCTCGAGCGTCAGACACAAACTCCCGCTCGAGCGGCCAACACTGTAGAGGAAGTACTGGAAGGGTGATTTCCCCGCTCGAGCGCCAAAACCCCCGCTCGAGCGGAGAGACCAAAAACTGGGCAAAAATTTTATGTTTTTAACACAACCAACCTATTCCCAACTTGCCCAATACAATCCAAAACTCAATATAAAGAGTAAAGGATTGAGATGAGAGTACAACAACAACACATCAACGGAACCGAGTCCGGATACGACAAATAAAGAAAAGGGAAACCGGGATCGCTATACCCAACCTGTAACAAACCTGCCCAATGCATCCCATAACTCAGAAATAAGAAATTAAAGGACGACAACAGCAATTATATAACAACAGGATCCACGGAACCTAAGTCCGGATACAACAACCAAATGGGAAAAGACCGGGGTCGCTATAACCTCCCCCTTAAAGAATTTCGTCCCCGAAATTAAGCATAAGTTTTAAAAAGAAAGTTTTTCTCAATTTCCAACAATATTACCTTACAATAATAAACAACTTGACCCAATACCGGTCATTTCATCTCTTATCAAGAGGCATCTCACATATGTAAAACAACATATATTTCAACCTACATTATCAATATGCAATTTCCTTTCAATTTCAACAATTTTCAATATACGTGATTCCCATTTCCATATCATATTCAATTTCATGATATAACTACAATTCTACAACACATTCAACATATGCAATGTTACGCTAAACTTCCATTTGAGGCAAGTTTCAAAATATTTCCATTAAACCAAAACATTCTCAATGTTTTACAATTTAAGACATATATAATGCTCTTAAAGTCAAATAATATTACAAAATCTCAACACAAGATTACATATCAACAAACAGGTCCGGATATTTCTCGCAGACTTCCAACTTACATTTCCAAGTGGCTTCCTACACTCCGTGATGCTTCCACAAGACTTTTACCAAGGGAATGGTCTTGCCTCGCAAGACTTGATCCCGCCTATCTAAGACCCGAACCGGTCTCTCCTCATACGAGGCATCCTCGTCAACCTCTAAGTCGGTCCAATCCAACACATGTGATGGATCTGGTTCATACTTCCGAAGCATACTCACATGAAACACGTCATGAACTCCGGATAACTGCGGTGGCAAAGCTAAACAATAGGCAGCCTCACCAATCCTCTCTAGGATCTCAAAAGGGCCAATAAACCGAGGGGACAACTTCCCGCTCTTCCCAAACCTCATCAATCCCCGCCTAGGTGATATCTTCAGAAAGACATGATCACCTACGTCAAATACCAAAGGTCTCCTCCTACGGTCGGCATACGATTTCTAACGACTCTGGGCTGTAACAAGCCTCTTACGGATAAGCTCAACTTTCTCCGTCGTTTCCCTCACCAAATCTGGGCCCAACAAAGGTGCATCACCCACCTCGGCCCAACAAACTGGAGACCTACACGGTCGGCCATACAAGGCCTCAAACGGTGCCATACCGATACTAGACTGGAAACTGTTGTTGTAAGCAAACTCCACCAAAGGCAAATGCCTCTCCCACGACCCACTAAAGTCAAGAACACAACCCCGAAGCATATCCTCAAGGATCTGAATAGTACGCTCGGACTGTCCGTCAGTCTGAAGATGATAAGCCGTGCTAAAGGTCAACTTAGTGCCTAAGGCACTCTGCAAACTCTGCTACAATCTAGCAGTAAAACGAGGATCTCTATCCGAGACGATCCGTCACTGGAACCCGTGCAATCCACTAGTCCCGAATATACAAGGTCGCAAGATGATCTACCGAATCTCTCACGCGCATAGGAATGAAGTGCGCCGACTTAGTCAACCGGTCTACCACCCAAATAGCATCACTACCCCGCTGAGTCCTCGGAAGACCTACAACGAAGTCCATAGTGACATGCTCCCACTTCCACTCGGCAATAGGCAAGGGTTAACAAACCCGCTGGCCTCTGATGTTCGGCCTTCACTTGCTGACAAGTAAGGCACTTAGACACGAAAGCTGCCACATCTCTCTTCATACCCCGCCACCAAAACTGGCGACCCAAATCCCGATACATCTTAGTGCCTCCCGGATGCACCGCAAGGCGTGAATGATGAAACTCTCGGAGTACCTCCTCTCGGCAAGACTCCGGCACAAACAGACGGTCTCGGTATCTCACACTCAGGTCGGGATACACCGTCAAACCCTTCTCAACCTTCCCACTGGAGATCTTCTCTCGGAGGGATTACCCTCAAGGTCACCTCTCTGCCTCTAACACTCGAGTCACAAGTGTAGGCTGCGCAACAACAGAAAACAAGGCCGCAGCCTCAACGGATTCGCCCAGAAGCAAATCAAACTCCCCAAGTGCACCCAACATCTCCCATTCCCGGATGGCTATACTAGCTACGTCACCAACAGATTTCCTGCTAAGGGCATCGGCCACCACATTGGCCTTCCCCGGATGATAATGCAACTCGAAGTCATAATCCTCAATGAACTCCATCCACCTCCTCTGCCTCAAGTTCAAGTCTTTCTGTGTAAACAGATATTTCAGACTCTTATGATCCGAGAAACCTCGAACTCTCACCATAAAGATAATGCCTCCAAATCTTCAAGGCAAAGATCACAGCTGCTAACTCTAGGTCATGCGTAGGGTAATTCTTCTCGTGAATTTTCAACTGACGTGAGCCATAAGCAACCACTTTCCCCTCTTGCATCAACACACAACCCAAACCCTCTCGTGAGGCATCACAATAGACTGCATAACCCAACCCTCTCTCCGGAATAATCAAGACCGGAGCGGTGGTCAATCTAACTTTCAACTCCTGAACGACTTTTCACAAGTCTCACTCCATACAAATTTGACTCCCTTCCGAGTCAATCTAGTCAACGGCGAAGCTAACCTGGAGAAATCCTTCACAAACCGGCGGTATACCCACCCAGCTAATCCCAGAAAACTGCGGATCTCAAACACACTCTTAGGCTGTGCCCAATCTTGCACTGCCTCAGTCTTGGATGTCATCAACAGACCCCTTCCCCCCAAACACATGGCCTAAGAACTTCACCTCCTAGCCAGAACTCACACTTCCCAAACTTAGCATAAAGCTTATGGGCTCTAAGTAACTCAAGCACCACTCTCAAGTGTTCCTTGCTCCTCCTCTGAAGGTGAATAATCAAATGTCGTCCACGAAACGACTACAAAACGATCTAAGAATTCCCGGAAGATCCGGTTCATCAAATCCATAAACACTGCCGGTGCATTGGTGAGCCCAAATGGCATCACCAGAAACTCATAGTGGCCATACCGCGTACGGAATGCCGTCTTCGGAATATCCTCCTCCCTGACTCTCAACTGGTGGTAACCCGATCTCAAGTCTATCTTAGAGAAACAACGGGAACCCTTCAACTGATCGAACAGATCATCTATACGAGGCATAGGGTACTTATTCTTACCGTAGCCCGATTCAATTCCGGTAATCGATACAAGTCTCAAAGCACCACCTTTCTTTTTAACAAAGAGGGCCGGTGCTCCCCACGGCGAAACACTAGGACGAATATAGCCCTTATCTAGCAACTCCTGGAGTGAATCTTCAACTCAACTAACTCGGCTGGGGCAAAACGATAAGGTGCCATAGAAATCGGCGCCGTGCCGGGCACTAGGTCAATAGAGAACTCAATCTCTCGATGAGGTGGCAAACTAACAAGATCCTCGGGAAAGACGTCCGAGTACTCACAAACCACTCTCGGCAACACAGTCTGGGTCTCATCACACTCACTACTCAAAAGGCTAGCAAGAAGACCACTAACTCACTCCGCCCTCGCGGATCATACACCGGTGGCAAAACACTACCAACCCGATCCCCCAGAAAATGAAAACACTCCCGCTCAAGGTACAACAAGTGACCCTCTGGCGGTAGCAATCAATAACTGCCCGGTATGACGATAACCAGTCCATACCCAAAATAACATCAAATCCCGACATGGGCATAACTACAAAAGGAAACGGAAGCCATGATCAGCGACCTCTATATCACAACCCTACACCTTGTTTCAAATCAATCACCCCCAACAGGTGACACTACACAATAGGAGATGCTAACTGTGCTAACTCCAACTCCAAAACAGATGCAAATGCAGCAGATACAAAGAATGAGATGCACCCGTATCAATCAAAACATAGCAACCGAGTTGCAAAACAAGAAGGTACCTCTCACAACAGATGGAGCCGGTACAAGATCCTGCGCGGTAACAGCATACACGCGCCCAGACGGTCTCTGATCAACCCTGCTCACCCCTAGGAGCATAAGACTGCTGCACAGACTGGGACGATGAAGCCCCCTGATTGGCCCTCGAGGCCTGAACTGACTGAGCTGGCTGATGACTCTGAGTCTGCCTCAAACCAGATGCACCAGATGTGCCACTCAACTGCGGGCAAACCTCTTCAGTGCCCTGCCTGACCACACTGATAACAAGAGAGCGGCTGGCCTCTACCCTGACTCTGGCTCTGAGATCGAGCCGAAGATGATGCTGCTCTCTCTCTCCTCCCCTTCTGCGGAAACTGGAGACTTGTGGCCCAGCTGGCCACACTTGAAACAGGTAATGTCTCCCTGGCTGCCTTTCCCAGAACTAGCACTCGGCACTGGAAAAGTCGATCTAGTAAAGCTACCCTGAGACTGCTGAGGGTTAAAACCTCTCTGTCTCCTTGCCATCACTCTGGCCATCCTGACTCCTCTTGGAGCCTTTCTGCCCTCCCCTCCTCCTCTGCATCATGATCTCCATATGGGCTGCAGCATCAACCATACGCCCATAGTCTCGATGCATAGTCTCTGCCAACTCTCAACTTGAGGCCGCACCTCAACTTCTTCTCAAACTCAATACAACGGCGTTCCTCAGACGCCACCAGTTCAGGTGCAAACCTGGATAAGCTAGTAAAGGCGGCCTCGAACTCGGCCACTGAAGAACTCAGCTGCTTAAGCTGACAGAACTGATCCGTCTCAACTCTCCTTAACAGCTGGAGACAAGAACTTCTCCTGGAAAGCATTACAAAAGCCTCCCCAAGTCCCTCTTATACGGCCCTTTCGTGAATTTCCACCATGACCCGCATCCCTTTAGCTGGAAAGATGCCAAGGTCACTTTCAAACACCCTGTCTTCGATGCCAAGCATCTCAAACGTCTTCGTTGTCTGTTCGAGCCATTCATCTGCCTTAAGCGGCTCTTTTGGATCACCCACAAATTCGTCTGGGTTGGACCGGAAGAACTCTCTCTTCAGAAAAGAAAGTCCTGTATCTGCGACATGAACCTGGGCTTGATTCTCAGCCCTGAGAATGCCCACGGACTCCCTGAATGCCCCTGCTATCTCTCGGGCCAAAGCGCCCATAGCCTGCTGGCCTACTGGCTCGGCCACATTGGCCTGGCCAACTCCTTCCTGCTGCTCTGGAATCTCCTCTGGCATAGGCACTCCTTGCCTACCCTGCCTACCACGCCTACCACGTCCCTCGTCCTGACATCCTAATAAAGGTAACAAAGACGTTAGCACATTAATAAATGTGCCGAAGCTATAACACTCGCGTCCTAATGCATTGGACAACAATAATTCATTCCACGTAAGCACATAATCACATAAGCACCTACGAATTTCATTCCTGGATAATGACAGTCCCGAGGCGTTACTAGAGTTCCGGTTGGAAGCAGCATTGATCAAGTGTCTTTCCAACAAGACTACTAGAAACTCAAGGATCCAATCAACATCCTAGAAACTACATTCCATACCCACATAGTCACATAAACATGTTATCATATAAGCATATAACAGTACATCTAAGTCTCTATCAAACGAGACGAACCCATTGTGATACTAATCACTTCCCACGTACCCAAAGTATTCAAACCCGGTACGCTCTGATACCAAGTTGTAATGCCCTCAAAAATAACCCATAACATATATATAATATTGACATGCATTAATTAAGAGAAAGAAAACCTTATTCCATTCATCAGAGTAATCTTATTAAAAGAAATCACATGTAATAACGAAAGTAAATGCCCTACGGGCTTACATCTTTCCAAGCCAACACTTGGACACAAAAGTCTGAGTACTAACTCAATTACACATTAAGCCCTTGGCTTGAGTTTACATGTAATATCAAATAAAACAAAATAACAACTAATCTAAACAGAGTCTTCAACTCCAAATCCTTCCAAGCTAAGTCCTTGGAGGTAGCATATCACCTGGACCTGAAAATGATGTTCCCGTATAGGGTGAGCCACAGCCCAGTAGAAATATACTAAACCAAATATAAGAATTGACTAAAGCAATAGCATTCAATAGATGGTTAACACAAAATAATCAAATACATCACTATACAGTTTCATGACAATAATGTCTATGACATGTTTTACTTTCCGTTATTATTCAACTTTCAAATTATATGGACATGGCTCAGAACCTGGCCAAACTACAAAATGAGACTACATCTCACATTAACATTACTTCTAATATCAACAATTCAGATGAGACCAAGGCTCATACTAAAACACTTCCATAAATCAATAAGTACACATATTTGCTATACTAATGGAGTCCATCCCCTTTCTCCTCCTAAACAGGTTTGAGAGTCCATCCCCTATCTTCCCTCAAACCATGGAGTACATCCCCTATCTCCTCCCAAACAATATGCATATACAATGTATTAAACATTTGCCATACACAATATTCAATCAATACACAGATTTGCTGTATTAATTCAACTGTCATATTTAGTGACTCAATCAATGTGATTAGTTTCAGTTTTCCCTAATCAACATGCACTGTCTACAACAATCACGACTATCCTTCACCGATAGTCCAAAACAGTTATTTCTAAACAGGAAATAAATGTATCAACAATTATAATCTCAGCATTTCCATAGGTGAGTGATTAAGTTAACCAACTACACCATTTAATCTCATAACTTCTCAAATTCATGAATTTAACTAAATTCCACATTTTTCCCAAAATTAATTATACGAATTAATTTTATTACAACAATTAGGGCTTTTCAAATTATAAATCAAACCCTAGCTTTTCCCAAAATTTCCAAACAACCCCAACATATCAGAAATACCAAAACTTAGGACAAAGCCTATAATATGGAGTAGGAAATCCCTACCTCGAAGTTAGAACCCAAACGGAGATGAAGACCAAAAACCAATGTGCTCCAAATCCCAAGTTCCTCAGATTAAAATGAAGCCCTCAACTCACTCTATCTTTTTAACAAAGAGCCTAGGGTAGAAACACCCTAAAAATAGATGAAGCCTATGAGAGAAGGTGTGTAGAGGGAGAGAGAACACGGACCTAGGGTTTTAAAAGAGAAGAGAATAAAAAAAAAGATGTTTAAAACCGCTGCTGCGTATTTATATAAAACAGGCTCGCTCGAGCGAAGGATTGGTCGCTCGAGCGACCAGACACAAGAAATACTCGCTCGAGCGAAGAAAGTCTCGCTCGAGCCTAAAACTCGAAGCTTCAGGTCTGCAACCCAAAAGCTCGCTCGAGCGACAGAATGCTCGCTCGAGCGAAGAACTCGAAAACATACACCTCGCTCGCTCGAGCGAAGGAAAGCTCGGTCGAGCCAAAAAACACAGCTCTCAGGTCTATACTAGACACAGTCGCTCGCTCAAGCGAAGAAACCCTGGCTCGAGCGACGGACCAAAAACAAAGGTCTCGCTCGAGCGACAAACTGCTCGCTCAAGCGAAGGGTCAAAATTCTGGGCAGCAACCCTTTGCTCCCAAACACTCCCAACATGTAACAAACCTGCCCAATGCATCCCATAACTCAGAAATAAGAAATTAAAGGACGACAATAACAATTATATAACAACAGGATCCACGGAACCTAAGTCCGGATACAACAACCAAATGGGAAAAGACCGGGGTCGCTATACTAATGATGTGATATAGTGGGTGTTAGAGAAAAAGGGTGTGACCAAGGGATTTATTGATGCGATAATGGACATATATGATGAGGTTGTGACTATAATTACATGCAAGGGAAATTAGCAAATTTCCAATTACTGGAGGATTACATCAAGGGTCAACTTTGAGCTCATATCTATTTGCCTTTGTTATGGATGAATTAACTATATATATTTAGTTAGCATGATGTCTTCTATACATTTAGTATGATGTTCCATGATGTATGTTGTTCTTAGATGATTTTTGTTCTAGTGGATGAAATTAGGGAGAAATTAACACTAGAATAGAACCTTGGAAAGAAACACTCAAGTGAAAAGGGTTTAAATTAGTGGAGCTAAAAATGAACATTTGGAATGTAACTTTAGTATCGATAGTAGAAGAAATAATGAAGTGAAAATTAAAAATTAGCAAATTACAAAGAGTGGACATTTTTTTAACCTAGGTTTGATTATTAATTTGGATGGAGAGGTTAGAGATAATGTGATCCATAAAATAAAAGTAGGTTGGCTCAAGTACAGAAGTGCTACTGAGATATTATGTGATCGATGAATATTAACAAAGAAATGGAAATTTCATAGAACTATGAGGTTAGTGATACTTTACAAGATAGAATGTTGGGCAACTAAAACAACATATTTATAAAGAGAATGAATTCTACACGGCTTAGCCGTAAACCACCTAGTTTACGGGCGGCCACTCAATAGATGCTATGTTGGCCATTGAACAGATGTCCACCACTCTGGTTTTCTCTTCTCTCTCGTTCTTTCTCTCGATACTTTTCCTTCATTCCCTCTCTATACAATGGTACAAACCAAGCAATCAAAACGAAGAATCCTGATCATTGGTAGTGATGTGCTAATGAAGAAGCTGTCGATTAAGGCTGTATGGAAGTCAGATTTGGTAACTGGAGGAATGAAAAGCCACGCATGTTCAAGCTAGAAACGGAGCTCCTGAGTTCCGATTTAGAAAAACTGATTTGGTTTTGGGTTTTGTCTTGAAATTATTGTAATTATTTCATGAAAGATGGAATTTATGATAAGCTCTACAAGATTTTGGGTTTTGTTTTGAAATTATTGTATTATTTTATGAAAGATGGAATTTATGATAAGATCTACAAGATTCTGCAATTACTAACTCATGGAAGGATGGGGATTTGCATCATCATCAACTGCAAAAAATTTATTTATATTTTTATTTTTTTGCAATCCTTTGTAATTTTGATCTCCATGATATCATAGCTTCTATATATTCTTGCTCATAAAGCATTCTTAAGATTGTATGCCCCTTCCGTTAGTTGCATCAGATAAATAATATAGTCTGAATATTGTAGATTATCAGTCAGATTTTTATGTGTGTATGTAGATCATATTATCAATAAGATGTTTTGAAAGAACTGAGTGAGAAATCTGGGAGAGAGAAGACAAAAACCAGAGGAGAAATTGATAATAAGTAAAAAAACAAAATGGGTCTGACATGTCAACTATTGAATGGCTACCCGTAAAGTCCATCCATCACGGCTAAGTTGTAAGGAATTTAATCTCGTTTATAAAATGAGTGTAGCTGAGATAGAGATATACGTAGAAGAACGTGTCGTAAGACTAGGAAATACACAATTAGAAATTGAATATATTCATGAAATGACCGGAGTAACACCGATTTAAGATGAGTTGAAAGAGAATATGCTAAGATGGTTTGATCATGTACAATGAAGGGTGTAGATGCAATAGCAACAGATAGTGATATGATCAGCATAAATAGAAATGTTAGGGAGAGCCCCAAACCTAAATTGATATGGGATGCTATAGTAAAAAATGATATGTATTTATTTAATTTAATTTAATTGAGCATATAGCCCTTGACAAAGTAGAATGACGAAAAAGAATTAATGTTGCCAACACCACTTGATTGGATTAGTTTGGTTTGGTTTGGTTTGGTTTGGTTTGGTTTGTCTAGAAATTATGTGGTTTTGTTGGCACCAATATCAAATCCTACTTGAGTTAACTTGAGTACTTCCAGTATTGTAAATATTTAAGTTATGTGATCTGATTTCCAGATTCGATATGCTTTTGAGCTGCTGACAAATCCTTTATGGAAGAGGAATTACGTCATATTCGGTATTGACGAGCACATTGTGAGTTTTTAACTATCAACCTATCAATATGAAGCCTATGGTGCTTGTTTGAACCTTTACTATTTTTCTTTGCTCAATAAACTTTACTAATAATCTTTTGATGCATGACATTGATTTGTTGACTGTAGCATGTTCTTGATAGTAATTTTTTCTGAAATTGACCTTCCATTGCTGGAGTCTGCTTCCTTTGGTTAGTTGAGTTGTTCCATTCTAGACTATTTGCTTTTGTACCAAAGATTTTTATTTGGAAACATGTACTATATGTTTCTTGTTGTGGGAAATACAACTCTAATATGATGTCATCATCTCTTTCTTTTATTTTCTTTTCCTGTTAAATCAGATCCAGGAGATCATGATTTTGAGGTCATCACCTCTGGGAACTTTCTTTCTAATTTGAAAATTCAAAGGCATTGCTAATTCAGGTATTCTCAATAGCTACAGTGACTTGATATATCTTGGCTATTATCAAAAGAGCAAGTACTTAGTGGACCAATGTTACATAGACTCTCTAAATAATTAACATATTTAGTTGGACATTCACCCAGCAAGCATGTAAAGTTATTCAACTTTAATTATACATAAAACTCCGTTACTACATCAATTCTGTTACATATTTTATTCAAAAGTGAGTGAAGTATAACACTTCAAATCACTTGAAATACCATTTTAGCTTGTGAAATTATAAATAGTATTAGAAATCTATATGTAACATGCTTGATGACCTAGGACTTGGGAATTAGATGAATTGATGCTTAGACACATACTTGCACTCGACACTAGTACATGAAGCTTAGAATCTATGTACAAAGGACTGGCTGTGTTGTTTTTGTTCATTTTGTACAAATGATATTTCATGTAATATGTAACAAATATCTTAACTTGAATTATCCCAGAAAACCAAAATCTGAAAAAGAAATAACAGTGAAAAAGAAAATCCTTGAAATTTAAACCTTTTTCTTTAATCTAGGGTTTCAATGTTAATGTCGGTGGGGATGGAAAGACTCTTCGTACTGATATAAAAACTTAGATACATTATTCATATGTTGGAATTTTTTTCTTAATAAGCAACAATTGAGTTTGTAGTCAAATGTTGAAAATGTGTGACATACCTGCAATACAAAATAATCATAGAAGGCTGCCGTAAATATTATGAACTCTTGATCTTGTCTTTGTCATTCCTGTTGTTGTCGTGGTTATTCTAATATTAGTGTACTAGAAAGAGATCTTTTATAGGTGTTTATTGTTGTTTATCAAAACTTGGTTCAGGTATTTTCATTTGGGAGTAAACGCTCTGCACAATTTTCTAATAACTAGAAGAAAATTGGTATGCATTTCTGATATTAATGTTGCATATATTTATTGTTGATGATGTTGTTTACTTTTGTTATATCTGCCTGCTTGTCCTCTTTTATTACTATATTTTTTCTTTTTTGATATGTTCTCTGCTTGCCTTCTTTCCTTCGTTGTACTTAATATGTCCATGATAAAGATGTGGAACCTATATTTGTATAAAATGAATCTCTTTTCCATAGCTTGTTCTTCTCATTATAGGAAACTTAGTTCATTGAAAAAGATATGGTGTACAAAACCCAATAAAAGATTTTACTTTCAAAGTAAACTAAGTCGTCAGGCACGAGTTGTATTTAAATGAAACTTATGTGAAATGATTTGATTACAATTTTGTGAAATAACAAACTAAAAACTTATTTTTTCTCATAGTCAAGACATGTTTCTCCGACACAAGGCTGAGTAAACCTATTTACCTAATTAGTTTATTTACTTTTGTGACAGAATAGGTCTATCTGCATGCAAAATCTGATAATTCATTGAATCTCATTCATCCTTATTGCTCTTCTTGCATTTGAGTATGTAAAGTGGGAAGACTTGGGATTTTCGGAATATGGATTAAATGATATTGTATTCTATCATTTTAATTATTTGAAACATTTCATTTGTGTTCACTTTATGTTGGATAAGACAAAGAAATGGGAGCAGGTATTCCAGTCTATGAAGCACAGACACGGACACGGACACGCATACGGACACAGACACGGACATAGACACGAACACAATTTTTAAATATTTTTTTATAAATATTTTTATTTTAATACATATTAATTATTTTATTTATTTATTATATTTTTTAAATAATATATTTCAATTAATTTTTTTTTTAAATTTTACATACATGTGTTTATTTATTTTTATTAATATATATAGTATATATTGTCTTATAATATGTATTACATATTATCTTATAAATATATTTTATGTATATTAAGGCTAAGTTTGGGATGTTGTAAATAATCCAAAAGTTAAAAAGTTACTCAAAAAGTTAAAAGTTAACACTAATCACCAAAAGTCAACAATTACGGCTGCACAACTCCCAATTCAAATTTTCTTCTACAAACTAATTTTTACAATTTTTATTACACATTTTTTCATAAAAAGTCAAAAAGTTAACCCAAACATCTAGGGTAGGTTTGGTTTGTGTTTCTGAAAAAAATTTCAGAAATTTTCTCTACAAATAAATTTCAGAAATTTTCTCTACCAAACAATTTTCCCAAAAAAATTTCCCAAAACACACAAACCAAACAAGTTTTCCAAACAAATCTCTCTCACACACACATCAAATCAATCACTTTTTCCAAAACTCTCTCTCAAACAATTTTCAAAACAAATTTTCCAAAAAACCAAACCAAACATGTTTTCGTACTTTTATCTCTAAAACACATCTCTCAAACACAAACCAAACAAGCTCCTATATTTTCAACCTCAATTTTTTAGTCTAAAAAGACAAAAAGTACACTTATTTAATCTTTCCAAACTTGGCCTAACTATTATAATATAACAGTTATATAATAATAACGAAGTAATCTCATCTTTGTAACTATTATACTGAAAGTATTATTATTATATAATAATAATAGTTATATATATTATATATATATATATATGAATCAGAAGATGAAAGAAGATAAGAGCAACGGAGAGAGACAGGCAGAAGCGATCGATCGCGATCGCGATCGCGAGAGAGAGAGAAGGTGAGAGAGAAAGAGCTCGTCGAAGCCGAAGGGCGACTGGATCGTCAAAGTCGAAGGGTATGGAGGTCGAGGTCGACGGCTTACGGTGGTCGAAGTCATGGAGGTCGACGGCGAGTCGACTGGATCGAAGTCCAGGTTTGTTTCAAGACCTTCACTCTTCTCCTTTACTCTTCTTTTTTGCTCTTTGTGTCCAGATTTGGACACGTGTGTCCAGATTTGATGGACACCACGTGTCTCCACCGTGTCCACTGAAAAAAAAAATTTTAATTAAAGGGACACGCCACCCGGCGTGTCCCCGGCGTGTCCCCGTGTCAGACACTGCCACGGCATGAAATCTGCCGTGTCCATGCTTCATAGATTCCAGTTCCTCCTTTGCTTATATTCTTTCCAACCTTAAAATTTAAGTTACAGTTGGACTAAAATTAACTTTGAAAGCATCTAAATGTTCTCCATCAGCCACTGAATCAACAGCACTCTAGGACAGCTTTCAAAATTTCAAAACCAAAAAATCACGGAAATGTAGTATTGATCCAGAAAATTACTAATATTCAAAAGCATTTGTAAACACTGATCTCGTACTACTGTTCAAAGCCCTAGAAAAATTAACTTTTTATTTCCATTCCAGCCTAAATCAACCTTAACCCTTCCCCTTCCTCTTCTTATTGGCCCTCAATGGCCTCTCCCCAGGTCCTTCATTTTAGCCACTAAATTACTCTCGAATAGAATCTTTTTTGAAAATCAAGCAAGCTGTTGTTTTTGAATTCAACAAATTTAGTTTTTTTTTTTCATTCTACAAACCCTAGAAGTTATCTTTTGTCTTTTTAGAACCCTAACACTAAAACATATTCCAGCCCTAAACCCACCACAAATCCAAATGAGGTGATTTTGTCATAATTTTCCTAAGAGTACAGTTATTTAAATTTAATGTCTCCCAAATGAAACACAATTTGTACGTTATATTGATGATAATTTATACTTTAATGTACGTTTAACATTGACATGAGCGCTAATCAGCCTTTGAGAACATGGCATATGACACCAAACAGAATATATATAACCATTAACCGATGATTTTGACATATCATATGGTGGTAGCCTTTTGATAATCATTGAAGTATGTCAATACTAGTAAAAATACTAGGGAAATGGATGTCTCAATTTTGTCGTTGCACATATCAATCAGAATATCTAATGAGACACTATATATTGTGTGTCTATGGATAATTGAGATAATTGAGTTACTATGTGATGGTATATAGTTGAACCACTTGTTGCTCTTTAACATATTTCTTTCTCTTTTTTTTAACTTTCTTCAAGTTGTTCAATTTTGCAGTTGGAGCTTATTTATTTTCTTTCTCAATTTGTGGCTGTCATCATATTTTATTAACTCATTTTATAGCGAATATTTATTCATTATATATGAAGGATTAAAGAAAGTATGTTTGATGTAGTCTGTCTAATGAGGATATTGACATGATATTCGTTGATTTTGATAATATCATAACCTTAAAATGTAGGTTGGTGGTTTAACCAAAGTTATAGCCCTTGAAAGAGTGGAATGGATAGGTAGAACTTTCATACCCACCCGAGACAAATGGCACAAGGCTTTGTTGAGTGGGATAAATTGAATTGAGTTGTGTTTGAGAGGGGGGCGGGGGGAAACCTGAGGTGGTACTTTAAATAGTGTCTCACATATCAACCAAGGAGTTGAATGCTACTAAAGTAGTGCCCTTTTATATGGATGCCCTTGTCACCATTTGTCCGTGGTTCTTGTATGACATGATATCAATTATTAATGTTATTTTTGCTAGCTATTCTACAACATACAAGAGAGAAGATATGAAAGAATTCCTTGGCATTATTCGGCTTTTTCCTTTAATTGGGAAAGAATAAACAAGTTGCTCTATTTCAATCCTAATACTATGATTTGATTTTCTAGAAGGATATAACTGCAGGATGGGAGATTATTTCATGTTATGGTGTTTGGCACAACAAACATAACATGAAATAAGGCAAGTAAAATTCTTAATAAAACTCAATGCATATCATAATCGGTCCACCTTGAAACTAGGAATTTTGAATTTTTTTAAGGTTCATGCAGAAGTCCATTGCCATGGAAACCAACCTGAATTGGCACGCCATTGTGTCTCGTTATGTGTTTATGAAAATGTCCTAGAAGGGGGTGAATAAGACAGTTTTTTTTGTTTTTTTCTTCACCAGTCCTCAATGACCAATCTCAAATTTTCTAACCATTCGGTATGTTTAAAACTTAGTAAGTGATTCAATGTGATAGAAAATATCTATCAAAGGTTCAAGTTTTATTTACCTTCTCTGTTGAAGTATCCATGAATCATCCAAACAACTGGTGACTTACAATGGGCACGCCAGTACCCACCTAAATTCTCCTCACAAAGACAATCTGTAGGATTTAAAGAATGTTTCTCCTAGTCTAACCTAAAACCCACTAATCTACCTATTGTCTCCTATTCAAGTATTACACTTGCATTTGATGAAGGTTTCTCCTAGGCTGACCTACATGCTACTAATCTACCTAATATTTCGTCTTGAAGAACACTACTATTCTTTCTAGGTTTCACACAAAGGGCTCACCGAAAACCCACTACTTCAAGTCTCTAGGTTTTCACTCAAGGGCTCACCTAGAACCCACCACACTGGGTTTTATAAGGTCACCCTTAGCCTCTTCCTCAATTCAAAATTCAATGAGTTTCTAGGATCACCTGCAATCTCAACCACAGTCCTTAACTCACAATGGGTTTATAGGCTCCCCAACAACCTCTTTCACAATGCACAACTCACAATGGGTAGCCTACTACCACAAACTATCAGAGTCAAACGGGCACCAACACTAGGAGTTTTCCAAGTCTTACCCCAACCTTTGCAATTTACAAAATAAATATCAATGGGTGGTAAATGTACCTCAACAATACACTAATAGGAAGAATTTATACCTTAAATTGAAGCCCAAAAGTTGTCCAAAGTTTGCTTTTCAAGATTCTCAAGCCTGGGCCAGTTGTTGATAGTTAGCGTATGATGAATACTCTTTCTAAGCTCTCCCAAATCTCTCAAGATATGTTCTCTAATGTATATAGGTAATATTGGGTCTCAAATCATCAAGTTCTGGGTTTAAAATGAAAGAAACTTATGTATAATGTCACGCCTCCAATTTTCATGCCCAAATGATAATACATTTACTTCAAATCAAAATAACATAAAACAAATAAATACCCTCATGGGTTTATAAGTTTCCAAGGCTTGAGCCTGGCTACACAAAATGGTTATTCAAACCCATATATACAAAGTCCTTGGCTTACAATATAGAGTCACGCAAAATGAGAGTATTGTACTCCCAACACACATACTTCCACACCTCTAGTTGGGTGGAATCACCACATCTTTTCCTGCACAAAAATCCCGTAGGGTGAGCATAAAGCCCAGTAGAAAATTCTTAACAAAGTATATACATTTTATACAAGTTTCAAGAGATGAAATGCACATGCCATGCTATGCCATTTTTGAAGATAATTTACATATTTATCCTTTGAAAACCATCATGCTCAATGATGTCATGCAATTTCAATTGTTCAAAACTTAACAATTTATTTCAAGGGCGGTAAATACGTCTCTGGTAATCCCTAGGCCGGTGTCTGCAAGTAGACTATACAAGTACTACCAAATTGTCATTTTTACCAATCGCAACTGGAAAAAAAATCAACAATCACATATCCGCGCGGATTTTTCGGTCTTTCACCCCGGACCCGCAGGCCAACTTATTCTACACCACCTGTCAAGACTTACCATCATTATTTACCCCAAAACCATTTCATGAAAACTTATTTCTCAACATTCTTTTCTCAATGCAAGTTTTCAAATCAAACATCAAAGTGTAGTGTAATGAAATGAAATGATATGCCAATACCATGTTAAAAATGCAATGCAATATTTCTTTCACTTTCAATACTCCCACACAATATTCCCATTGTGATCAAAATTCTCATCTCAATGCAATTTCACAAGATGAATAAATACTTTTATTTCAATTCATCAAAGGAATAACATAATTCCCACATTTCAAATAATCTTAACAATTTAGTCATCTCAAGACTATATTAATACTTTTAAACAACAATGCCCAAAATTTCAACAATTCTCATATTCCATGAAAATATCATTTATATGTAAATAAATAAACAATTTTCAAATATCATTTATTTTGGCACACAAAATAAATATAACAACATATTCTAAAAATTTTCAACATCTTTGTTAAAAATTCCCAACTTCTAGATTTTCTCATCAAAAGCCATTCATCTTCAAATATTTGAGAAGATCTCACCAAAAACATCTTTCTTTCATCAACATAGTTCAAAAACCCTAAATTTCTATTTTTAGAAATAAGAAAGTAAACCCACTTTCGAAAATCAATCATCTTCTTGAATCAAAAATTCATTTTATCAAAACAAATCAAAAGATGATTTCTAAAATCATTTAGATCTTGCAAAAACATATATATAACTCAAAGAAAATCCCTACCTCAAGTCAAGAAGGGAATTTGAGATGAAACCCCAAAATCCGACGTTGCCGAAATTCGATCTTCTCCGGTCAACACGTTACTCTCACCTAGCTCAATAGTATTTAAAGGATGAGGAGGATACTTCATTTTCTAACTTTTGTAACAGTTGCAGTGAGTTCCTTGACTGAGATGGTGCCAGCAAGGGCATCAAGGTCTTCAAGCAATTTCCCAATTCTGACCTCATTCCATGGATCCCTATACTGCTCTCTTAAACTCAAAAGTGTAGGTATGATCTCCAAATCGTCAGTTTTAGCACTTCAAAAGATTAACCAGATCCCTTTACCAAACTAATATAAGATAAAGATGGTATATTCTATTTGTCAATGAAAAGGTAGCATAACTAGCAGGTAATTGGTTCGACAAAAGAATCCCAATTGATCGCAACAATACAGAAGGCAAGGAAAGTAAGCTAACCATCAATCCCTTACAGGGCCTTTGCTAGTGGTGAATTCATGGCTGAACGAGCATTAGGAAAGTCTGCACTCCCAACTTTCAAGACTGGTTTCCCAGGATAGAACATGGAGGATGAAGGATTTGGGAGTCGAAGAAGAAGCTGTGGTTGTTGAAGAAACGGAATAGAGGCGGGTAGAGGCATAACGAGCACTATTTCGGGAACAAACATCTGATCTTCTGCACATACATTGAGTCTTGATTAATTTAAAACAGCTTCACCAGTGCCCATGAAAGGCACAAAGTCCTTGATCGAAACTTCGATCTCCATTTCAGCAAACACATCTTTCTCGAAACTCACTCGAAGCTCTGGATGAGCAGATCTCCTTCAACGCTCCGTCTGTCTTGCCAGACGAATTTTCTTTAGAACATACTTCTTCTCCAACTTGTGATTAACACCATTACTCTCTCGATCTACTATCAGTACAAATCAATCCTTCAATCTATAGAAAATACAAGCTGTAATTCTTTTAATCAACAAATTTCAATCCCAATATCCTAACAAGTCACTACCAGTTCAAAAAGACATGCCATGCATTTGAATACCAGACACATCTGGTTGCCTTAGTCACAGTAACTAAAAGGGAAGATCAATCCAACCACATTACCAGAAGAAACTTATTCCACTAAAAGATCCTCAAGGCCTTTGCACCCCATTTTGTCAATAAGATACTATGAAGCAAACTACAAGCTTTAGTAGATGCATGGTGTACCAGTGTAGTTTTCAGCATTCAATGCAGGTCAATGACAATAAAAAGTTATATGACAAGTTCAGTACATCATGGAGAAGCTAGCTCTCTTGCTCATAACTTTGAGAATGGTTTGTTCAGTGATGAGATGAGAAAGGTGGCCGACGGAGAGAGTGCAAAAAGGGTCTCCCATGAGGTTTGGATCGCCAAATGGGTCGTAAAGGCCAGCTTGGGAACAAAGGAGAGCTCTGTAAACGGTATTGTCCTGAGGGAGGATGTCAGTGCCTTTGGGCAGAACACAAAGTTACATTCCCACTCATTCTCTCTCTTAAAATAAAACAAAATATACACCACTCATTTCTTTTTAAAACCAAAAACCTCTCTCTTATCTCTTTTATCATTGCTGTCTCCCCCCTCCTATCATTCTCTCTTGCATATTAATTCTCCACCCACACACATGGGTCCTTCCACCGAATTGAACACTCAGATACAGAGTTATATTGCATAAAAAATAAAAAAAAATCATTTGCCACCCATCAAACACCCTTTAACCGAATACCCTTTACCACAAAAAAATCATCACCAGGAAATATTCCCTATCTTTATTTTTATTTATTTATTTTATTATTATTATTATTATTATTATTTTTTTATTATTATTATTTTTTTTTGAGTCATTACATATAATGCGTGTGTTCCAATTGCTAGATAATGGCTAGTTTATTTTTTTCAAACTACATCCAGTTTGGCCGGCCAAAATAGTTGATCATTCAAGCCTCTTTGATTTCACCTGCAACACAGGGCTAACTTCAAAAGATTATTAACTCTTATTTTAACTCTGTTTTGGGTGAAAATTGTGCTCAAATTGAAACTCTGTAAAAAAAAAATCATTTGAAATTGGTCGTACTCAAGGATTTAAAATTTTAAACTAGAACCCAAGTTATGGCCGATAAAAAAATAAAAAATAAAAAAATAAAAAAAAAAGCCTAGATCCTAAGTTATGGTTTTGGATGGCTAGGAGGTCATACTTAATTTACCAAAATGGTCACCAATCTTGACTGGGACCAGCATAAATGTCTTCCAAAGTCAAGTCTTTACCCTAGGTGGTTCTATTTAAGACATTTTGGTCTTCTTGTGTCACTTGGAATTCCTTCTTGTTTATGACTTGAGTTCATCCTTCCTTGACTCTTTGATGCCTCTTTGAAATTGTCAAGTGCTTGAGGCTTGTATGAGTTTTCCCTTTCCAAACCCCTCTATGGATATTGGATTATTCTTCACCCTTGCTACAATATAAGTCATGAAATTGCCAAACCCTATGGTTCTAGACTTTAATTGTTTCTTCATGTTATAGATTGAAAGTTAGCATTGTGATTAGAAAGCATAAAATGAGATCAACATATTTAAATAAAAAAAGGGGCAAAATCCATTTTACGTCCCTGTGGTTTGGTCCAATAGCATAGCCCTGTCTTTTGAAAATAGCCAATTAACCCTCATGTGATTTTGCTCCCGTTACATTTTCTATCTAAAACTAATATAAATTACACTACACATGCATTTTGAGAGAGTTGGGAAGAAAAATAATTAAATAAAGTCAACTTTTTAAGGTAAAAAGGCAAAATCTCCCCTTTCACCATCTTTTCCAAAAAAAAAAACCTAAATCTAAACCTACCATCACCTCCTCCACCATGGCAGCCACCCCCACTCCCCCCCACTTTTCCCTGCCATCCTCCCCACCTTCTAGATACCACCTCCCTCCCTGCCGCCCAGCCACCGTCTCCCTCCTCTCAACCACTGTACAAACTCCCTTGTCACTGCAATGCAATTGGCAGAATCTGCGATTCCTGCAAACCGAACAACAAAACTCATTCTTAACTTATTAAATAGTTCATATATATATACGCACTATATATACACAGAGACTTGGGTAATATGTAATCTTGTTTCTATGATGAAGAAATAATATGATATCGAGTTTGATTTCGGTCCCTTTTTTTGAAATCGTAATGACAAATCACAGCATTTGTCTGAGATTCACCAACCCTCCCATGCTTCTACAGTTCTTCTATTGTTTAGCCATTTGTTTATTATGTTTCTTTTTTTGTTTACACTTTCAAAATTTTTTTTTCAAACTCTGTTTTGCCTGCTAATGGTAATATATATATTTATATATATACATATGTATATGAATATATTACAACTTAAGATGTGATTAAGGGTTGGTTTGGGATGTTCTAAAAAAGTGCACTTTTTGACTTATTGGCTTATATGGGTTGGGTTTGGATTGGGTTTGATGTGATGTGTTAGAGAGGTGATGTGATTTAAATAAGATCATGTGACTTAAATAGGATAGTGACTTTTTGACTTTTTGTATTATTTAGTAGATGCCAAACTTGGCCTAAATTAGTAATTAGGTTACAAATTTAGAAATTACGTTAGAAGTTAAAAAACCAAGTTTCTTAATTGAGGCAAGTTTGATTTATTTATTTATTTATTTTTACATTTATTCTTACACAAATAATGAGAAGTAGAGGAAGAAAACAAGGGTATAATTGTCTTTTTATCGCTAAAGTTAACAGTTAGTATTGCAATTTAATCCACAACCACATGGGGGGCTTGTGGCTATTTTTAAAAGATAAGGGGTAAAGTGCTACGGGGACCATACCATAGGGAGGTAAATGAATTTTGCCAAAAAAAAAAAAAAAAAAAAAAATTCTTGGACCATTGATTTAAAAGAATGCCAACACAGTTCTTGTCTTTTTCTTTTTTTTTTTTTGCTGATGCAAGTCTGGAAGCAAAAGCATATGCATTTTGTCTTTTGTACTCGGTGAACATTGAAAAAGGAGTTGTTCTGCTATAAGAATCTAAGTAACAAATTGCTTACCTTGGCTAATATTTGTTTTCTTGTATCATTCTTTATTCTTCTCTTTTGTCTTTTTCCTTTTCTTGGTTGGACTGATCAACTTGGTTCTATTTCATTTTCTCTATGAAGTTTTATGTTTCTAGATTACCTTGTTGATAGAAGTGGTTTTTGTTTTGGTTTTGTTCAGCTTCTCTGTTGGATGGCATGGCAAATACTGGGATGGTTGAACTTGGAGAAGTTCAGCTTGCTACTTACCTTGCTGAGAAGACATTTACAGGGCAGCCTTCCTTTCAAAATGGTAAATAGTTTATCAGATTTTTAAAATTTCAATTTTAGAATATTTACCAAGAACTAAAAAAAACTAGGACTCTTTGCCTCATAGACCTCCAAAATAGTTCATTGAGCAATCTTTGGGATTTTGCAGCACAAAATCTCACCACCAACAGATATTGATCTCCTAAGCTAATGGATCAAATATTTGCTCTCTTTCATATAACTTTACATGAATTATATGCAATGTGAATGATTAAGCACTGCAAGCTAAATTTTTAAAAAACTGCAATGGAACCGCAAAAAGATAAGACTGCATCCTGACATAAATGAACTGCACAAAGAATATACTGAGTTAATTGTGCGGGCTTGGGATGTAGAAGTATTTTTAGGGCCGAAGTTGGGATGGTTAGATTAGGGCCGAGGTTGGGCGGGCCTTGGGATAATGCATTTATTCTTACTATAAAGTGGAAGCCTAACCCAAACCAGTCGATGCCCACCCCTAGTAGACAGTAAATCTGGATTTTATGACTGAAATGATTGTCACTTGATTTTCTCCCTAGTATGAACTTTCTATCACTTTCTGGAATCTAGTCATTGAATAAATTATTTTATATTTTCTTGTTTGCCATTTATATATATTGTTTGATTATGCTTGTTAAAGAGTTGGGAGAACAACTATTATTGTTATAAGCACTTGACTTCTTCCCCTATTTTAACTTCATTTGATATGTACAGGCTTGCCTTCACTCATTGCATTTCCCTCTGGATGTAACACTGCAAATTGTCTAATTAGGTGAGTTTCCGCCTGAGGTTTAAATTTTGAAAGCTGCCCTCATGCTGCATTGTGAGTTTTAAAGTCAACACACAAGCTTTATAACTTTGCACATTTCTATTTATGCCCAATGCAATCTCTCTCTCTCTCTCTCTCTCTCTATATATATATATATATATATATGTATACATACATATATATATATTATGGGATTTGTCTTATAATTTTCTACTTGATGGATTCTAAAGGAAATTTTAACATCGTTTTGATTGTTTGATGCAGGTATGAGGGAGAGCTTTCTGTTGATGCTGTTACTAATTGGTTTGCAACCACAATCCTAAGTTTGCCTCGCATTCTATACTACTCAAAGGATTCATTGGTAATAAATACACTCTTTCCTGGGTCCATATACACATTTTGTTATGACTAAATTGTGACGTAGGATAGTTTAGGACTTGGATGATGCTGTCTACACTTGAATTTTTAGTAGTTTTAGGGCCAAGAAAGGTTGTGGGTTTAGAGTTCAATAAGGTTGGATGGTTCTAGTGTTTGTGACCGTAACAGATTATAAATATCTTGAATTTTGAAGTTAATTTGTGGAGAATAAGGTAGAAGGAATGAACTTTTGTTGGGAATGATTGACTAGGCTTGCATTACAACTACGTTGTAATGCTGGAGTGGAATTTCATGGATTGATGCACTGAAAAAGCAATATGACAAGAAATCATTATTTAGTTAGGAGTCTTTTATGATAATTAGCATTTGATCAATATCATGCAATATTCTCTTGAATTTAATATTTGCATAATCATGACTAAGTTCATCATTGGATGGGGACTCTAGTATTTTTTTTTCTTTTCTAAACCCTTCTTTTTGTCTCACTCATGCTCTCTATTAAAGTGATATAGGTTTGGCTAAGATGGGTAACAATTTGACCATGTTCTTTTCACTTAAAAAGAGAGGGTAAAAGAATTTTTTATGGCTAAATTACACTGACCACTCCTAAGGTTTGGCCATAATACTCTCATTGACCCTATCATATAAAGGCCCTGTTTGGTAGAGCTTATTTCCAGCTTATTTCAGCTTTTAGCTTAATTTAAGCTATTTTGATGTGTTTGGTTCAGCTTAACAATACAACTTATAGCTTTTTGTAAGTCAAAAATCAACTTATTCTTTGAGTGGGTGAGAAGAAGCTTAATTTATAAGTCAAAAATCAGCTTATGTTCACAGCTATAAGCTATAAGCTGTTAGGCTATAGGTTATAATCACTTTCCCACAGCTCTACCAAACGGAGCCAAAAACTACATTGACCACCCTTGTCAGACTTTGTTGAAAACACTGTTAACAGATGATGTCAATTTATTCTTTAAACTTTATGAATTAAAGCCCTTATTATTTCCTCCAATTTAGCACCCAAAACCTTTTTTCCTCAACATAATCATCACAACCCTCTCAATATAATCATCACAACCCTCTTCTCCAAATGAAACCTGAACAAAATCATCTTTGATGATTCACTTCCACCAACAGTTCCAAGACCCATATTTCTCTAGCAGCCTCTTTCCCTCCATCTTTTATCTCTCTTTGATTTTTGATAGATCCACCATAATATGAGCCATAATGAATCCCATGCCCTCCACCTTTGACAATGGTAATGGGGTTGTTGTGTCCAATTAATGTATATGTAGAGAGAGAAGTGGTGGTGATAGATGATCTGGCTTAGAGTGACACATGTCACCATTTGGGCTAGTTATAACTTATATCAAGGGTAGAGTAGGCATTTTGAAATTTCAAAATATGATGTCATCATATTTCATTTTTATCACCAATGGTCAGTTAGCAACAGGAGGAAATCTATTACATGATTTCCCAAATAGAAGAAGTCAGTGTAATTATTAATACCATAGGGTAGCAAGTGTATTGAAGCCAAACCTTTGGGGTGGACAGCATAATTTATCTTTAACCACTGGAGTTAGGCAGTGCCGAGAACCGGTTTACATCATTAGGAGGTTATGGTTTGATTCCCCCCTTTCCTCAAATGAACCAGGAGAAAAAAAGAAAAAAAGAAAAAGAAAAAAAGAGGAGTAATTGATCCTCCTCTTTTTCATGTATGCTGAATTTACCATGCACACGAAGCCATTAATTGGGGCAATTGTAAAAGGTTGGCAGACAAGTTTGAGAAAATCTGTTCAGCTGTGAAGGCTGCATCTCTGTGCGAATGATGGCAGACATTAGAGTTTTACCTAGTTTAGTCCTTCCTACTTCTCAATTGTCAAGCTGCATGCTTGCCTGACATAAATCACTAATGACTTTTGATATTCCTTTATCATTTTGCATAGTACTTTTAACTGAAACCAGCTTGCATTGGAGATAATAATGTTTCTCTTGCTTTCATGTTTTTTAATGGCCTTTTTATTGGAACTGATATGGAATTATATATTTATTCCAGCTACAAAGTTTTGTGGGAAAAAGCAGTCCTCATAAGGTACAAATTATTTTCAGTTCCCATATATTGCTAATCAGTCTATTTTATTTACTGTGTACTATTTAGTATTATTTTTCACTTTGATAATTTTGATTATAATTTATTGTCACACCAATAAAACTATTTAACAGTTACTACTTGACCAAAAATTATGATCCAAGCAATCTTCTTATGGACCCTTGAAACAAATAAGAGGAAGAAATGCTACGTGTAATCATGTAGTTCTTTTAGTTCTTTTCCTTTCCATGAAATCCAAGTTATATATTTTATTTTAGCCTGACTGTGCTACCCATCCAAATTGATACTTTACAACATGATGATATGTAAGGCATGTGTTCCTTCTTTGATGACACTGCCATGCTCATTCTTGCACTGTTTGGTTTCAATACCATGGATAGATTCATGTTTTTTTTTTTTTAATAATTTTTTATATCTATTATCATCCTTAATTGATTTTTCAATTCTGGATAACAGGTGAAAGTCATTTTCTTCTCAGAAACAGGGAAGCGTGCAGCACCATTCGTGCGTCAAGCTGCCCTAAATTATTGGCCATATGCTGCTTTCGCATTTGTGCCATGGCGAGAAGAGGAATCTTCCTTTTGGTGGAATGTATACGTGTATTTTCTTTCTTTTCTTTTTTGGGAGAACGTACGGGAGTGCTTTTTTTTTCCCCCCTTCTTTTTTTTAAAAAAAGAAAAAGAAAAGGAAAGATTAATATCTTAAATGTTCTTACAAGCTTCCTTCGGAATAATTTCCTAGTTTTGTGAATAATCTTGCCTTTTTTTTTTTTTGATTGGCACCGGGTTGTCCGGATTAAAGCCCCCGACTAATCCCCAAATAATCTTGTCATTTAACCAGCAATAAATCGTAGAATAGTATCAGAACTGTTTTAAATTATTCCTTTCTTCATCGAACAGAAGCAGCTATCATTATTCTTTCTTATATTGGCTTGAAGGATTGATGATAAATGGGGAATTCTTTTTGCAGCAAAACCAGATTTTTTTGCAGTCACAACTATCTACTTCATGTTAACTTCTACTTTGATCTGGAAAGCTGTTATATCTTGGATAAGTGTAGTTATCAAATTTCTTTATTTATTGCAGTAGTAGGGGGTAGAAAACGTCTGTCGTCATGTTACCCATGACAATAACAAAGTGTTATGTGTGAACAAACAAAATCCTACTTATGTTATGATGGAAGAAGAATGACAAGCTCAAATTTGATAGTTTAAAAGTTTTTCTTGCCTCACATGGAAAGACTTCCACGAACTTTTTCTTTCAACATCTTACTAAATTTCACTAGGCAGTTGTATCCTTAAAGGGGATAACAATTTTCATTTCAGTATCATATGAAATATAAGGCATTTGAATGTTCTGGATGTTTCCCTGTGGCCCTACCCAGCCCTTGTATGTATTTTGAGCCAAGTCCCATCATAAGATCTGGGGTTCTAGAAAAGGCTTGACAGTTAGATCCAATATATCTACCAGAGTCCATGCTACACAGCTTTAAAGCTCTTAGTTTCTGATTATTCATATTTCAAATCCTTCGAAAAACTTGTGCAAACTTTTAAAATTTTCATTTCATTCTTCTGTTTTGTAATCTCAATTAGGATCACAAATGTTCTGTGTCATTTCATTTTGTTGGCATCTCCTTAAATTTCTATGTGAAGATTATGAAATCAACCTCCAAGCATATTTGTTTCTTCTATTTTGCTTTTGACTATTAAATTACAGAATAAGTTTTTAGATGAAAATCAAGTGAGGAAAATTCTTTTCGTCAGTGTTGTTGAATACATGTCATGTATTGTTATATCACTTTTGTGCATTGTGTATCATGTCTCATGTCATATCATGTATAATAAAATACATTAACATATATGACTGCAGATTGTGGGTAAGAGAAGTTAGAGGCGATCGGTCATTGACCTCTGGGAAGATGGCGGGCACTTAAATGGCCCGAGATCATCGGAGGTGGAAGAGGAGAAGCCAAGGTAGGCTTAGAGAGGAAAGGGTGGCATGAGAGACCTTGAACACTTTGTATATGTTGTATGATTCTTGTTGCTCTTGTTATGATTGTGGTTGCACTTATGATGCCATTATATAGACTCTAGGAGTATTGGAGCCCAAGCAACCTCAAGACAGGTGGCGAGTTCTCCTCAACTCGACAGGAGGGTGATATCAACCCTACTAGCTGTGTATTATGATTCAGGTCATTGGGAAGGTTGCATCATACAAGCTGCAGGTGTAGGTATGATATCTTGAGAGGCGTATCGTATATGCAATAGGTATAAGTGTAAGGTTAACGTCCCTTTTCTCTAAGCTAGGTCAAGGTGGAACTGTCACTGCAGGGAGATAGTTACGCGACCTTGATGATCCTGAGGTCTTAGCCTCCAATCCACAATCCTCCAATGATCTCAAGTGGGAGTGCTTAGGTCCTGCTCCCAACCTAGACAGCCAAGGGGGTGAGTGCATGGGTGAGCAAATGGCTCATCTTGAACAGCCAAGTAAACATAGGTGAGTCAAGGGTCCAACTATGTTGCTATGGAGTTGGGGTGAGTGTACAGAGAATATATTTCTTATGAGTCATGAAGGGCCATGGAGAGCTCTAGGTGAGCTGTGGTCCTGTTTTCATACTTGGTAGTGTGCATCCCCGCGCTTAGGCTAGGCATACAACCCCAACTCACCGTGATGCCTCAAGGGTTTGTCACGTGGATGTGTGATGATGATGATGTGACGCCCGTAGGGCTCGCCACGTGCCAAGAATGATATAGATACCCACACAGATAAATAAATAAAAAGTACTTTCATATGATACATAAATATATTGAAAAAATGAAGTACTAAAGCATATAACCAATGACATGAAAAATAATCTCTAAAAACTTACAAATTCGACAAAAAGGTAAATATGCATTCATTAGAAACCCAAATATCCAACTAATAAGAAATTGGAAAGAAAATTCAAAATTTAATATAACAAAAGGATTAATGAGATTTCATTGCAAATATGAAAATAATACAAGATTTTTGTTTTTCAATTGAGCCCAACTTCTTGGTCGCTAGTTCGTTTGGTTCCCAGTTTGCAGCCAAAGACTTTCTTTAGGACTTGGATGATGAGTATAGCTTAAACATACTTGTTATGAGGTATATGGTCATAGTCCAAACAAGCCTTTTGGTCCAAATCTTAGGTCTCAACCCAATTCCAAATGGTCTGTGTGTGTAAGCTCTTTGTTTCTTTCACCTGAATTAGATTCATGATAGTTGTTCAATTTTTTTGTAGCAAAGGGAGTATGAGAGTCATTTTTGCTTTAGGGTTTATTTGGATTTGGGTCTCCTTGGTATGGGTTTTTTGATAATATGGTTTTGGATTGTTCAACGAGTGTAGGCAATGGCAATTGACATTGCGAAATGCTGTTAATAGGGCTAAAGGTGAAAGAGAAGGTATTGATAGCTAATCAAGAAATACATGTTAAATTGTGATACAACATGAAATTGATACAATGCAAAACGTATCTCACGATTCAATCTACCAACATATGAATCCGCAATACATATATTTTTCATAACGATTCTGACAACACTACTTTTCATATTTAATTGTCATGTCTTTTCTGAAATTTTCTTTTTCTTTTTCTACTTTTTTGTTCCTTTTTTCTGGAAGGCATCTATTTTTTTGGTTCCTCATTAAATAGTTCAGAGAAGAATCGACTGTTCTTTTTTTGTCTTTTTCGTCAATTATGCATCAGGCTAATGGGCTTATTGGTTAGAAAGATTGGTTACTCTAACCAGCATACTGGACTGTATTTCTTTTTTGGGAGATTAATTTTGGTTCCCTTTCCCCTCCCAATCTTTGGAAACTTGATCGTGAAACGCCACCTTCAAAAATATGGTGCTTCATAATTTTTTTTCCAAAATAGAGTATGATCTTGGTGGTGTTCTTATTATCAACAACAGGTTTGGAGTGGAATCTACACCTGCAATTGTATTTTTAAAAGAACATGGTATGTCACTCTCTTTTTATTTCGTTTCATAGTATTTCTTGGTACTCTTTGTAACATAAATAATGTGTACATAACAAGCTAAGCAGTGCACATTATCTGCAGGACCTGCCAACAATTCATGGTTTGTAGGTATAATGGAACAGAATAAACATCAAGGTAATGCTGTTTGTTTGTACTTTATCAAGTTTTATAATCTAGGGCCTTGACACTATAACAAAATTTGCCCTGTCATATTACTTGAGTGAGTGCAACCATTGTGTAAATGGCTTGTTACAGTGATTCTAATGTGCAAGTAAACCTCATGTGATTGACAAGTGCAAACTGTTAGCTTCATGATTATTTGGAGGTTCTTGCTGTCATCAGTCTTTTTATCCACTGACTAGAGTCCTTTATGTAGTTATTTTCTTCAGCAAAAGGGGAAAAAATCTAGATTATATTTTGATATTTTTTTCTGGGAACTGTACCAATCATTTCTCTGTTCTTGAAACATTGGATCAGCTAATCTGACTATGAAGTGTTTCCTCGGTACTTGTTTTCCTATGTAGAAATCTTCCTTGATAATTTCCTTCACATGAATTGAATTGTACAGAACTTGTCAGGTTATGATTTTGTTTTCATTTGATAGGATGTTGTGTTACAACCTTTTTTCCGTGTTGTGTAAATTTGTGGTAGAATCTTTTGTCAAATGTGGCCCTCATAAAGTAATCCTTTTTCTTTAGATTTTACAAGAGTACAAGCCTGCAGAGTGTCCACCATTTTTCCCACATAGTAGAATAAATGACTCAGCAATGCATCCTGCAAAGTTGCTTGTGAGGGATCGTCTTATGTCTGCATTTGAGAGTTACTGGGAAACTGACTAGGTTGTGTTTATTGGTTCCAATGGGCTGTGCTATTATACAAATATTATTATAGATATCCTTTAGCTGATTTAGTTTACTTCTGTGATCTACTAAATGCTCGTAAGTTGTTCTATGTTGAGATTATGGTTATCATGGACGAGAGATTAGACAAAGCATTCTTTGTTCCCATGAAGCAAGGCATAAATACAACCTTTTTAATATATTAAACTATAAAAACACGAGGAAAGAGCAAAACACAGGATAGTCTCATCAAAATTTCCAATCCGCATTCTGACATAGGGTTGCATAGGAGTCAGTTTTGTGTTGCTTAAATCCCTTTACATATATGTAAATTCTTGGCTTTAGTCAGAATATGTTAGCTTCCTTAAATAAAAAAAAAATAATAATGCTACAATATACCATAAAAAAGTTTGAAAATGAATATACTAGTTAAAACAATGAGAAAGTCACAGATTTGTTAGCAGAAATATCGACATTTTTGGGTTGGCTTAAGACATGTTCCCAGGGAGGGAGGGAGCACAAGTAAAAAAGGTAGAAATGTTAATGAATCTCAGTGCAAATATCAGGGTTTTTGATCCCCACTTGTGAATGTTTGAACCTTAACGTTGTGCATATTGTGTTGTATTTGAAAGTAGTGGTGTTATAAAAATTTTGAGGTTGGAGTGCATGAATTAAAAGTGGGTGATTGTTTTAGTGATTCCTTTAATTAATTGGAGTTTGGCGATTGTTTTAGGGAATTCCTTGTTGGTTTTTTGGATGAACTAATTTTAGGTTGAGTTTGATATATATATTTATTTTCTATTTTAAAAAAGGTGGTAGCCTTGCGCTGATAAAGATGGTTGTTATGTGCAACAAAGACTTGTAGATGCAACAGTAAGTAAAAGTGATATGATCACCATAAATGAAAACGTTAGGAGGGGAAGATCTAAATTGACATGTGATGTTGTAGTAAAAAATGATTTGAATTTATTAAATTTAATTTGTCATATAGCCTTTAAGATGTGCAGAAAAGTAGAGAGGTGATGTGACCTAAAAAAGATTAAAAAATATGCCATTGTAGGGGATGCCAAACAACCCCGTTTGGTGGCATCTTTGCTGTCGAGAGAATTTGGAGCTGGCCTGTCTAGCTCTAGACAGATAGCAATTGATAGAGGGGTTGTTGTTAGTGATATGTGAGGAGGGAGAGGGATCAAATCTTTTGGGACTTTTGGGCCTTATTTTAGTCTTGTTTGACGTGGCTTGGGTCTTCCTTTCAAATGTTTGGGACCTTTTGCTTTCTTGGAGGGTAGCCAGAGTTGAAAAGAGAAAAAAGAGGCGATTGGCAGCTAGGACCTCCCATTTTATTTTGGAGCATCTGGATGGAGCTTAATAGAAGAAGTTTTGATGGTGTTAAGAGTCTTAAGGCTTTCATTTTTGTTTTAAAGAGTAGAATTCTAACCATCTTTTACAATTGGATCTTGAGGGGTGTTGAGCCTTCATTGAATCCTTTTTTGAATTTTGTTGACAATTTTGAATATATTGATGGATAGGAGTTGTTTTTTATTGGGATATATTTACATATACATGTATAACACAAACCCGATTATACATTCTAAGATTTTGTGAAACTAACTGTAATACATTGGTTTATTCTCCGTTCCTTATTTTTAGAGCTTCCACAATTGAGAAGTGTGACGTCCATGGAGCTGGGTTGTGATGCCCGTGGCTATTCTCGTGCTGGAAATGAAACGGCAATTTGGTACTGTGTTATTCTAGCAGGAAGATCAAGCCCAGAACTCAACAAAATGCGTGCAGTGAGTTTGTTTGCCCTGCTTGTTATGTTAAATTAAATCCCCACTTGGTAGTTATTTCCTAGAAATGATTTAGCTACTTCGTTGGGAAATCATTGTCTAGTGATGCCAGCTGATTTTTCTAAACTTTGAAGACAAATCTTCATAAATTAAAATAGACAACTACCTAAGAAAGAATAGAAAAGGTAACTTAAGGAGAATAGTAGAGAAAGCGGTTAGAAAGAAAACACAGAATGTGAAAGAACTTTATTTGTTGAATCCTGGCAAAGATCCTGATGTTCATTTGAAGTTATGACACAGAAAGTGTACTCATTCAAATTTGACATTGAATATAACAAAAGATTCATGTATGCATGCCCAAATGCTAGTTATTCTTCTAGTTTACTAAATGGAGTACATTACTATGATAAAGACTCTGCGCAGGATCCAGAAGCACTATCCACAGTTGATAACGATCAGCCATCGTCGCTAGCGGCTGTTGCACTGAAGGAAAAGGGTTGACATTTACCTGGCTTGATGGGGAGCCCAACAAGTAAGTGTATCTTTTGTTTGTCTGGCATGTCAATGTTTTCCAAGTTTAGTTGTAGTTGAATTCACATTTGTAGTAGTGAATGGATTAATTAATTTGAGGGTCATGATGTGATGATATGTATGGTACTTGGTAGCAATTTATTCTGAAATTAATCTCGTCGAACTTAGTTGGGATCACTATTGGCATTGGAAGATTTTTGCCAAAGTGCCAGTATCTTAATCCAAATGGTGGCCTAAGTTGGAAAAGGTGGTCAGTGATTATTGCTGTTATAATTTCTGACAGTGGTATACTGCCATAAAATGATGTGAAATTATTTACATTACAAATCATTCAATCTAATAGCAGGATAAATTCTGAAACATTAAATGCTAAAACCACATGTGACCTTTGGCCTGAAAATGCAGGGTATCAAAAAACATCGTCACAACTTCCTTATGCGCTATACTCTCGTGCTGTAAGCAGCTGAGAATTTCTACTTGAAACTTTTGGAAATGTCCAAGAATCTGATTGCATTCATAACCTTTGACATCTGAATATGATTTTTTGAGAAGATTATAGAGGCCTGTCACTGATTTGGAATTTTAGATGTAATTCTCATTTTTATGGCTCTTCTTTTCCTTTCGTTAAAAAAAAAAAAAAAAAAAAAAAAAATTCTAGTACTTTTTAATAATCTTTCAAAATATGTGTTATTAATCTTAGAAAGTTATTGTATGATTTGAGCCACAAATCCTACAATTTGTCATGTTTATACAAATGTAGTGTATTTAAAAGATGTATTGAGGCTAGCTTCGGGGCAAGGCTAAGGTAAAATGCATTGAGTTTTTTTTATTATTTTTGGGTGAAACTCTCCAAAGACTTGCACATCACAGTTTGAGGTGTGCAACACATGTGCACCTTGTACTCCTTTTGCACATAAATATGAGGAGCTGTGTTACATGGACTCTTCTATTTCCCCCACAGTACCCATGTACATTGGATATGACATTGGTAAGGGTGTGAGATATGTCCGACGCTTGTACCCAATTTAGGCACTCAGATGCTTTAATTTGTGACATAATAAGAAGAAGAAGAAACTCACATTTGTTGGTAAAGTAATATTTTTAGCCTCACATGAATTAGATATAGAAATTTCATATTTTTCCTATATCTTATTTAATTTCTAGTATATTTCTACACAATTTACCACATCTCATCCGAGAATATTATATAAAATATAATATATATGTGCATATAACGTGTCTCAGTACCCATATCCAATTTTGGATACATATCCCAAGATTTAAATTTATGAAGGTCTAACGCTTGGATACACACCTGCACATACTCGTACCTCAGTCCCATGTAACAATACGTATATGGAGAGCTTGTCTTGGGTTGTGTGGTTAAGCTTATTATAATACCTAGGTTTTTTTTTTTTTGGTTGATTTTCTAATACCTAGTTTATATTTAAACATAAAAAATAAGAACCTCTTTTGTAACCATCATATTCCATCGAAAAAACCAAGAAAAATATAAAGCAAAGACTCAAGTAAGAATGTCAAGTTCAATAGCTGAAACTAAGAATGTCAAGTTCATCTTCGATGAGGGCAAGTTTCCTATTTTGTAATGAAATGTTCAATGCCTTTAGGAGAAAAGTATTTATACATTTATATTTAATTTTGAATAAAATTAAAATTAAAATTAATGTGTACTAATTGGGCGTTGTTTTTTGAAATTTTTGGTGAAACCCCCCTTTTGGGCCTTTTTATTAGGTTAAAGGATAACCCAATCAATTTTCTTTCAAAAAGCCCCTGAGTAGGAAATGCCTACCTTAATAAGGACATTTTATAATTTCTATTTTTTTTTATCACAATATTGCCCTTCTATATATACGTATCATACATTTGAAATATTTAAAATCTGAGCTAAAGATCTCGCAGGAACGAAATCAGGAACGAAATCGATGAAGACG
This sequence comes from Camellia japonica, assembly GCA_030407325.1. Taxonomy (NCBI): domain Eukaryota; kingdom Viridiplantae; phylum Streptophyta; class Magnoliopsida; order Ericales; family Theaceae; genus Camellia; species Camellia japonica. The sequence continues at coordinate 28,751,267 of JAPPVO010000010.1, read as the reverse complement.
ATCTCCAAATCTAAAGATCTCGCAGCCAAAGATCTCTCACTTGGTCAACAATAGACGGTCTTGCCGCCGATGATCAACACTCTCAATTAAACGAGAGTTTCATTGAGATTTGTGATTGTTGATCGAGTTTTAGAAGTTTTTCTTCTCAATTAGATATGTTGATTTGTTGATTAATTTGTTTTGTTTTTGTTTTTTTTTGTTTTTTTTTGTTTTTTGATTTATTTTTGTTGTTTTTGATCTAATTTCATTTGACAGAATCAGAGTAAAATTTTACTCTGGTTCTATTGCTTTGTTTTTTGTTTGAGAGAATTAGAGTAAAATTTTACTCTGGTGTTAGAATGACAGTAAAATTTTACTGTCAAGAGGTGGTCATTGCCAAACACTTCAGCTGCCACAAACACTGCCTTCGCTTTTTTACTTTTGTGCAGAGTAACATTTTACTTTTAGCTTCAGAGTCTAACATTTTACTCGTTTTTCAGAGTAAAATTTTACTTTTGTGTAGAGTCTAACATTTTACTAGTTTTTCAGAGTAAAACTTTACTTTTATACAGAGTGAAATTTTACTTTTAATTTCAGAGTGTAACATTTTACTCTTATTCAGAGTAAAATTTTATTTTTATACAGAGTAAAATTTTACTTTTAAATACAGGGGGTAACATTTTACTCTTAGATTTAGAGTGTAACATTTTATTCTTATTTCAGAGTAAAATTTTACTTTTATGCAGAGTAAAATTTTACTTTTACATTCATGTCTCAAGTTGTGTTGGTGACACACTGTATGAGTTGTCAATCTTTGGCAAACCTAATAGTAAAAATTGACTCTAAAATATAGTACAATGTTACACTAAACCACGGTAAAATTTTATCAATACAAATTGACTTTTGGACTTGTGGTGACAGTAAAATTTTACTTTGATAGTGATAGTAAAATTTTACTTTGATAGTGACAGTAAAATTTTACTTTGATTGATAGTAAATTTTTACTGTTAATTGTTTCATATTTCTCCACTTATATGGAAGGATATTTCAGTCAATTCATGACCTTTTGTAATTGAGGGGCTTTTGGAATTAATTCCGTGGGCATCACACAAAATAAGCCCAATGGGAGGGGCTTTTCACCAAAAATCCCTTGTTTTTTTATTTAGTTTTAAATAACTTTTTCTCACTAAATTTAAAAATTTGAAATTTGAAATTTGAAATGCATGTGTTAATGCCTTGAGACTTGCGCATTCACATTTAAAGGCTTTGGTATATACATATTTAACCATGGCTTGTCTAGTGCAAAGCATGTACACCTCAATTGTTTGGTGTAGTAGATTATGTCTTCATGTGAGACATGGCCAATTAAAAGTATTCATCATTCATTGTTATCCTATTTGAGTTCAAAACCAACTTTTGGAACTCAAAATTGTTTTTTTTTTGTCTTTAGCGATTTTTTTCTTCATATTTTAGTTTTTATTTTTTTTAGATTAGACGCATTTAAAATTTAAAATATTTGAAAAAAAATCTGAAAAATGTTTAAGACAATTTCATATTTTCTTACAAATATTTTATTTTTAAGTGCATCTAGATTAGGTGCATCTAAAAAGTAAAAAATAAAAATAAAATAAAATATGAAAAGTTCACTAAAGACCCCCCTCCCCTCCCCTCAAATTTTTTTTTTTCAGAAAAACAAAGACTCAGAAGCTATTCATAAATTAAACCAAAGAAGGTGAAAGTTTTCCATTATGCTTCTTGGTCATTTTAAAAACTTTGGAGGTTATCTTTGACAAAAAAATTGTACTTTTGTTGGTTGATTCTATTCTGTGGATCAAGCTATATGTACAGGGAAATGTGATTCATCTCAAAGAATGAAATACAAAGAACTGTAGGAAGTACATAGAATAAATTTCTGTGATCAAGCCATATGTACAAAGAATGTGATTCCTCTCCAGCTATACAAATAATACTATTCTGTAGGTCAAGCTATGTAGTGTAGGAAACAGAATGTGATTCCTCTCACAGAAGGTGTTATATAATAAAAATAAACTAAAGTTCATCAGGTTGCATATACGAGGCATGTATTGCAAAGGTGAAAATTATTCATAAACTCCAATAGTAATTGTGTAAGACGTCATTGCAACTACATGGTACATATGATTAGAGGTTGTTTGCTTCTGCTTTATTCAGTTGAAGGAATGATCTTTCCATCTCTCCACTGTTATTCCTAGAATCATTTGTAGGTTTTTTTTCTTTTTTATGTAGAAGTATGTGTGCTTACTATTATGGATTATAATATTTTAATTAATAATGATCATGATGGACTAGTCTACGCTGGAACATTTAACAAATGATCTTTTGCAACTGTATTAGTCACTAAATTTCTCTTCTTCTCCAGCGATATTGTTTTTTCCACACTCAAACAGAGAACAGCTATGAAACATGTGGACCTAGGAGGGATATAACAGATATACCACAATTAATTATTGTACGTTACAAAAGGAATGCTACAGAAGATAGTATTAAAATTGAGGAAAAAAGGCCAAAAAACATGTTGGAGGCATTTCTGAATGACGATGTGGATCCTGCATCACAACTTGTCGCAAGGTACAACAGTTCCGAAGAAAGTTTAGAGGTGTGGCCTTCTATCTGTTGTGAGATGGATTTTACTACATGGTTTAATTATTGAGATATATTTCACTCTGTATTGAGCAGTTAACGCAAATGCAACATTCTTTGTGATTTAGTGTACCTTTTCACGTTGAGTTGTTTCTATTTATTTGGTTGGAAGATCATCAAGTGGATCTCTCAAATAATCAAAGATGGTGACTCTAGGGAGCTCCCCTTTTTTGTAAGTTAGCATAGACAAACTTTTTTTAGAATTAAGCTTCCTTTTGGTGCTTGAATGGATGAATTTGTGTATTTTGCTGAGGGGTTTAATTACCTTCACTCCATTATTGATGCCTAAGAAGCACGAACATGTGACATGACATTGACACATCGACATACTGACATGTAAATTTTCAAAAAATGTAAGACACGACAAGTTGGGGACTTCTGCAAAATATATAATTTATTTATGTATTTATCAAATATATGTTATATATAAGGATAAATAATTATTATGTCTTATATATAAATATTTAAGTAAAATATATTCATTTTTGAAGTATAAAGGAGGAGAATATGTATAAATTTACTTAATTTTTGTTGTATCATTTGGATTCCAAGTTATTTATTCAAACTCGTAATATGTTTCATGTATGTCTAAGTATTGGAAAGTGTCCAGCTATGAAGCACGGATACTCCGAAAATATTGCCATACTCATAACGGGTACTGGTACGCGTAGGGTTGCATGCGTATCAAGTCATGAAATACGTACCGGGTAGTTTTTATACATTTTTTGGCAGGTACACCAAGCTATGGGACATTGATAGTGATACATTTAATTTATTAGAGAGTTGTGATTTACTTGAAATTGCAAATCTTTTACTTGATGTGTCAAAGATGAAAGATGTATTATTCAATAATGAAGTTGATGGAAGTGAAAAGTAATTTTTCAACTTTCCAAATTTTTCTAGTTTGCTTTTGGAATGAAACTTAGTTTTGTAATTTTTTCTATTTAATGGCATTAAAATAGCATATGGACTTTGCTTTGATATTGGTATTATTGAACTGTGATTTCTCTTTTGGTTTTGTAATTTTCCTTTTAATTTTGGTATTGAACTTTGATTTGTAGGTTGAATCTCAAACAATAAACTATGAAAAATAAAAAATTTGCTGGCGTACCACAACCGTATCCGTATCTTTTTTTTTTTTGGAAAGGTTTTGCCATATTAGCGTACTTGTACTAGTATCCATACCCACACCCGTGCTACATAGGTATTCGATGAGTGTTGAACACGGCACGTTACGTTCTTAGAAGTGTCCATGCTTCTTAGATTGATACTCATTGAACTTTGTGAATTTTTTAAGGATGTATACACTCTGGAGCTTAGAGTTGCATCTCTTTCATACAAGATGTTGCCTGCTAAAAAACCTTTTCTGTTTTGTCTCATTGCAGAGAGCAAAAACTCCTGCACTTGTTCCCGAAGATACAGATCCTATTTGGTCAGTAGGTGCCAAAACCATTCTAGCCAAAGGGACAGGAATGAAACAGAGAATTGGTAGCATCATGAATGGAATCCACAATCGCCTGGGAGATCCAAGGATTGGCCCAGTCTTGCTCTTGGGAGCATTGATGTCTTTTGGTGGCATCTGGCTGTGAAGGAGCCAATCAACTCATCCAAGTGAATCAAATAATCAAACTCAACCGAGCAAAAAAGTAAGTCATGGCAGATTGTGCTCCTGGGAGCATTGTTATTGTTATTTTTTGTTCCAGCTATTATCTTCATCTCCAATCCAATGTAATTTCATTGATATTCTTCTGACTCATGATTAGTCCTTTCTTTTATTTCCCTTTTCTACTTTTCAGCATCATTGTTTTCCTTCTGATTATTTTTTATATATGTGATGTCTTGGCTGCATAATATTTTACTTGATTAATTTAGTAACTTATATTAATATTCTGTTAGGATTAGTCCACCCATGTGATATATGTGGTCTCATACATTTGTTAGATTAGTTTAAGCATGTATTTGGGTTAGGATAGTGGAGTCCGAATCTGTTGGGAAACCCAATGTGTAGGTTTTGGTTACCTAATTTTATGGAACTAGGCTTTTTGTGGATAGACTATTATAAATAGTCGTGGAGACTATGTTTTGGTGAGATTAAGAGGAGGATAAAATAGCGATGTAAGGGGTGACAAAAAATACCGATAAGGCACTAGAGTGATCAATGGCTCAACTACTCTTGAGCATGGGATTCTAGTAGTGATATGGGTTTTGAGCGTGTTAACCATCTCACATGTATTGTCTATTTTTTATTCATAGTTGAATCTCTCTCCCCGTGGATGTTGGCAATTGGTGCTGAACCACAAAATCTGAGACTAATTGTTTTTCTCTTTGGTGTGTGCGTTGTGTGCTTCCGTTCACATTCGTGGGATGTGTTATAAATCCCATTCACAACATATTCTTCAAAGTTTCCCTTCATTTAGTTCAAATGCAGTCACATATACCTAGTGGGTAGCAACCTTTTTTGTTTTGTTTTTTTATTTTATTTTATTTTCTTGACGGCCATGTTATTGCCTATTCATTGTCATTTTATTTCTGCCCCTAACAGATTATTGTACTGAGTGATAGCTTTGAGCATATCTCTGAATCATCTCATTGAACGATTCACATTTTCCAGCTTTGCAATTTCTAGACTTGTCATTCTCATTGAAAAAGCAACACCCCACCCCACCCCACCCCACCCCAAACTCAGAGACACTAAAAAAGAAAAAAAAAAAAAAAAAAAAAAAACCCTAAAGAAGGATTTTTCTGTCTCCGTCACCACGAATCATTCTTGTATGATTATTCCTTCGTTGGGAATCTATTGCTTGGTAGTTGAACTTGTTTCCCTCACCACCAATCATTCCTGTATTATTGTGTTCCTTCATTGATATTCTCTAATAATTTTCTTTAACAGTTATCCCCCACCATTTTTCAAGGACATATTGATTCATTTGGAAAAGGAAATTGTGTTTCACTTTGTGTTGAACTACCTGGAGGCTGCTGGTGTTATGTGTTATATAATTCCCAACTTCGAAATCTAAATAATTTTTAGCACCACTGCCAACATTTCTCCTTTTGGCACCTCTTACTACTAATTACCAAAGTTTTTAAAAGCAAATGCATAATGTGAGGCATGTTTTCCCTCGTGAGGAGAGTTGTAAATCTCAAGGCGTTTGAGACATTAGAATTTTGAATTTTATATTAAAATAGTAAACAAATATTAAAAATTAAATATGATGTAAATACTTTTCTCCTTAACGCGTCAAAAAATTTCATTGTAGAGATGGAAGCTTGCCCTCATCAAAGGTAAATCGGCATTTTTAGCTTAAGTTATTGAGCTTTTCACGTAGTAGTAAAAATTTCCTTCTTGGTTGACATTTCTTACTCAGAAATGTGGTTCTCCACTCCCAAGGAAGAAACCTGTAAGAAACTCGCTTCCATTGAGGAAGAAACTCACACCCATTGGGGAAGAACCTCACACTCAACTGAAATAGAACCTTTTCAAACATACAAAGCTCATAGAAACGAAAGAAAAACAATTCAAATCTATGTTGTGACTTTTTATTTATACTTAGTAAAGACAATTTACAGTCGACATCAATCTCCAATATTAATTCCTATTTTAACACATAATTACAACTAACAAACATAAATATCAGTGATCTTGATTTTGCTATGCATACATAACTGCCCAATTCACTGCAGTGGGACTTGCATAAGCATTTTGTACGTTAAACAGTATTTGTTTTATGCATTTTTATTTTCCTCTGCTTTCTATATTGTCACGACCCAAACCCGCCCCTATGGGTTTAGCACCGTAACCGGCCAGTAATTCGAGATTACCGAAGGCCTGCTTAACAGTAGAACAGTAATACAGAGTACAAGGGCATGGCGGAAGCCAATACAGTAAATAAAACGATGTCCAATGAGCTGTGACAGTCTGTATGCAAAAAGACTTTTCATACATTTATACTTTCAGCACAGAACAGTATGCATCATATATACAATCATTCAGTACAGGGACTTAAACCCTATTAAACAGTACGGTAAACGGTACAGTACAGTGCTATCAGTCTATACAGTTATACAAAACAGGTACAGAGACAGATGGGGAAATAAAACACCCCTAAGCCCCTAAGCCATAGCTTGATAGGCTCGGAACCTCGCAGTGAGGTACAGTGGTTGGCTTGACAAAACTGGAGTTTACCTTGACGCTGCTAGCAACGGTCCGGTGCTTGAACACCTACATATATATATATGAGCAGTGAGCTAAAGTCCAGGAATAACACAATGAGTAAAGGGGTTAAGAATAAATGTCCTTTCAGTATTGAAAATAGTCATTTCAGTCGGTTTATCAGTCATTCGGTTTGTGGCTCATATTTTAGGCCATAACAGTCATTCAGTTAAAATAGTGATATGTGGTACATCCATTGGCATAACAGTACAGTAAACAGTAGGTCTTAAAAGACCGGGTCTTAACAGACCAAACAGTAAATGATGGCCATCAGTAGCAGTACAGTAACAGTAACAGTAACAGTAACAGTACTATTTCAGAGAACAGTACAGTACTTGTGGATTCAAGAGGTGTCTCGCACAGATTCTAGAGGTGGCTCACACTGTAGCACTTAGTTCCGTAGATTCTAGAGGTGGCTCACAGTATAGCACTTAGTTCCGTACAGCACTTTGTTCCATATCAGAAATATAGAATGGCCATCATAACAGTAAACAGTAGTGTTTCCAAACTTGGGAACCGACAGAGGTCTCTCTGTCACAGTAACAGTAAACAGTAGGTGCCAAGGATGCCACAGTACAGTTCAGAATATAAGACATACGTTCATTCAGTAAACAGTTCAGTTCAATGAACAGTTCAGTTCCGTAAACAGTTCAATTCAGTAAACAGTTCAGTAAACAGTTCAATTCAGTAAACAGTTCAGTAAACAGTTTAACGAGGTAAACAGTTCAGAAGATAATCATTTTTGAACATATCTTTACGCAGTTGTTACTCACAGAGTCCTGGGCTACAGTAAGCTAGAGCGTCTCCTCGGTAAACCAACCCTACACAGTTAACAGATTGAACACACACTAAGCTATACAGTTGGGAAAGATTATAACTAAATCCTTAATTTGCCTTGGTGTGTTCTACACTTAAATCTCTTAAGATGCCTTAAACTAGGCCTAAGAATGCCTAGAATGGAATGAGGATGCAAAGATGCACTCAGAAAACAGTTTCAGAATTTTCAGAAAAATAGTTCCCGCTTGAGCGCAGATTTCCCCACTCGAGCGGACATGCAACAAAGGTACCCGCTCGAGCGTCAACTCCCCCGCTTGAGCGATGTGACACAAGCCTCCGCTCGAGCGTACAATACCCCGCTCGAGCGAACTGTAAAACAGTGAGAGATGCTGGGAGCTCGATTTCCCCGCTCAAGCGGCACTTTTCCTCCGCTCGAGCGGAGCACGACCAAAATCTGAAATTCCAGATTTGAACTCCAAGATCAAAATCAACCTTCAATGTATCAAATTCGATCCTTTTGGGCTAATTTTTCTAGAAAACACTTTAAAACTCATGTACAACATGTTTCCAAAGATCAATTTGAGAAATCAAAGCCCAAAGTAGCTCCATTAAACACCATTTTCGAAACAATTTTCATAAACGATGAACATTCAATATCCATGAATTCAATCAATTCAAAGCCTCAAATGTTAGCTCACTGAGCTCATTTCTCAAGACAATGAAATCATGGTCTTTATCATGATATGAACATGCATGCAAGATTTTCCATGAAATCAGCATCACAATGCAAGGATAAACACATCATGCATGAATCTAACTCAACTCAACAGATGAAGCCATTACATGTCTTTGATGAGTCAATTCTTCTTAAAACATGGTGAAATCATGGGCTTAAACATAGATAGAGCATGCATTAACATTTGCCATGAAAACAACTCTAAATCCTCAATACAAGCATGCATGCAGAGATGAGCTTCAATTCAACATTAAAGCCATATCTTGGCTCTAATCTTTGATAATCCTCTAACCATGCAATGAGTAATTCAATTCATAAACAAGAAGGTAATTACTCTAACTCTACTCAATCCTCAATCCAAGACTAGAAGCTCAATTTTAGCAATCCACACTTCAATTTCCTTCAATCTCCAAACCAAATCAAGCCAAATGAGGTGAAAACTAACTCTCTCCCTTTTTCTCTCTCTAAATCGGTTAGAGCCCTCAAATTGGCTGATGAAATGTTGTCTCTAAGTGCTAAACCAAGCCTCAATATGGTATATGAAGTGGGCCACTAAGTGGCAATTCCGTAAATAAGGCAACTCTTTGATTTAGCTTATTTTATCTAATTTAATCATACCAAATCAGTTTTCAATTGAATATACCATTAATCCATAAATTATAATGATCATAAAACATTGATCCATTTCTGATTCGGCCGCCGATAAGGCCTTCAATTTGCAGTTTAATGCATAAGACAAGAACAGATAATTTGGCAGTCAAACAGATAGATTATGCATTTAAACAGATGCAGTCAATTAGTTCAGTTCTAGTTTTCAGTCAGTCAGTTCAGTATTTCAATTCGTTCAGTTACCAATCGAAATCAGTCTCAGTTTAACAGTAATCAGTAGGCAATCAGTAAACAGTGACGAGGGTTGTTACATATATGTTTGCTCAATCACCATATGAAAATTTCCAAGATGATGAAGATAGACCAAATCAAAGACGCAAGAAGAGAGCGGTGTCAAACCAAGATTGTCCTCCTTCCATCACTGACATAGAACCAAAAGATGCTTACCAGATGCCACTATCAGATTGTGACTCCGAGTAATAGATGGTGTTCAAAGGAATCGGGGTTTAACATTAAGCAAATGAAGCACATGGGGTTCTCGAAGTAAAGATCAAAGTTTTATCTCCATTGTGATTATACTGATTTGCTCACAGGTGTAACAAGTAACTAGCAAATGGCTGCCCAGCATATATACATTTGATCATTTAGAGATTATAGCATGAATTTGGGAACCTGTTTGAATTGATAGTTTGTCCGTTTTAGTTTCGATGTGTGACTGAATCAAAACTTTTTGATAATTTTCGATTATGTTACCTTCAGAGCTGCTTTACCTTTCTTATTTGGAAAAAGGAAGCACATATGTGATTGTCTCACTAAGTTGTAAAATTTTAGTGAAAATTCTCATGAAGATTATGAGATATGTAAAATTTTAGAAGGTTAATTCCTATAAAAGAAAATTTTCAGCAAGTTTAGATTAATATATTGTTCAAAACTTAACGGAGTCTTGAGGTTAATTTCATATTCCTCCCTGAGATTTGGCAAGATGATATCTAGCCCCCAAAAGTTTTTGAGTAGGAAGGGTTGGACATGGGTGTTTCCTTTGAGTCTTGTTAAAATATTAAGGTTGTGTTTAGATCATAGAATTGAAAAGGAAAAGAGAAAAAGGTGGGTGAAAATAAGTAAACGCAGTTATATTTCATTTATATTTTATCGAGTTTTTCATTTTGTTTTTTCTAAATATCACTTAAGTTCATGATCTAAATACAATTTAAAAAAATAAATATCTTCCTTTCATGATCTTAATCAAAATGTCCACACGTAACAAATTGTTTTTACATTTGAAATTTTGATTTACTACGTTCAATTGAGTGCTAATTTATCTGTTAGAAGGGTCATATGGCATATGCATTGCATGTGCATCGGTAATTCAAAAAAATATAAAAAATTTTGTTTAGTTCTTTAATGATACTCTCTAAAACACAAATTAATGAGCATAGGATGAAATAAAACCAAAAAGAAAAAAACACCATACATAACAAAAGTTTGTACTTGATAGTAAGGGTGATGCCTCTTCTTATCGCAATTTTTTTAGCAACCAATGCTAATTTTGCATTTTATCCCTCTAGTTTAAAATTTTCTATTTGATGTCACTAGATAGTGAATTTTTTTTCTAATCTACAAACAATGAAATATGGTTTTTCATTTTGTAGCACTTAATTTTGGATTTTTAATTTTTAATATGAAATTTCTCTATTCATAGATAATAAAAATTCCATTGTTCGAAAAATAAATAACATTTTCTTCAATATTGCATATTCAATACGAACTCTTAATAAAATTTATGGGCTCGCTTGTTTTCTTATAAAAAATCTTAATAAGGGATCTATTATAAAAAAATATGAGCTTTTATTACTCAAGTGTCGTATTAATTTTTTAATGGATATGAACCAATAGAGGGTGTGATTGGGTCAGTTTGGTTTGAATTGATATTAAATTTAAAACATATTTAAACGAATCATGCACTTGAACCAAATAATTAAATAAACAAGTCTTTAATATTTAATTTAACAAACAAAACATAAAATAAATATTGTTTAATACAAGCCAACAGTTGTGAATAGTATAGTGAAGTCCAACTCAAGTTTAAATACAACCAAAACAAATCAAATCCAGTAACACAACTAATAAAATAAAATTAAGTATTGTAAATTCCAACTCTACCTTCCAGTATTTTCTTCTTCCACTTTCCATTCTTCTTCTTATGCTTCTCAATATCAACTGAAATCAAAATAAATAGTGAGAAATGATTAGTTGTAATCAAGTCCATTAGAATAGACCAATTAGGCAAAAACATGCCGATATAGATTGAATCTTATAATATAAATAAATATATAGATTTGGTTATCAGGTTTGTTCGATATAGATAGAACCTAAACCAAAAATTAATCCAATCCTATTGAATTATAGAATTGAAGACTCAAAACTAAACCAATGTATTCAAAAAAAACCAAACCAACCCAATAATTTCGGTTTGGTTTAGTTTTTTTTTGATTCTATGATAATTTGTCCACCCCTAAACCAATATAAAGGCAAAAAAGCATAGAGAGATATATATATCAACAAATTTTACGATGAGAATTAATGAGGGGGATGTGAAAGAAATGATAAGAGACCCAACAGTTGTTTTGTCTCTTGTGAAAGTTGGAATTATCCAGAATTAAGAAATTTACCTAATGTTGAGGGAAGACACATGTCGCACTTTGTAAAAATCTTCTCCTTCTTCACCATTGACCCTTCGAAGCTTGTTATTGAAATTTTTGCTCGCATTCTTAATTGTAAATTGTTGGAGGGTAGCAATGAATCTCAGTCCCTCTGGAACCATTTCTAGTCCGCGGCAAAATTCAATTTCTAAAGCAGAGAGATTGGGCATGGCTCTTTTTTCCACCTCCCACTCTTTTAAATGCATCAAAAAAGAGAGATATAGGGTTTTGAGTTGGGGGAAACCATTAGCGGAGCAAACCATTTTGTCCCCCACAAAGGCACCACCTAAAAAGAGAAATTGTAGGTTAGGTAGCCTCTCCAATGTTGGCATAGGGTCTTCTTCAAGTTCACATCTCACCAACGTTAACTCGACGAGGTTAGGAGAGAAACCCTGGCAGTACTCTGGTAACTCAGGAATAATTCCACTAATACTCAATCTGTAAAGATGGTGACACCCTAACAGTTGTTTGAGAAGAGTCAACTCTTCCTCTTCTTTTTTGCAAAATTCAACTGATAAGGATGTTTGTCGGAGGTGGTCGGCACTGATGCTTAGGTAGTTGACGAAAGCCGCTAAGTCCTGATTGTCCTTCTTCCAGAAATTTGCATCTTCTAGTTGCCGAAGATTGATCAATTGACACAGATCATTGACGTCACAAGACCCTGTGTCAAACCCTCCTAATGTTTCGAGGTTGCTCAACCCATCAAATTTGAATTTAACATTGAGATTCAACTGAATATACAAATGCCTCAATTGTTCCATTCCATGTATGACTATTACTTCACCTGAGTTGAACTCGCAAAATTGTAAATCCAAGGTTTGCAAGTGTTTCAACTTGCAGAGAGACGAATGCCATTCCGGTATCGAACAACTTCTAAAACTCAAGTACCTCAAGCTAATTAGGTTGCCTATTGATTTGACTGACTCTTTACTAAACTTAAATGCTTCAAGATCCAAATTCCTAAGCAATTTCAAGTGCTTCAAATGGGAGTTCAACTCTATTGAAAACTTGTTGTTGACACTCCTTGAATTGCAGAACAATATGGATCTTAGATGTTTAGTTGTCTCCAATTCAGGGAGGACAACTCTTTCGACATCCCTATTCAAATGAATTGCAAGTTTGCGTATTTTAGGAGCAGTAGTTGTTGATGATGTGGTGGAAAAGCAATTAGCTAGATTAGTTTCACGTTGGAGATGAATGATCCCAAGAAAATCATTCATTTTTGCCTTTGATAAACACAGCTCCAACATAAGGTCATGAATGCGACAATAATTGATCCTTTGAGTATACTTCTCTACTTGTACTTGAACCATGCACCTCTGTGCAAGCGCACCCAAGTAACGTTTTGCCACATCCATTATTGTTTCGTCTCCCACTCTATCATCATCTACAATTAAACCGTCAGCTATCCACAAGTGATATAGTCTTTCAGCATCTACCTCATAATCCTCCGGAAAGTGACCAAAATATAGAAAACATGGCTTTAATTGATAAGGCAAGTCATGGTAGCTTAAAGCTAACACCTTTGATACAACATTGTCATGGTGTATGGGGTCGTCACTCCATTTATGCGAACGAACATTTCGGTATACAACCTCCCATTCCCTCAATGTATGCTTTGTTGCCAAAAGTCCACCAAGCACAATGATTGCTAACGGTAAACCAGCACACAGCTTTACCATTTTCCTCCCTATTGCCTCCATATTTGTGTCAAGCACTCCAAAGTCTACAAAAATAACAAAATGCAAAATTTAAAAGCAACAAAAATAGATTATATTGTCTAGAGTCTATAAAAAAAATGAAAATTCTAATGAATGCATGCGTGAATAAGCAAATAAAAAATGAAAACTTGCCGACTTTTTTGAGACCCAAATCAAGTTTTTTAACATGGGCCTCTTATACATATATAGATAGATAATTCTAAAGTGAGCTTGTAATATGGATTGATTTTTAAACATTTTTTTTTTTGGGTGCAAAATCAAATCGGTTGGTAATTTAAATTTTAGTAATTTAAATTTTATTTAAAATTTTTCGACTTTCGTATTCTCGAGTATAAAACTCAAATTAGTAGTTGTAAAATTACTAAAGCTTTGTTTGGGAAGATGGGTTGGGTTGGGTTGTGTTTGGGGCTATTTTAGCCACAAAAAGACAAAATAAGCTCTTTAGCTCAATAAGACAAAACATCACATTCAACCCATAATCATTACATTCTTTCTCTCATAAAAAAATCAAAAAAGCTAAAAAGACCCTTCTCAAACGAGGCTTTTTAGCCCCAGGCTAAAATAGCTAAAAAGTCAAAAGGCCAACCCACTTCCCAAACGCACCCTTATCAAACTTGCATAATTCAATTTAACAATCAAATCCATTGAATCATTCTTGTGACAAAGTTGACCAAAAGGTAAGATTTAATCAATTTCAATCTTAAAAAAATTATTTCTTCAGAAACAACTGTCACAGGGATAGTCAATAACATTCTATACACAAACAACATATTTGGAAAATAATGGATGCAGTCCGTTCCGTTAATTTTAAATAATTTACTACATCGACAAGTTTTTTTTGTTTCTAGTTAAGGGATAGTTTTTTTTCAACCAATTTTTGGGGTTCAAAACAGCCGCGCCCTCAACTTTGCCTCAAAGTCAGCACTGTTTACATTGATACTTGCATCTTTTCAATCAAAAGTTCTATATCAACAAAGAAGAAAAAGCTCAAATTCATGCATGCATTTGGTACAAAGAGAGTGATGTTAAGGAGCCAACAAGTGAACTGTGGCCCCGTTTGAGAATTTGTTTTTTTAATTTTTAATTTTTTACAAAAAGATAAATAAAAATAATAAAAAGAGTGATGTATGTACCCCCAACCTTCCTTTTAGATTCCATTCTTCAAGCTAGTATTACAAAGTTATCATACATGACTTATGTCATTCAAATTTTAATCAATAATTAGTGACTAGTCTTGGAGTATTATGTGTCATTGTCAATATGGTGTTTCATATTAATTGCATAGCAAAAACTTTTATGAATGGAACATGTTAACTCATCTTTGTGGGGATAGTTAAGAGACAAATGATGACTACTTAGTTTTTATTGTGGTTTCTCATTGACCAAGAGTAGATCATGTAGATAACATGATACTCGGAAGTATCTGATAATTCTAAATAGAGATATTGTGTATGATATTTTAAAATTAAAAGGTTTAACTGTACAATTTTATAGTTTAAGAGGATATTAATATTCAGTACTAGTTCACGAGATGTTATTATAATTAACACTAATTTTTTTAGCATCCAATTATGTTCCGTTCTTTTAGATTAATAAATTACATAAAAGAAGTAGTTTTTCTTTCTAAGTGAAATGGTTGGCCCACATTTTTTTGGGGAATGGAAATGCTATTTTATCATTAACTTACAAAATATTTAATCAGAATGATATAGCAGTTGTATTTTTGAATAAAGGCCACTCCAAATGGGGGGAAATGAAATGCTCTTTTGAGGTCTGTAATTTTTGTGAGATTTATTTATAAATTATTGTATTGTTAGTTATGATTTGGTTATAATTTATTGTTGTATTATTTATGATTCATTGTGACATTGATTATGACATTATTTTAGATATAATTTAAAATGTCTTTTGTTATACCTTATGTGGTGTTTAGTTATGACTCAAAAAATTTATTTAATTATAATTGAAAATAATCAAGTTAAGACATTTTTGATAATCAAAATTACAAATGTCATAACTTGCATATAGCATGACCCATCCAAATTTAAAATGAGAAGACTTAGGGTGAGTTTGGGAAGTGGGTTGGCTTTTGGTTTTTTTGGTTATTTTAGCCTGGGCTTAAAAGCTTGGTTTGGGAAGGGCTTTTTGGCTTTTTTGAGTTTTGTTGTGAGAGAAGAGTGTAATGATTATGGGTTGGATGTGATGTTTTATTTTTTTGGGGCTAAAATAGCCTGTTTTGTCTTTTGTGGCTATTTTAGCCCCAACCCACTTGACAAACGGGGCCTTAAATATGTCACATCGTCTATCTGTATATATATATGGAGGACTTACGCGTAAGTCCCAGTTGGTGTTAATTTTCAGCGAGAGTTTAAAAATTGTCACAAAAAATATCACTAGTTATAAGTTTTAAGGACAATTTTAAAAATTGTCACAAAAAATGTCACTAATTTTCAACTTTCAGTGACAGTTTAAAAAATTCATCATAAAAAAATGTCACTAACTGTAAGTTTTAGTAATAATTTATAAAAATCCTGACCAAAAAAAAAAAATCAATAATTGTCAATTTTTTGCAACATGCAAAAAATTGTCACAAAAAATTATTTTTAGCGACGATTTTATTATGACTTATTTTCAATTGGACTTGATGGAAATTAAGTCCAACTATTAGAACCTATTGATAGTTTACCCTATATATATTTGTATAAATTTTATGTTTCTATATGTATGATAACCATTGAGTTGTTGTTGGTGTATTGGGAATGTTGTTGTAACCCGTCGTGTGGGGCAATTTGGGTCTATTTGGATTATTTGAATAATTTATATTAAGATTTATCAAGTAAATTAACTATGAAAAAAATCATAATTAATCATATATTTATAACCACATAATAATAAGATCATATTTTTTAAAAATATATATATATGATTTTGATAATATACTATCTATTTTTAGAAAACAACTATGGATCATGTGATTTTGAATGGTGATTAATTTTATTTTTTTATTTTTTATTTTTTGTACGAGTCCTTCCCTATTCCAACTATTGAAACTTGGGGGAATTACAACACAATGGCATAGAGGAAAAAAAAAATTTATAAAAATATAGGGGTGCAAGTGATTATGTTATGAGATGCAAGTGAAAAAGTACAGAGGTGCAAACATGTTTATGTAAAATTTTATTTTCTATCCCACTGGAAAGTAATTCCTTGAAAGTTTTCAATTTTATGTAGTTTTCGTAAAATGAATATTCTAAATACATTTGGTACGACCCTATGGCTAGTAGAGCTAAAGTATTTTCCAACTTTCCCAAATTTCTGCCCATGGGTCATTAATCTTTTTAGATGATAATAGATCACACAGATGATATGAAAACTAACATTGAAATAATTTAATTTGTATCAAAATATATAGCAATGTGGACGGATTAATATTACCTCTACCATCTCTTCTTAGTAATGATTTCTTTTGAAGTAGATCCCAACTTTCCTTGTTATTTAAACACTGTGGTTCATGGAAGATACAATATGGATCTATCTGTGAAGGCAATGTTTTATTACGAGTCGTTAGCAATATTTTGCTGCCGGTGTTTCCATTTGGGAAGGCCGGTTTCAGGCTCTTCCAAGCCTCTATTGACCAAATATCATCCAGTACAACTAAGCATTTTTTCCTCTGCTGAATTTTATAAAGTTGCTCAAACAACTCTTTATTTGCCATCCTAACAACATCTTCCTTCCTCTCTGGAACAAGATTGATGAAGATTTCTTGCAGAATATCTCTTGTTTGATATTGTTGAGATATGCATACCCATACCAAACCATGAAAGTGACTCTGGATATCTTTGTGATGATATACTTTTTTAGCCAGAGTGGTCTTCCCCAAACCACCCATGCCGCAAATACAGACAACTCGACTAGGAGTATAGTCATCAACTTGCACCAAATGTTTCACAACCTTGTTCAAGTCTTCCTCAAACCCAACAAAATCCTCTTCAACAACATGCTGATACGATTGCCTCAATTCTTGTTGCTTTTCAACCGCCAAACTTCTTATGCCTTCACCTATAGCAGTCGGTATTCAATAATTATGTTTTACAAATAGAATTTTCATGTAAAAGACTCACATAAAATGATTTTTTTTCTTTTTCTTTTGTGATTCTTTCATTTTAAAGAGGAAAAAAACACTCATTTTATGGTCCAAAAATAACAATGTCACATAATTTGTATGAATTTTGTATGTAAAAATTCTATTTTTTGAATCATTTTCACCATATAATAATACATCCTTTATAAATTGTGAGTATTTTTATATGTTTCTATAAATTTACGGGATTTTTTATTTATGATTTCTAGTAATATTTTTTTACAAGGACAAGGATAACACAATTTTTCTTTTTTTTTTTTTTAGTAACGTAGGTCCTCCAAGATATACAATGACAAAAATACTCTCACTATACCGCTTCAAGTATCAACTATTACTTTTTAACTCCTTTTAAAATTTCGAAATTATATAACTTTTGATCTAAATCTTTTTTCTATTTATAAAATTTGTATTTTTTGAATTGTTTTATCAAGATCGGTAAAACAAGATCCATGATGAATGTAAAATTTCAAAAAAAAAAAATAAGATAACGAAATTTTATTGATATGACAGGAGACAGGTCAGGAAAATTTCGATAACCAATCAATGAAATTTCTAAAATATATATTTTACAAAAAATTGAGATATAAATAAAAAATTATTAAATTTTAAAATTTTGAAATCACTTCAACGACATAAAAACGTCACACGAGAGAGAAACCACATTATGAGAAAAATTAGGATTTTAAGATCATGAGGGCATTTTAGACTATATATATTAAAATTGTCATTATTATTTTAAGATGAGGACGGCTAGCGTGTTTAGTTTGAGTTTTTTGAATTAAGTTTTTTTAAAACTGAGTTTTTTTGTTTTCGTGTTTTTTTTGTTTTTAGTGAATATTTTTAAAATTTTAAACATTTTTTTTACTTTTTTAGATGCAACTTACTTAGATGTATCTAAAAAGTAAAAAATTTGTAAAAAAATATTTTTAAAAATTAATAAATACATAAAAATACAAAAAATGTACTGAATTCTCGTATTTTTTTTTAATATTTTTGATATTTAGTGAATTTTTAAAAGATTTTTTTCAATTTTTTTTTATGTTAGGTATGTCTACAAATTAAAAAAATTGCTCAAAATATTAAAAAAATCAATAAAAACAAAAAAACACAAAAATAAAAAAAAGTAAAATTTTCTAAAAAGTTTTTTGAAAAATGATAACAAACATAGTAGCACTTACTTCGTCACTGTAGACCCCCATTTCTTTGAACCCTATCCAACAAAATGATTCATCTCTTTTTTCTTTAAACCCCCACCTACCATCTATACCCCTCATCTTTTTGACCCCAACTGTTTTTCTAAATTTTCTACCACCGGCAGTCCCATCTCTCCGGCGACCTCCCACCACCTCCCCTACTAGCAACCACCCTTCCACAACCTCCGACCACCGCGACCCCTTCCTCTTCCCTTTTTGTGTGTGTGTGTTTGTGTTTTTTCAAATCTAGTTCATGTTCAACATTTCATCTTCAACACTTCCACATTCACCAATTTTATCAGCTTCTTCACCTCCACAAACGACATACTATTATTATCTGCTCCCCCTCCTCCGACCACATCACTACCACCACTTCCGCCGCCTCCATTAGCATCCCAACACAACGCCCTCAGCCCTAACCACAGCTTCGGCTTGTACTGAATCGCCGACGACAAACTCTGTTTCAAAAAAATACACGACGCTCTCCACATCATCTCTCTCTCTAACACGCCCAAATTTATTTTCTGTCTTTATCTATATATATATTATATATCTATCTTTTGTTGTTCCATAATGTTAATAATGGTAATAATTGATTTGAACACGAATGCCTTGGATCTCGAAGACTAGTGGATGGGAGGAGAGAGAGAGAGAGAGGGGTTGCGGGTAAAAGGTTGGTGGATTAGGGTTTGAGAAATTAGGGTTAGGGTTAGGATTTGAGAAATTAGGGTTAGAAGGTTAGGGATGAGAGTAAAAATATAATTTTATATTTGGATAAAATTAGAATTAAAAAACAATAGAGATAAGGTCCAAAGAAAAAAATAAGTACTAATAGCAACACTCTTTTTAAATTTTAAATTTTAAGAATTTTAACTAACAATCAAATTGTTGTAATCCTTAAATTCTTACACAAAAAGAGTAATGGAATATATTAATATAATTTAAATTTCAACTTCTAATTAGTAATAATTTTGCATCTCAAAAGAGAAAAAAAATATACTTTAAATAAAAATATAACAATAATTGAAATTATTAACAAATAAATAAATAAAAACTTAAATTTAAAGAACTGGCTCACCTATACTTTTCAAGCCGTAAGTATGTAAACTAGCAGTGAGGTCAGTGATCTTGTTTTTAATGGCACCGAGCTCACTTCCGACCCTGTAAACGTTTATCCATTCATTGAACATGCAAGCGAATCTTTTAAGGGTGTTTTGGAAACCCTTTTTGTTCTTTTTGGATGAAACTTGGATGACAAAAGTTTCGAGGATGTCTTCGGTTTCATAAGCAAGTTTTCTGATTTCCGCAAGCCAGTTGTTGACCCTCGCATCTACAAGATCAGATTGTATTGCATAATCTGCGTCTTGTAAGAAGCATTGCATTCGATTCAACTCGACTTGGATTTGTTCAACTTGGTCGCTTACTCCATATAAGAATTTTGCTTCTTCAGTTAACAAGACTCCAAGTCTTTTGACAATGAAGGACACAACAGGCACTTCCATTATGAAACTGTGCTACTTCAATTGAATTCAAACCCACTCCCTCCCAACCCAACAAAATCTGGGTTCAAATTCAAAGAGTAGATGGTAACCTAGGATGAAGGTTGGAGAAGAGAAGGGGTTGGGATGTGGGGTGAGTGTAGAGACTGGAGAGAGCGAGAGAGAGAGAGAGAGAGAGAGAGATTGATTAATTGAGACACAGTTCTTAGAAATAGTAGGGGTTGCACAACTTTGTGGTGGAGCTGATTTATGGACAGTACATTATCTATTCCTGTTTTCATTTTTTTAAATTTTATCTTATTTATATTTAAAAAATAAAGGGTAAAATATAAATGTACCTCTTCAGTTTATTTAAAATATAATTTGTCTTTACAATTTTAAAAATTACAAATATTATTTTTTTTGAATTTTTTATTTAAGAGAATGAATAAAATAAATAAAATTTCTAATTACACTCATATATAATAATAAAATTATTTAAATCGTCATATTTATAATATTATTAAAAATTATTAATTGATTTGATAATTTATCACTCATAAAAATGATTATTTATTGTGTGATTAGAAACTTGAAAGAGTGAGATATAATTTTCAAAACCATATTAGATAATTTATATTTTAAACCAATGTCAAGAGTGTATTTGTAATTTATCTAAAAAATAAAATAGATGATTAAATTTTCAATATATATCAATCATTTATTTTTTTCATAAATAAATTATATAGTATAAAAAAATTACAATTATTAAATTAATTTAATTTTTTTATTATACATAATACTCTAGAATGATTTGGATCATAGAGTTTGAGTGTCAATTTTTTAAATAAAAAGTATATAATATATATAATTTTTTATTGCGTACCACATACGAAAACACAGGACGATGTGATTTACAAATTAACATGTGGGATGGGACCCAACCTAACGCGGGACAATGGGACTGGGCTCACGCGTTGAGAACACAATCTGATGGGTGTCATTCAAACATGTGATGATGTTTGTATGCGTTAATACAGAGGTGGCAACAATTTACGGAAAAATAAAAGGAAAAGTTTTCAATGTAAAAAATAATTTGGTATTAATTTTCTGAATTTAATTTTTTTTAAATTTAAATTTTTTTATTTTTTATTTTTAGTGAAAATTTTAAGATTTTTTTTTTTTTTAGAACTTAATAAATACATAAAAATATATATACTGAATTTTTTTCGATATTTTAGTGAATTTTTTTAAAAAAAAATTTCACAAATATCATACTTTTTAAGTATATTTATGTTAGGTATGTTTAAAAATTACTAAAAATATTAAAAAATTCAATGAAAATAAAAAAACGTATGAAAAATAAAAAAAATAAAATTTTTTGAAAAGTAAATTCTCGGAATGGAAACCAAACAGGGTGAATAGTATAAATAAGTAAAAATATATATAAATATTAATAATTAAAATTATAAAATTTATTTTATAAAATTATAATAGCTTTATGAAATTACCGAGTAATTTCCCAAACAAAAAAAGGCAGCAAAGGACAATGAAGACTGACTTTAGTGGTGACTTTATTCTGTTACTTTAATTTTAGGGTTAATTATCAATGGATTTAATAGTTAGATTTAATTTTATTAAATTTTATTAAAAATAAGTTATAATAAATTTGTTGTTAAAAATATTTTTTTATGAATTTTTTTTACACACGTCTCTAAAAATTGATAATTAGTGACTTTTTTTATCACGATTTTAATAAATTATCGCTAAACTTACTATTAGTGACGTTTTTCTGTAACAAAATTTTAAAACTATCAGTGAAAGTTGAAAATTAGTAACTTTTTTTAGATGATTTTTTTAATATGTCGCTAAAATTTATAATTAATAATATTTTTGTGAAAAATTTCAAACTGTCTTTGAAAATTAATAATTAATAACGCTTTTTAATAATATTTGATAAAAAAAATACTATTAATTTATAATAATTAAAATTATAAAATATATTTTATGAATTTATAATAACTTTATGAAATTACCGAGTAATTTTCCCCAAAACAAAAAAGGCAGCAAAAGACAATGAAGACAAACTTTAGTGGTGACTTTATTCTCTATCACTCTAATTTTATTAGGTCATGTGATTATTATAAATAACCTATACTATTATATAATTAGTCAAGATTCAAATTTTTAAATTAATTCATATGATTTATGATTTAGGTATCGTTTGGAAAGTGGATTGATTTTTTTAGTTATTTTAGTCTAGGCTAAAAAGCTTGGTTGGGGAATGACTTTTTTGACTTTTTCTAACTTTTTTTGTGAAAAAAAAATGTAATGATTAAGAGTTTGACGTGATATTTTATTTGTTATGACTAAAATAACCAAAAAAAAAAAAAAAAGTCCGGAAACCAACTTGTCAAACGGTGTCTTAATAGATGTAGATGTGATATCCATCCCTACTAAAGAGTTATAATACAAGACAAATACTAATCAGTATTTTTTTATGTATTATATTGAGAATTATGTATAAAATATTTTTAAAATATATGAAAATGTTCAAAATTATATTAATTTCAATAAAAATATATTAAATTTAATAAAAAATTTCTTGTATTCTTTAAAATTTTTGTCTTTTACTTGCATCCTAGAGATATTTGTTAGTAAGACTCATAATATAAATCTTCAATGGTATTTTGGGATTTTGGCTAAAGTTAATTTTTAACTTTTAATCTATTTTGAATCACATCATTTCTTTATTTTTTTTATATGTTTTTTCAAAAAAAGTCAAAAAAATAAAAAAATTAATTTTTAATCAATTTCTCAAAAACAAGCTTAAAGAAGAAAAAACACAACCTAATTTAAATACAAAAGTTATACTGTCCTGCCAAAAAAATTTATTTCTTAATTAAGGCTGAATTTGAGAAGAGTTAAAAATTAATTTTTAATTTATTTTAAATTATATCATCTCTCATAGATTTTATATTTTTTTTTAAAAAGATTAATTTTTAATCAACTTCTCCCGTGCTATTAACGTAAACATCCAAAAGATATGTTGAACGCGTTGGGTTAGGTTGGTTGGGGTCCGGTCCATATGTTCAACGCGATAACGCGTGAACCACTCACTTTTTTCAACACTCTACTTTATCTTTTTCTTTTTAATTCTCGTCAGGGTCACCTTCATTTCACATGCACTCCACTCACTTTTTGTTTTTGACGGAAATAATATTTTTTAATTCTCTATCGTTTAAATTTAACACTCTAAACAAAGTTCTATATACTTGGTATTAAAATAAATAAATAAATAAATACATAAAGAAAGAAAAATTATATCATGGGTGAGGGACAATTTATTAGAGCTGTCCTAAAACTCTATATTTATCTTTTTTCTTATTTTTAAAGAAATCCACTCACTCTATGACATTATTACAGTGAATAATTTAATTAAAAATGTTCAAGATTTCAAAAATTTTATAAAAAAATAAAAAGGTGATATCATTTAAAAAATTAAAAAAATCAAAAAATTAACTTTTAATTATATTGCCAAAATAAACCTTACGATTATCTTTTGCAACACATATTAAAGGAGCAATTAAATTAGTCACTATAATAATGTCAAAAAATTAGTGGACTTATTTGGAATATATTATTTTAGTACTTTTTAAATTTTTTAGTTAAAATATGAGATAAAAAATTAATATATTTAGAATAACTTTTTAATTTTTTACCAAAAATATGTAAAAAATAGAAGAAAAAAAAATTAATTTTTTGATATAAATTATATTTTTTTTAATCATTTTTTAATTTTTAATCCAAAATATTAAATTACCAAATCAGACGTTAAAAAGAAAAAGAGAAAGTATAGCGCCCAAAAAAGTGAGTGGTTCACACGTTATTGCATTGAACATATGGATCCGACTCCGACCCCACCCAACCTAAAGCAACGCGTTCAACATAGGGTGCACCAGATTTGCGTTAGTTTTACTTTCCTTCCCATTACAAAGCAAGTACAGTGTTGGAAAATTATCGCCGGTTTCGTCTCTCATATTTAAATTTAAAAAAAAATTATATATACATCTTTTGAGATTTATTTAAATTATAAAATACTTTTTATAATTTTAAAAATTACATTTCGTTTCTTAAATTTTTTATTTCATAACTAATCTCTTTTATTAATAAACTATCAAGTTAATTAACAATTTTATTGATGATTGAAATTTATTTCAATTAATAATTCAGTTAATTTTATTATTGTATAAGAAAATAATTAGAAATTTTATTTTTTCAGTTAACTCTATTAAATAAAAAATTCTAATAAGGGAGTATTTTTAATATTTCAAATCAAAAGAGATACTTTATATTTTAAGCAAATATCAATAATGTATTTATAATTTACACTTAAATTTAAATTTAAAAATATTTAAATTTAAAGAGTTCTCGGGATTATCACGATACCCGTTGAACTAATCGAAGATGATGACTCTAGGGAGCTCCCTTTTTTATAATTAACATAGATGAACTTGTGAGTAAGTTTTAGAATTAAACTTCCTTTTGGTGCTTAAATGGATGAATTTGTGTATTTTGCTGAGGGGTTTAATTACCTTCACGCCATTATTCATATACCTAAAAAGCATGAATACAGACATGTGACAGGACACTGACACATCAACATGTAAATTTTTTAAAAAATGTAAAACATAACACAGTAGGAACACCTGCAAAATATATAATTTATTTATTTATGATATGCTATATATATATGAATAAATAATTATTATGTCATATATATAAATATTTAAGTCTAATATATTCATTTTTTAAGTATAAAGGAGGAGAATATTTATAAATTTACTTAATTTTTGTTTTATCATTGAATTCCAAGTTATTTTATTCAAACTTATAACATATTTTATATGTCTAAGTATTAGAAAGAGTCTAGTGAATATCGTGTCATGTTGGTGTTAGACACATTACCTTTTTTAAAGTGTCCATTCTTCTTAGATTGATACTCATTAAACTTTGTAGCTTTTTGTAAGGATGTATACACTCTAGACCTTAGAGGTGCATCTCTTTCATAGAAGATGTTGTCTGCTCACACTATTTATGTTTATCTCATTGCAGAGAGCAAAAAAATCTTGCACTAATTCCTGAAGATGCAGATTCTATTTGGTTAGTAGGATGTAGAACCAGTTTATCCAAAGGGACAGTAATGAAACATAGCATTGGCAGCATCATGAATGTAATCCAAAATCGCCTGGGAGATCCAAGGATTGGAAGTCTTGCTCCTGGGAGCATTGATGTCTTTTGGTAGTGAAAATCTTAAAATCCTCCGAGATTGTAATTTTCAATTAAAATTCAATTTTAATGATGAATAATAATTTCTAATCAAACAATCATAAATGTAATCCAATTAAACGAAAATTGAATTATATCTACTAAAAAGTAATGACAAATCAAAACAACGATATAATGTGAAAAAAAATCACAATTGTAGTACCTCTAATTGTAATTAAAAAAAAACTACAGGTTAAAAGTCACAAATCAATTCACTAAAAAAATAAAGAAAATATACACAAACTCTCAATTAACTAACGAATTCACGCCCAAATTATAAACCGAACTCAATTTGAGTAAAACATTTTATAACAAGTTTCAAGGGGTCAAGAGGGAAAAAGGAGAAGACTTTTACAAAGTGCAACATATGCCTTCCATCAACATTTGGTAGATTTCTAATTTCTAACTAATCCTTTCCAAGGTAATTTTAGTTTTCAAAATGATTTATTTTCCCCCCTTGTATTTAAGAGCTTTTAAATAAATATATTAAATTTCTCTATACACCAATACATACAAATATTTCTTCACAATGTATAATATTTACAATGCATATAGTAGGCGTAAAAATAAGTAAATAAATAAATGGGATATTTAGAATCTATCCTTGTATTTTAACAGACATATCCCTCATTTTGATTTTTTTTTTTTTTTTAAAAAAAAAATACATGGGAAGTCTTAAATAGCTTTGAAAAATAATTATATTATAAATTTGTCTTGATACTCCAACAAGGCTAAACACCAAAAATATATAAAAATAATAATAGTGAATTCCTCCTCCCCCTTCCTCTCTCTCTCTCTCTCTCTCTCTCTCTCTCTCTCTCACTGTCTCTGTATACATGTATGTACATTATTCCATATTTTACATTTGTTTTATATCCTCAATGTTTTTTAATAGAAAATCAATGTCAAAAATTAACTTTTTTACTATGAACATAAATGTTCAACTTTCATTTTTTTTTCCCCTCTCATCTTATTTAGAGCATCTTATTGGTTAAGAGAGCAGTGATCATCACAAGGAGGTTTATCATCACAAATGAAACTATGACCTCATTTGGAAAATTGACTATTTCTATTTTAATTTTTAATTATTTTAGTAAGTTGAAATTTTTATATTTAAGAAGAGAGTTAAATTTTTTTTAATTGAATGTACTATTTGTAAAAGAAAAAATAAAATGATTATAAATTTAATGTAACATTTTATCTTATTAATTATTTTAATTTATTTTGACTTTTTATAAATTTTAGCTTGAAAAAAAGTTAAAAATCCACTTGCTAAACAGGGCCTACATGGGGTCTCCTTCATTTTGAATCTAATCTAGTGGTGAAGAGTAATTCGCTCAAGAAAAAATAAATCAAACAGGAGTTTTATCCTCGTCTTGGAAAACCAAATAATGTGATAATTACTGGCACATGTCAGAGACCATTTTGCCTATGATGACCCCAAAATCCTGCATATGACAAGTGTAACTCTGCATATTGAGGGGTCTTTTTGGGAAGTTAAAAAAAAAAAAACCAACTTTTAACTTTTTATTTATTTTTTGTCATATCATCTTTCACACTTTTTATTTATAAAAAGATAATAGACTAAAAAAAGCCAAAAATTAATTTTTTACCAACTTTTCAAAACACCACATAGGCATAGTTTGGGAAGTTGGTTTTGGTGGGTTAGGGGCTAAAATAGTCACAAAAAACAAAATAAGCTATTTTAGCTACAAAAAACAAAACATCAAATCCAACCCATAATCATTACACTCCTCTCTCACAAAAAAAGTCAAAAAAGCCAAAAAGCCCTTCCCAAACCAAGCTTTTTAGCCCCAGACTAAAATAGTCAAAAAGTTAAAAAGCCAACCCACTTCCCAAACGGAGGCATAGTATCTTCACCTAAACTACGATGCTAATTGTGTGAGGTAATCTAAATAAATATACTTTTTAATTTTTTACAAAAAAATATACAGAAAAACAAAGAGATGATGTGATCCAAATAAATACACTTATCTAAATAAGTGTACTTATTTAATTTATGCCAAATAATGTATCGATCGATCGAGAGAGAGTTCTGTATATTATGGAATGTGCATGAGGTGTTATGTTCCCATACTCATCATTTTTGTATAAACTAGTTGGACCCACGCGTTTTGTACATTCTAGAATGTGCATGAGGTGTTATGTTCCCCTACTTATCATTTTT
The DNA here is from genome assembly GCA_030407325.1 of Camellia japonica. Taxonomy (NCBI): domain Eukaryota; kingdom Viridiplantae; phylum Streptophyta; class Magnoliopsida; order Ericales; family Theaceae; genus Camellia; species Camellia japonica. The sequence continues at coordinate 28,723,529 of JAPPVO010000010.1, read as the reverse complement.
GTATAAACTAATTGGACCCCCATGCTACGCGCGGGGTTGCATTGTGTCATTTTGGGAACATAGTAAAAAATCATATTTTTGGACAAAATGTCCAAAAACGTGACTGTCAAAAAGGTAACAAAATCCCTTTGGAAAGTGCAAAAAATGCAGCCCTAAAATTACAAATTAGGGCCTATGAAAAAAAAATAAAAAAATAAATCTCTTATGTTGGACAAGGGTATTTTGGTCATTTTAATTTGATTTGACACCATAAATAAATATTAAATTAAAAAGCAAAAATCAGTTTTTTACCAACTTCCCAAATCACTTCCAAAAAAACCAAAAAGCTTTATAAAAAGTCAAAAGCCAACTTTTTACCAACTTTCCAAAACAACCCATTATCATTGATAAAAATAATACCACAAGACAAATAGAGAATTTCTTTTTGAGAAAATCTTCAACACAAAATACACTATTTTCCCCCCTATTCTATCAATCATAAACACATCTGATATGAAATTATAAACCAACAAACAACTTAAATCCCCATTGTCTTAAAATATAACTCCGTGGGTTGGCCGGTTAGAAGGATTTTCCTTCTCTCTAGCACCAATGATAAAGCTAAAACTGAAAACAAATCCATCTTCAAGTTTTTCCAACGAAGTTAATTGAAAAATAACATTAATAACTTGCGTGGGTACAAATGATTTGATAAAAATGTGGATATCTTGACAAGCAGTTTGGGGGTGAGTATCTCAAAGAAAAAATAATAGGTGCATTGTTGTCCATAAAACTAATAATGTATTCTCAATCACAAAAAAATAATAATAATAATAATAAAATTACGTGTTTATATCAATTTATTACTTAGGAGTAATATCGTAATAGTGGCTTAATGACTTCTGAAGAACATAAATCCAGAGTATAAAGAACAATCATTTGTTAAACAAAGAATACACAAGATATACCACACATGCTTTTGCAATATGGGTCATGCATAAATTAATTCATCAAAATGTGTTGAATGAGACTAATTTTCTTTTAGGAAGTAGATTATCATGAAACATAACATTGTTAAAATGTGCAAGTTCACCATTTACACTTTTGAAATTTCTCATACTGGATTTTATTGTCAAAAAAAAAGTGAGGTATGTCAAAATGTGAAATACCGAAGAGAATTTTTTCACTCACCCTTGGACATAAACCACCAAGGCACTGTCATTGGATGCACCAGCAAGTGAAGTGACGTAATAATTCTTGTCCTCAACACAGGCCTTGTATACTAAATACACATTTCTATTGGCTTACTATTACCAGACCTCATACTCAAAGGCCATGAAACATGGAGGAGAGTTTTTTTTCACCTACAATATAGTAACAGGCATGTCCTTGGCCAGTGGTCAGCCACCAACCATCTCATTACATCATGCAGACAAAAAGCATCAAACATATTCTCACATTAATCATGCTTTTTAATAATGAAATAGAAATGCTTGCTAATCAAGTCCATGAAACTTTGATATGTTAAATTATTACTATTCATACTTTTGAATCTCCATTTCAACAACAATGGAGTTGAGATGATAGGTCATTACAAGTCCATAGGTATTGCTTATATATCCTTACCTTGGGTTTGGGCAAGAGAGGGGGAAGTGGATCTAGGAAGGAGAGGAAATCTTAGTTTCAAATTTAAAAGGGTCTCTAATACGTAGTAAAATTTAAAAATGAAAAGAAGACCATATGCTTCAATGAGAAGTCTCTCTTCATGTGGGGACTATTTCCCATCCATTTTGCTTAAAAACACACTAAAGTCTCACAACAATGTGTTTTCTCATTTATCAAATAGGCAAATACATTTTATAATTTTTTGTAATTATGTAATTTATATACGAATAATAAAATTGTCTGTTACACATCTCCAATTCTTAACTCAAACTTCTATCAAATTCAAATTTGCATGAAAATCAATCGTTTACTCCTTCAGCTAAACTTATATCAAATTGTGTTTCATTCAATTTTTTACTGAAACCAAAGGAGACCGAAATGTTTACTCTCGAAGTTACTGCTTCATCAAACTTTGACTGAAATTTATGCTTAAATCTCAATTTGAACATTGAAGTGGTTAACATCAAATAGAGGTTTTTTGCTTCATAGGTTTTTAGTTTGTAGTGTCAGTCTTATATATATATATATATTCAAGTTTTGACTAATGTGGTTCCATGAACCAACCTTTCCAATCCAATAAACTTGAAAATGATGGCAGGGACAGGGTTTGATATGTGAAAATGATGGTTGCATTGGGTTTAAGGAGAAATAGGCTTTTTTGATATACTATTGAGTCTTTTCCTAATATTTTATCACCGATATGAAGGAAATAGTGCAGCTGATGACTTGAGGGTTTGGATTGAAGGACTTCTAATTTCTGGTCTGCTTAGTATTTTATCTTATGGTTAATTTATTCAGTAGCTTTTATGATGTAATTTAAGTGATAAAAAACAAAAAAACAAACTAACTGCCACCAACCATCTATCTACCATTCTTTCTTATATATGTGTGTGTGTGTGTGTGTGTGTGTTTACCAAGGAACACCACTGTCAACATATTTTTCATTACATCTACATATGCACAAATTTTTATTTACTCATTTTTCATTACAGTTGATGGGCAGAAGGTGTAACAGGCAGTAGAAATTCATGGCAAACCACACATGTATCAACACAAACCAAGCTCAGAAACAGAGAGGGCAAGACAATTTTCCATCAAGCAAACATAGGATAATGGCAGTAGGTATTGGATTGCATAACTAATGGAATATGGAAGTTGAAAAATGGCATACCTCGTTTGTTTCTTGACCCAGATTCAGAACAGTTCGCACCAGCCCACAATTACACCTCTTAAAGTACAAGAGCTTAAGAGGAAGCCTCAGGAGACAGCTGAGTCAGCACAGGTGGCAACAGCTGAAGGCCAGCTTGTTTGAGAAGCTTCATCTTCCGCAGAGCTTACCGAAGAAGCCCCAAACGGTGCAATCTTGTGACCCAATCTTCCACTGCTTGAGAAAGACAACAAAACACACCGTCTCACCTCCTTGGAACTCACAGGTCAAGGGTAACAGTCATCAGAAGAAACTTCCACCGCTTCCATGTGCAGGTGTTTTGTTTTTTTGTTCCTATGTTGAAAGTTCAACCAGCTAATATATTAGGGCAGATCAGACAATTTGATGCATTAGATGCAAAGGGACCTACTTACTTTCATTCTTTTATATATATGTTATAGATTAAGGATCAGTGGATTCCATGCACAACCTTTGATTATCAAATGATTTTTAACAGAACGTGGACTGCAATGAAGACCAAATCCAGCAGTCAGAACTCTATATAACAGAAAGTGGACTACCAAAAATTTAAAAAAAAAAAAAAAAAAAAAAAAAAAAACTACTTATCAAACCAATGTCTAAAAGGTTGAAGCATCATTGAGTCAATTATGTTCTCAAAACCACGCCACAATCAAGCCAAAGTCTCACACAGATAAATACACAATGCTTACTTTGATTTGATGGTTAATAATCCGGGAGAGCCCAACTTTGAATGCCAAGTTCTATCAATTCTTCCTCCCTTACGACAACATAATGTGGTATCCATTCCTGTAACCATCAATAGCATAACAAATTTAGCCGGTCTGAGCAACATGAACAACATAAGATAAAGCTTAACATGTGGTTAGCAAGTTTGCGGAGCAAAAATCAGGAATTAAAATAGCATACGTTGATTTAAATGGTGCACTGGTAGCTCCAACAGTTGTGCTAAAGGCAATATCCTGAAATAGGCCAGCCATCTTACCACGCGGAAACCATCCCAAGTCTCCACCCTTCTTCCCTGATGGACACTCTGAATATTCTGCTGCTAGCTGGAAGAAAAAGACAGAAAAGCAGCACAGAGATGTCAGTGTTATGGCTCCTTCAAATATTCCTGAGACAATATCTCGGTCAAAAATTCTCTATAGGAGATTGTACAGAGAACACCTGAACCATTTTCTTACGCTCCTTTTGTTTCAGCGAAAAACATTTTCCAACGAAAAATATTTTGCGTTCTTAAAACTAATGTACTAACGGTTGTATTAGTGGTGGTAAGGAGGTGGCAACAGGGTGATGGTAGGGGTGGTAATGTGGAGGAGGTTGTGGCGGTGGTGGTGCCAGTGTGATGGTGGTGTTGCTGGTGGTAGTGTGGTGGGATTGGTAAGACCTATGAAGCACGGATACTCCGAAATGGCCCCCGTACGTGTATCGGATACGGATACGCGCCCGATACGGCGGGATACGTATCAAATATGGGAAAAAAGTATCTTTTTTTTTTTAATTTTTGAATTTCGGATACGTTTGGGATACGCGGGGATACGGTCGGGATACTTTCAGGATACGATGGGGCAAAAAAATAATTTCAAAAACTTAAAATGGGGTCAAAGTATAAAATATCAAAATAAGGTAAAATAAAACAAAAAAGAATTAATTAACCAAACCTACCTAGGTCAAACAACAACGGCGAAGGAGGAGAGGAGTTCGTCGTCGTCTCTCGCTCAAGTTCGTTGATCAGGTTCGCGAACAGCAGCTCGACGCTCGTCGATCAAGTTTGTCCCTCTCCCTCTCCCTCGATCTATCAGTCTGGAGATGGACAGATCGCTCGATCTCATCTCCCCCCCTATCAGTCGATCTCTCCCTCTCCCTTTATCTATATCGTCTCTCGCTCTCTCTTTGCAGTCACATTTTATTTTTATTTTTTTGTTATATACTCTGTAAAATAAAATAAAATAAAATAAATCAAATAAGATATTAAAAAAAAAAAAAAAAAAAGAACTTTGTATGTATTACGGTATTACCTGTATGATAAAATAAAATAAATCAAATAAGATAAAAAAACTTATTAATAAATAAATAAATAAACTTAGTAATGAACTTTGTAAACTTATAAACTTATAAACTCTGTCTGGTCTGGATAAATAAATAAATAAGCTTATTGATAAATAAATGAACTTTGTAAATTTTTTCCCCCTTAATTTGAATTGCATTATGGTTGTTATGCGTTATGCTGTATTGTTGAAATTGCTGAAATTTAATTGAATTGTTAAGTTCTATTTTTATGTATGCTACATTACTAAAAATTGTTGAAGTTTTATTTTTACGTATGCTACATTATTAAAAATTATAAAAATAATATTTTTTATGAACGTATCAACGCCATATCCGTATCCTACTTTTCAAATTTTGTCGTATCGCCATATCCATATCGTATCATACCCGTATCCCGTATCCCGTATCCATATGCCGTGCTGCCTAGGGTAAGACTTTAGTTTGGAAAATGTTTTGCACTTTTTAAAAGTGCAACCATTTTCTGCCCACATAGGTTTATTTTTACCACAGGATATTTTTTGTTGACTTTCATTTTCCATCGTACCAAATGCCCAAAAAATAAGAAAAACATTTTCTCACCCAAACATATGAACCGTTAGTTAACTTTCAACATGTTGTGTTCATGCAATTTTTTCCAATGACCAAGGTTTTGTAATGTAGTACTTCAAAACTGCTATAATAATCATTAAGTTGAAGAGATCGTGATTATTTAGCGCATTTTAGAAGGCTTGAAAGCAATTAAGTAGCTAAGTGAAAATGATGAACCTATTAAATACCTAACTAAAAACCAACTAAATACAATTGAATTAGGTTCACCATCAAGATCTTAAATCATTACAAAAATATGAAAGAGTCAAAAATGATCCCCTCCAAGTTCAAAACCAGAAATTGATACCGACACAACCTTGACCAACAAGTGTAAAAGTTTTAAACTAAATGTGTTAAAAAATAATGAGAAAATGGATAATGTAATGGGGAAATCACCTCTGCAAACTCAGCAGGTGGAACCTTGTCTCCATTACTAAGCCAACCATCTTTTCTAGCTTCTTGTATGCTTCATTAATCTTCCCTTGCTTCTCACATGAGATATGCCTTGCTAAAAACAAAATCCAAAACCCAGAGTCAAATCAGGAGACTCAACATACTAGATATATTGTAGTTAAAAAAACATAGAAGCTCCTGAAAAACAGATTAAGGGGAAGAAACAACCTTTGACATATGTGCAGGTACCAAGCCCATCCGTCTTCGCTCCTTTTCCTTTACCTTTTGAAGCAGTATTATCACTTCATCCCCTTGCTTGTTTTCCCTTTCCCTTTCCTCCTGACTCCTTTGGCTTTGAGTCCTTACACATGACTCTTTAACCTTCTATACAAAACCACAATATGAAGACCTTAATAAACAAGGAGTGAGCACTGGAAGAGCTTAAAATCACACACCACAAAACAACAATTGCTTAAAGGCAAGTAAATTAAGATAATCATTATCTCATACATAACAGATATGTCTAACATATAGTAACATTTGCTTGAGCTCATTCCTAAGAAATATATTACTTTTGGGCTATGTGCGGATTTGCTTGAGCCAGCTCTCTCTCCCCCTCCATGATTTTCTACAAATCCACAACCCTAGCTCAAACACTATATAGTTATCTATATGTCTGTACATATTGTATGTTTTTGTGTGTGTCTATGTTCCCAAATGCATCTACTAATTCTTAGCTTTTTAGATTTAAATCCTTAGATTTGAATCCACATCCAAACTCAAATCCATTGTGAAAATAATAGGTTTTATGTATATATGGTAGTACATATTTTTTGTATATTTTAGGGAATGTTAGGGATTGAGTAATTATTCTAGTTTTCTTTTCAGCCTTAGGGTTAGTTTGTTATATAAACCGATGTACTCTTGTATTAGAAACACAATTGAATATACAGAAGTCATTCAGAAATCTTACATGGTTTCAGAGCTATGTTCAAAACCCTAGCAGCCATTATCAATTCTTCTCTGGTTCAACTTTCTAGATTCGTTCGACCCATTTGAGTTCGAATCGCAATCCACCGATTGTGGTTCTCTTGTTGGTCTAATTTGAGATTGGGTTTGGCTTGTTTGGTCATCTGTTTGAGTCGACCCATTTGGCCATCTAAGTCGACCCATCTGTTTGACTCAACTTCGTTCGATCGACCCATCTGGTCATCTGATTCGCGATGCTAATTCGTAGGTGGTCATTGCTGCACCGTAACCCTCTCTAGTTCATGGATTGTAAGTCGGGGATCACGACTGTGTGTGAGGGCTTCGTCTGGTTCGTCACTCTCTCGCTTTGATTCACTATCGTCTCTCTAGCTCAACTTCACATTGTGAAGATCGTCTTTCTAAACTGGGTTTGGATATTTGACCCATATGAGGTATTATCATATGGTTCCTTATCTGAGGTGTTATTCACTTGGTAATTTAGTGCTTATTATTCTTTGACCCCCATGGATATCCCTATTTGCATATTGGCTCTCCTTTGTTTGGATCTTTTATATTGTTCTTGCTAGTTCATTACAATGACGGATGATAAGATGGCTAGGCCTAAAAATAGGCTACTGACTTTAGATGAGTGTGCTTACTGCCATTAGAGAAGCCATTGGAAGTATCACTGTCCCAAGAAAGGGCGTCTGCCAGCTTCGTCTTCTCAGCAGTCTCAGACTCAGTTCCGTGTTCCTCTTCAAAGTACTCTTCGGTCTCCCACCACTTATACTGCTCCTGTTTCAACTATTGATCCGGACTTGGCTTCCTTATGTGCTCAGATTGGTCAGCTTTAGCATATATTCTCTACCTCTCAGCCATCCCAGTTTGCCTCCGCTGTTTTCTCTATTTGCTTGGGTCTTCTTCAGATATCTCTTCATCTATCTAGATTTTCTTACTTTGGTGTCTCTCATCATATGACTGCCCATCTCTCCTTACTTCAAATTATATTCCCCCTCCCTTTCCTATTACTGTTAATATTGCTAATGGGTCTGGTATGTCTATTATATCTGTTGGGTCACCGTCTGCTATGTATGATGTCTCTATTCCATCTGTCTTATATGTTCCTCAGTTATCTGTCAATTTATTATCTATCAGTCAGCGTAATGCCTCCAGTTTTGATGTTATCTTTTCTTCTTCTATTTGTTCTATGTAGGATTGGATGTCCAAGCAGCAAATTGGGACTAGCCATAAAATTAGAGACCTCTATGTGGTGGAGAGCCTGCATCAACCTATGAATACCTTTTCGACTGCCTTTTCTTCTTTTCAGTTAGATTCTTTATCAAGTCCTTTCTATTTGTAGCATTATAGATTAGAGCATTTGTCTGCTGACTGCTTACAGTCTTTAGCTCAGTCAGGTATATTGGGTAAATTTTTTCCTACTCAGCTTACCAAGTGTCAAGGGCGTAAACTTGTCAAAATGACAGCCTTACCTTTTCGTAAAAATACTTCTATATCTGATACACCGTTTTCTTTAGTTCATACTAATGTCTGGGATCCTTCTCCTATTCTCACTAAAAGGGATCCTACATACTATCTTTCATTTGTTAATGATTGCACCTGTTACACTTGAATTTACCTTATGACTCATAAGTCTGCTTTCTACCAGATATACCATACTTTTCAGTTTATGGTCACTATAATTTAGGTCTCCTATTAAATTGATACAGTTTAACTTGGGTGGAAAATATTTTAAAACTGAGTTCTGTGAATATTTGGCCAATTTGGGTACCATTTACCAAACTTCTTGTACCGATACACCTACACAAAATGGTCAAGCTGAGCATAAACACCGTCATCCCCTTGAGACAGCTAGGTCTCTCTTTCTCTTTGCCTCTCGTTTTGGAATGAAGCAGTTCTTATTGCTGCTTTTCTTCTCAACTATATGCCTACTCTCCTTCTCTCTAGTCGATCTCCTTATGAGGCTCTGTTTTCTCAATTTCCCAATTACTCCCTCCTTCGCGTGTTTAAGTCTACTTGTTTTGTCCTTTTACCCCATAAAGAAATCTTACAATTTCTAGTGCAATCTTAGGAAAATAGATAACAAACTACAAGAAAGAATAGGACACGAAATATGTAAGTGGCTAAGCCATCAAGGTAACAAAAATAAGTATAAGAACAAAGTATGCAAATCAAAAATAAAAATAAAAATAAAAATAAAAATGAGAACATTTGACAACAAACAATAGAACAATGAAATTTTTTACAGTTGAGCTAGCTAAGAAATTAACACTTTTGAGAAAATTTATTATCTTTGATTTCTAATAATGAGGGAAAGTGAAAATTGAAAACCAAGAGATACTTAAGAGTAAACAATTTCATTATCTAGATTCAATTATTAATAAGAATTGAGAGATTGGAGATGATGTGACCCATAAACTAAAGTAGGTTGGTTAGAGTGGAGGAATACTTCTGACATATTATGTGATAGATGTATACCAACATAATTGAAAGAAAAAAAATTATAGAACAGTTATAAGGTCAGCAATGCATCATGAGACAAATGTTAACAAACTAAGAAATAACACGTAAGTAAAATTAATGTAACTGAGATGAAAATATTGAGGTGAATGTGTGGCAAGACCATGAAAGGTAGAATCATAAATAAATTTGTTTGTGAAATGGTAAAAGTAGCACCAACTGAACATAAGTTGAGAGGGAACAAATTATAATGATTTTGTCGTATATAATGAAGACTGATAGAGGCAACAGCGAGGATGTTTGATAGGATCACGGTTAATGGAAACGCTAGGGAGGAGGGAAAGACCTACGTTGACATGGGATAGTGTAGTAAATAAGGATAAGAATTTACTTAATTTAAGTGAGCATATAGCCCTTGATAGAGTATAACAGAGAAAAAAGATTCAGGTACGTCACCTAATGTCATGACATTGACGTCCAATTACTACCAAGATTTCAAATATAGTATCGGAATATTCACCAATCAAATAACACCTAATCTCAAATCTTGTAATCATAAGTAAATGCTAGACGAAAATCAGTTCATAAGAAACATTACTAGCAATTATAGCAATATGAGGAATTCTACCTTAACAAAAACACATCTCTGTGTGAACAACATTGTCACTTTTTTTTTTAATTTAAAAAAAAAAAAAAGGAATGCCCTTCACATCGAATAATTGCCACATTCAATAACTACTAAATGGTTTTTTTCATTCATCAAACTGCCCAAAATTGCAAATCAATTTACCTCATTCATCTGTCCAAAAGCTTAAATTAAAATTATAATCGCATATCATTTGCACCTACCACTAGTATATATGTATATATACATCTAGCCCCAGATTACAAGTTATTCCGGTATCCAGAAATGCCCAAATCCCAAACATTTGGTCACTTTGGTCAGTTCACTGCATTCCATTAATTAGCATAGGAAAAACATAGCCAACAAGTAATCCAATTTAACAAAATACACAAACAATGACAAGTTTTCTCATAGAAAAAACATATGATGCAAATCAAATCACACCAAGGAAATGGAAGAAAGTAGAATTCAGAATCAGTGATGAGATCAGTGAGTTGGATCTTTACCCTTTGATTCGATTTTACGGTTCTGGCAAGAAAACTAACACCACAGCCACACGAGAGCTATGTCGTCCACCAAGAACTTGATTAATCTCCCTCCATTCAAAGCTCAAATTGTAGATTTGCCCTTCGTCTCTTATTCTTATGTCCTTCATTCACACTGAAGTATAGTTTACCAACGTAAATATTTTAGGGTTTATAAATTATGGGTACATTGGTATTGATTTCTTTTTTTATTACCAAGATAAGGATATAATTAATGAAGGTAATTGGTGAAAAGTCCACTATTATCATATGTTATTGGATTTTTATTTTTTTATTTTAATTTGGTTATAAAACAACAACAGTTTGAAAAATTACCAAAAAAATTGTCAACGCTTGAAAAGTTATTGAAAAATTGTTGAAAAGTCACCGGTGGCCGGCATACAGATAATAGTTGGTGATTTGTGGAGATAAGTGAACACAAAGATGAATAGAGGTGATATAAGACTACAAATAACTAACATTGGACAAATAGTTGAACAGACAGATAACACGTGTATAAATAAATAATATTTCAATAAATAAATAAATTTTAAACAATTAAATATTCTTTTAGAAATATTAATGTGCTTTTAACTCAAAAAGATTGAAATTTGAACCTGTTGATTTAAAAGTTTAAAAAATGGAGCTCTGGTGTACTTTTAATAACAAATTGTACATAATTTTTTTTTAAAAATCCTTTTTTAAAACTCTAATAAAAATTCAAATTTTAACAATAATAATATAACAACTATCACATCAATTAACAAAAATAATTATAAGTAAATATTTGGTAACGTTTATATTAATAATTTATTTTTATAGAATTTTTAAAAATTATAAAAAAACTTGTTTTGTTTTGGTTTTAAAAAGTAATAAATAGTTTACAAAATTTACTAAAACAAAAAAAAAAAAAAAAAATTCACTAATTTATTTTTAAAACTTTTTCTCTACCTCCTACTTTTTTTATTTTTAATAACCAACTATTGCTCATCTATACGAGCTACATTATTGATAAATTTCACTGTCAATTACTTCCAGCCATTACCTCTCACCACCAGTAATCACGTTTGGCCACCGACTCTTATTGAAACCACCTTTAGCTACTACTTTAGACTACCAACCAGCCATCATTTTCTACTATTGATAAGCACTTTCGTCCACTACTTCTGTAGCCAACAACCACCTCTTATGGCCAACAATTATCTCTGGCCATCATTTTTAATTGTCAACAGCCACCTCCTGTAATTATCTATTTTCACTTATTTTCAAAAATCTTGTGTACCAAATATATTTTTATTTTTGTTTTTAATCAAAATTAATATAAATATAATACATTACTCTAATAAAAATTTTCAATGGAGTCTACAATTTAAGCATGTCCACTCAATTACACAGTCGTGTAATTATTTTAGAGAAATATTATATATCTATAATTTAGACTCACAAACTTGAGATGTTATTGGTTGGTTTTGGGGCACCGCCAGGTGATGCCTCAATGGTGTTATAATTGGTGAAAGAAGTGGAGCCTACAAATTTATGTTGGGTAATTGGAGAACTTGAGAGGGTATGATTAATTATGATTGGTGCGAGGCATGGCAACGTGGCATCTTAAGATCAATCAATAATTTTTCCACAAACCAACCTACAATAATATGACAAGAAAGTTGGGCATTATATAATTAGGTATTAAAAGTTGGCACTTATCATGTCATTTCATTGTGGATCAAATTTAAAAAACTTTTTTAAAAGTCTTAAACATTTTCTATTACTTTATTATACTATTTTTTTACTATATTCATTAATAAATAGAGAGATAACATTGATGTTTGTAAAAAAGCTCACGTCAGGCAATCTTTAGCTTTTCCTCAAAATTTTATTCAAATTTACAAATTTGAGTCGCGCAACAGTCTTGAAAATTTTAGTTAAATATTTGAATCCCTTTGATTTAAAGCAAAATTTTGAGTAAAATTTTATTTGGTATAAATTGAGTCCATGAGTGAAGCATTTTTTTTTTTTAAAAAAAATTTATTTAAATTTAAGTTTAATATAAATTTAAGTAAATGAAAATGTTCCTTCACTGCATAATAAAAAATAATAAAAAAAAAAATTGGCAAATTAAAAATATACTTTTTAAGGTTTATCAAAAATATAAATTATTCCATTACATTCGGGAAATTGCATCCAATCTCTTGAGATTTTCAATCATATAACAAATAACATTTTTCGTTAATCAACCTTTAACTAACAAAATCTATGATATAAGTAATAATTTTTTATTTCAAATACTTATATTAACTTTTATGACGTTAAAAAATTTATTTTATTTTTTATTTGTCCTACTCTACATTCACTATTCCTCATTTTTTCTCAACTAGTAATACTATTCTCTCCCAGTCTCAACTAACACTACTGTAACTATTGCCTACAAATATTTGGTGTGTCGCCGGGTGGGTTGCAGACTATCATAATGGCACCAAGAGAATGATTTTGTGAATTGTGGATTGAAATGAAAGTAGTATAATAATTTTTATTTGTTACTAGAGGATATTTGGGTAATGAGAAATGCTAAAAATTCACACTCACAATAATATAGCAATAGAGTTGGGTTCAATATATTTAAGTGTGTGACAAATTAAAAGTTTACACTTATCATGCCATATCATTGTGACTTAAATTAAGGGACTTTTTTAGGGATCGCAAATATTTTTTGTTGAGTAATTTTATTTTTTTATGTTAGGTCAGTGGAATTGAAGGATAAATTTTCACAATGAGACATTTGTAATATCCAGGATATAAGGAGGAATTTGTTTTTTTGACAAATCTTTGGAGACATATTTGTAATTTATCGAAGGAAATTCAGGTCATAAGTGAAATTTTAAAACTTTTGGAATAATTTGATCATATTATTCTTACTTATATACGTTACTGTCAACATCACTTATTTATTCAAATATTATCTATTTGTCTATGTATTTGTCCACATGTTATCGTCATATTTGTTCATATGTCACTTATCTGTTTAACTAATTGTCTATTTATCCATCTAATCTATTTATATACCCAAATCACTAGCACCAACAATTGCTGTGTCAACAACTTTACGGCGATTTTCAATGACTTTTTTTTGACCATTTTGCAGCGGCAGTCCGACGATCTAGCGGCAATAGGATACAAATAGAAAAAAATTATTTTTCAAAACAATAATTTGTCACTAAATAATTTCATTATTATTATTATTATTACTCCCTCCGTCCCATAATATTAGTCCCTTATTCTATTTTTCATTGTCCCAAAATATTAGTCCCTCTTCAAAAATCAAGTACAAAAATAATATAAATTTCCTATTTTGCCCTTCTTTTAAATTCATAAATAATATAAAAAGTACAATTATGACATTGATATTCCCAAAAAAATGTACTATCAAAGGATAATTTTAGAAAATCAACTTTTTTAAAGTACAATAATTGTACTATCAAAAAAAGTTAGATTCCCCAAAAGGGACCATTATTTTGGGACGGAGGGAGTATTATTATTTATTCAGGGGCTGAAATTTTGGTTACAGGTAGAGACTAGAGAGACGGAAAACAAAAGCACCAAACTTCCTCTCACTACCTAACCGTTAACGCCTCACCCATCCATTCTTTTGAGAGAAAGAAAGATTTTTAGAGAGAGAGAGAGAGAGAAAATGGCAACAGCTTCGTGGAGTTCGTCAACTCTCGTCCAGTCCCAGATTAGTGGGTTTGGTGGAGGTCTTAGGCAATCTCGTTGTCATCCCAGTTTTCTCACCTTTACAAGGTACTATATTGGGTTTTTCACATATGATGATATCTTGATGCTACTTTGGATTTTGATTCCTAGTTTTTATAAATATACATATATATATATATATATATATATGTATTCATATGGATACTAGTCCTATGGAGTTTTGAAGATTGAAACACCATATTGATTACGTCTTGATTTTCAAAACCCAGTAGAGAAACCAAATGGGTTCTTTTGACCTTGCATTGAATTGCTTGGATTATTCAGCTGATTAATTGCTGTATGTAATAGTATTTGGTAATAATCAATGATGGTACACTGCATTTTTGGGGATTGATGAATTGTAATTTATCATTGTGCAAAATCCACTCTACCCCTTGTGGTTTCACCTTGGAACACTTTACCCCTACATAAATTGAACTAAAATAACTATTTTATTGGAAGTTGCAAAAAGACTATAACTCTCTCACTACTATAACACTGTCTTACTCCCTAGTCCCCATTGTAACTCCCAGCCAAAATCATGGTTGTATTAAGATCCAGCAATCCCACTGCATCATATCATATGATATACACATTTGATTTTGGGTTTGAATTTCAACCCACTGTAACAACCAGCCTGAATCATGGTTTTAAGATCCAGTAATCCCACTACATCACATGATACACATTTGATTTTGATTTGAAATTTCCATTTTAATTTTGAAATTCAAACCCAAAGAAATTATGTATATATATGTGATATGTGTGTGTGGGTTGTGTATATGTATATTGTTTACTTCAAAATTCAAATAGCCTGAAGAGATTAGTTAAAAAAAGAAAAAAGAAGATGAAGATGACTCAGGTGCAGCGATCTACACTTTGTTTTGTTTTGTTGATTTTTTTCCTAAAAAAAAAAGAAGAAGAAGAAAATACTTCTTGGTTCAGGCTCACCTCCATTTTGTTTGAACTTGCTTAGGTATGTTTCTATAATTAGTGATTTTGAGACAATTTTTGCAATGAATGTTGTAAATAAATGAAAGTTATTTGTGAAACCCAGGTAGTGCTAGAGGGGAGGTGGCGGCATGGTAGAGAGGTGCGAGATGGTAGCAGAGAGGTGGGAGAGGTGGCAGGGATGGTGGTCAGAGAGAGTGGATGAGTTAGGGTTAGGGTTTTCAAATGGGGAAGAACAAAATGAAATGGAAAATTTGTCTTTTTACACTAAAATTTGACTTTGACTGTTTGTTTTTCATGCCAACTCTTAAATAGGCTCGTGTGACATAATTTCTATCAATTTGGACAAAATTAATAACGGTAGGGAGGTAAAGTGCAAGATGAGTCAAAATCATGTGAGGGCACTTTTGCATATATATTTAAATGTCGATAAAATGCCCTAAGCCAAAACCATAACTAGGATTTAACCCTTATCATTTTTTACTTAGCAAAACCCAAAAAGTAGAATTGATGTACTAATTTCAAGTGGAAAGCTTTGTGCTTGAAAGAGTCAAGTTGGTGGAGTGTGTTAACCTCTTACTCGTTTAACATGTTTGTTTCAAATTGATGAGTGGTATTTTTGAGTTTTGCCCATTAAATGTCTGTTAATATACCATAGCAAACTGTACTTCAATGTAATAGCTGGTTGGGCCATGATTTTCTTCAAGATCTAGACAAACATTGCCACAGGGCTTGATCCATGTAAAAGAGCTGCATAACCCAATACCATCATACTTTTGTGCATTATTAACCACTCTAAATTGAATTTTACTTGAAGTCATCAACAAATTCTTAGGGCTCTTTAACCATTTTATGTGTTTTTTAAACATATTTAAAAAATTAGCTGTATATTGAACTTACTTCCTACGTGAAATTAGTTGCTAAACATGTTTTGTTGAAAGCATGTTTAGTACTAACCATGTGTTTTAGGTTCCTATTTATATTCAAACTGTGGTGAAAACATGATTGCTAACCAAGTTTCTAATACAAAAGTGTGGCCAGCAACCATGCTTTCTCTGCACTTCGATTGTTAGCAGATTTCTTCTCCAAATCTAATTTCAAAATGAGGAAATTTAGTATCCGTGCTTTCATGTAATTTGGGACTTAATAGCAGGAAACTCCTATAGGGTCCTTGCTCCCAACTTTAAACTCTTCTATAGGGCCCTCACTCCCCCACTCCCATTCCCACCTGCTCCCCCACCCCCCGGCTTTGTGCAAATGGTTTGGGAATAAAGTGCGAAAAATCCCTAGTTTTGTAAATAAGGTTTTGAAAAAACATAAAATGGTTAAAGAGCCAATTCTTAGTTGCATGATGAAATAAAGGGGGGAAAATTTTTAATATTGCTCCCTTTTATTTACCTTATATTTCCACTATTTTGGTGGTTGAAAGAGACGCACAATATTTTTAAAATTTTCAATGAACATTTGCCCAACTTCAGTTGGCTGTTCGATAGTTCCATTGTAATGAATTCCTAAAACCCATAAAATTACACTTATTTATCAATGTAATCTCCACAATTGTCAGACAAATTTATTGACTTTTATGCTACCTCTTCAGTATAGTTAGTAGTAGTGCCTCTATGTGGGTGCAAATGGTACCAAAATTTGGCTTTACCCTTATTCCAATGTTTCCCATGATATATAAATATAATCTTAAACATATGTTGCACAATTTTTGGTGTCCATGCAATGGAAAGTCCATACTTGTTGTGACACAAATGTACTTGCTTCTGGTTGAAAACTCTTATTCTCCATGTAGTTTCTGCGTACACTCTCCACATAATTGATTGCTTCTTATTAACTTTTCTCATATACTTTCATTCTCTTCCCAGAGGGAACTTGGATGCTTTTAAGAATCCCAACAACTTTACTAAGTGGTATTATTTGAATGATATTCCATTTTTTATTTGCTTCTTATATTCCCCCCCTTTTTTTTATCCTTTGGAATGGGAGTGGGGGACAAGGTAGGGAGAGAGAATTGCAGGTTAAATGCTATGTGTTTGAATATTACTTTAAAGGAGGGTTCCTACCATAGGACCAGTTAACATTTCGAAACTAGTTGCTTTCATTTGTTAAGGTCTTTCTTCTAAGAAGCACGAATACAAATTGGGACATAGATACAATACAACAGGATACCGATTACTGACACACTAACACCATGATTATCAAAAAATCAAGACACTACATGGTAGGGACGCCACCAAATTTTTTTTCTTTTTTTTGATTTGTTATATATGTAAAAATAATAACACCTTCATTTTTTTTTTCAAATACTCTTATATTTTGTTGTATCAAAATGGTAAGATATTTTTTTTCACATTCTATATATTTAAAAAACATATGAATAAATCTCTTAACATCTATTTTTTATTATAAAAAAAAAAAAAAGAAGAAAAAAGAAACTCTATTCACCAACCATTTCAAAGTTTTAAGCTTTATAGTTCTTACTTATAATTGAAAAATCTAAAGGTGGAGAGAGTAATAGGTATAAATAGCATTTTAATGTTTAGCTCTGTATCTAACCTCATACGCATTGATGGGTTTCTAATTCTTTCTACTAAAGGAGAAGAAATTCTTGTTACATCTCTCCAATTCTTTAAGCAGATGATTCCATCTAATCACTATGAACAATTAAATTCCTTGAATACTAAGTATTCTTATATGTAGGTTTTAGTTACTGCTCATGATTTGTGCCTGATCTTGCTCTATATTGCTTATATGTTTTGCTTTATTTTCTTTGTATGAATCCAGGGGAAAGAATCGAACTATAGTGAAGGCAAGCTCTCGGGTGGATAAATTCTCAAAAAGCGACATAATTGTTTCTCCATCTATTCTCTCTTCTAATTTTGCGAAGCTGGGAGAGCAGGTTTCTATTTTGTATATTTGATATGTGCTGTTATATTATAAGTGCTAACTCAAGGCTTAAGGTCAGGAGTGTGATCCTTATTTTTAACACAACATGTTGATTATGTTGTATTCTACTGCATAAGCTTGTGTGTGTGTGTGTGTTTTACTTTTTCTATTGGCATTTGGAATTCGTTAAACTCCTTAGCAGTTCAATGCCTAACGATAGTAATTCTACTTGTGATACCTTTCTCTCTGAATTTTCTTGTCATTTGATTTTGTTCAATCATGTTTTTGGGATCATTTTTTAATTTCTTTATTTATATTTCCTCAAACATTAATAATTTGAGATGTAGGTTGATTCTCCATGGGTGCTAGAATTTGACTCTCATATATATATATATATAGGTAAAAGCAGTGGAGCTGGCAGGTTGTGACTGGATTCATGTTGATGTAATGGATGGTCGTTTTGTTCCAAATATAACAATTGGACCTCTTGTGGTTGATGCATTGCGCCCCGTAACAGACCTTCCATTGGATGTACATTTGGTAATTCTTCAATTTTTATGTCCTAGGTAATTTGTTGTCAAGTCTTCTTTGATTGGGAATAGCATTGCTAATGTGAACAAATGCATTGCAGATGATTGTTGAACCCGACCAGAGAGTGCCTGATTTTGTGAAGGCAGGAGCAGACATAGTTAGCGTCCATTGTGAGCAATCTTCCACCATCCATTTGCATCGTACAGTTAATCAAGTATGGCTTCTCTGAACTTGAGAATGCGTATCCTGTTTTTGTATAGATTTATCTGATTAACATTCATCAGATTTAGGTTTAACTTAATGTGATCCTAAAAGTTAAAAAAAATAAAAAACAGGAAAAAGAAAAAAAAAATGATGAGTTATCTGTACTTTGAACGTCTAAGAGAGCCTCCTTTTCTGTTCGTGTGTTGATATATTTGTTTTACATTTAATCCTAATTGAAGTTTGTTTTTTCTATTTCATTGCTCTAGTTATCTCTTTTGACAACTCTATTTTTCTATAACTCAGATTAAAAGTTTGGGAGCCAAAGCTGGAGTTGTCCTAAATCCTGCCACACCACTAACTGCAATAGAATATGTCCTTGATGGTAAGTTCTGTTTCTTTACGAAGGTAGTCCTTGTAGTGAAGTTTTTGCAGGACTACTCTCTGAGAAGGATTTTCTCTGCTGAGTATCCTTTTCACTGGATAGTTTTTTTTCTTTTCAGATACACATGACCAAAAACAAAATGAAAAGGTGATCATGGAAACTTTGGTTATCAAGACAAGAACTTAATTGTTATATAGACTGAGAGACAGCATATTAGTAAATTAATTTAGCAAGATTACTTACCTTTTGTGCATACTAAATTTGATATTGGTCAAACTGCCATACATTTTCCTATTAAAAGCTCCATGGAGAAGATATTAGTGTTAGAAAAGTCTTCATGTTATCATTTAGGTTAATATGGTCACATGGAATGGAATTGTCGAAATGATCTTCTTTGCTTGTTAACAGTGGTTGATCTGGTCTTGATTATGTCGGTGAACCCCGGATTTGGTGGGCAGAGCTTTATTGAGAGCCAAGTTAGGAAAATCTCAGATTTAAGAAGAATGTGTGCAGAGAAGGTATTGCATTCTCATTTCCAAGTGCAGTACTTTACCAGGAAAGGAAACAATAACATTTTTTTTTTTTTTTTTTTTGTCAGGGGGTGAACCCATGGATCGAAGTAGATGGTGGAGTTGGTCCAAAAAATGCATATAAGGTCCATCATTCAAAATCATATTGTCCCTTTTCTAATGCGGAGATATGGCCTTAAGTAGTGTCATCTTCTGGGTGGATTTTTTGTGTTGCCTAAGAATATCTGTGAGCAAGTCGAGCAAGTATTAACTTCTTGTCCACCTCAGTGCTGTTCTTGAACCCTTGATGCTCCAATAGTATGTGGCAGCTTCTATTTCCACACACCAAAAACGTTCAGTTGATGCACTTAGCGCATTTTTTAATTATGATTTTACCCCTTACTCAAATTACCCTCTTAGACAGAACCCTAAAATACAATTTCGTACTACACCACCAACCACCAGCACTGCCACCCCCACGAAACCCCCCTCGTAGATCACTCTCTCGCTCACACGATCTAGCCCCTCTCTCTCTCTCTCTCGCACGAGCGCGGGCGCACAAGCGTGCTCTGTGCCAGCATAATGGAGAAGGGGCTGGGGTGGTCGTGGACGGTAGGGGAGAGGCTAGAGTAGTTGGGGGAAAGTGGGTCTAGGGTGGTCATGAACAGTGGGAAGGGGCTAGGGTTTTTGGGGAAAGGTGGTTGAGGGGGTGAGGGTGGCAAGCAAGGGTAGGGGGGGGAGTGGTTAGGGTGGTCAGGGGACGAGGTCGGTGGTGGCAGTGCTGATTGACCGGAGGTAGTTAAGGTTAGGGTTAGGATTTCTAAGATTGAGGATGGTATTTTTCAGATAAATATGTGTATTGAGCAAAAGCAAAATATTTGAATTTATAGTTGTGTGCATTGAGAAAAGATGTGCATTGAGACTTAAGAATTTAAACCACACTACGCTAAAATAAAATAAAATAAATCTCATCATGGCTTATTGGAATAGAACAAATCGTCTTATGATAATGTGTAACAAAAAATTTCCAAAATCTCTTTCCTCATTTATCTGTACAAGTGACAAATTGATGATGTGATCTATATAGCCATTTTGAATACTTATGATGTTGGCACTTTGGCAGGTGATTGAGGCTGGAGCCAATGCTTTGGTTGCTGGTTCTGCTGTCTTTGGAGCTAAAGACTATGCCGAAGGCATGGACTCACACAACTTCTATGATAAGTCCTGCAAAAGATAAATTTAATTCTTTATGACATAAATGTATTTTAACTTTTTTATGCACTGAATGAATGTGTTACAGCTATAAAAGGAATAAAAACCAGCAAAAGACCCGAAGCTGTCGCAGTATGAAATTTGAAGTCCAAAAGCTCTTATTCAACTCAATATGCAGTTCATTTGCCCTTCATTCTCATGTATGGTATTTCTCACTTTCTACAAATTACAGTATTTATTTATTTTTCCCTTCAGTGTGGTCAGGTCTTTGTAATTGAAACCGAAAATCATTGTCAAAATTTGAAGGCAATGCAAGAAAATGAGGAAAAATTTAATTAGAGTCGCTTTCTAAAAAAATAATAATAAAAGCAAAATCCTTAATATGATGGATAGATTATACAGCATGGATTCCCTCCAATTGCTTCAAGAAAAATCAAATTATTAAGCACCTGTTTGGTAACATGTATATTTATAATTTATATTTACTAAAAAAAAAAAAAATGAAAATTGTAAACAAAAACTCGTTTGTTAATTTTTGTTTATAAAAACTTGAAAACAGTTTTCAAAATTTACTGCATTCTTGTAACCACAAAAAAGTTGGTTTCACTTGTTTAGAAGAAGAAAAAAAACTCTTCTCCTCCCACATTCTCCTGTCACCACTCACCGCTCATCACCCTAGTGTGATGTGGATTTAGGAAATGGTTTGTACTTAGATGAATGATGATGTGTAAATAGAAACTCCTGAAAGTTGCTCAGTGATAAATCAGTGAAAGTAGAAAATTAGACTCAGCAGAAATATTGTTTTACTTTTGCAGTTGATAATTTTCTGCAATCTGACAAAATTAAGCACATTTGAGCTGCTTTTTTTCTTTTTAATTTTTAATTTTTTCTTTTTTTTAATATCTCAGCATGATTATCTTTGTATTCACAGATAAAGAGGTGCAACCAGACATAGCGGCAAATTGTTGGCTTCCTGTTGTTGTCAGATACGCGGTTTGTCTGCTGTCATAGATGAAATTAATAAGAAACATTGAATTCTGAGTGCTGTTGTGATGCTTGATTTATGTAACATAGCTTGTATAGTAATACAATGTTCCGGCTTATCTGCAGCGCTAGGCCCTGTAACAATATTATTATCCATCAGTGTCCTGTTTAATAAATCATTTTCCAGTGTGCATACTAAATTGCTCTTTATAAGTTCTTTTCCCTTAAATTTTATTTTACTTTGATGTTCTCTCCGTAAATAATCAACACTGTCATTGCTTATTGTTAAAACAATGGTATCGGGATAACTTCCCTCGAGCCTCTTGTTGACATGTTTAAAATCAGCAGAGATGATATCCAACCCTTGTTTAGTGTTTATTATTTATTATTATTTTATTATTAAGATTTGGTATTATTTGGACTTTATTCTTTTCTTTATTTATTTATTTTATTATAAGATTTGGTATTATTTGGACATGGTCATACATTTTTCACTTCCTTTCACTTTGATTTCACTTCTCTGAACATTTCGGCTAGGTTTGGGAATTGACTATTTCAATTTGACTTGCAGAAAAGTTAAAAAAATTATGTGATAACTTGCGGTAGCTTTTTAATTTTTAGGCTAAAAAAACCTGTCCTCAAACATCTAAAATATCATCTTTCCTACAATTTTACTTAATGAAAATAGGTGAATGGTTTAGATTAAAAACAAATCAAAATATTATGATTTAAATTAATAAAATTAAAAATTCAAGATTTATCTTGTTACAAATGTCAAATCCTAAAGTTCTCTTTTTTAATTTCCCCAATTAATTATTGAGTAATGCTGGGTGGCCCAAAAGGAGATTTGATCAAATGGCCCGAATTTCACCTTGCCGGTTGTCCGGGTGGACGTCCGGCGAGGAAGCTGATAGCCATGATCGACAATGGTAACAACCGCGGTAGACAAGCTTTCATCCGGTCGTCCAGGCGGACATCTGGCCGGTCATCGGGCGGATGATCGGCCAACACCCATTCGGGCCATTTGAGCCGCTCTTTTTCGGGCCACCAAGCATTTTGCTTAATTATTTTACATTCTTTGCTTCTTTTTGATTTTTAACTTTCAATAATCAAATCCCAAAGAAAAAATATTCTTAAAAAGTAGTAATATTTTGTCATTGCTTGAATTAGCTCACTCATCATAAGAAGAAAACAAAGAGAGCATACTACTTACCGTGGTCCGCCGTAAATAGGTAGAATAGAACAAGCACTATATTTCACAATCCAAAAATTAATTAATTCCAGTTCACTCTTGTGAACTACTCAACCTGTTAAAACTCCATTTTTTATTTTTATTTTTTTCATTTAACAAACCTTGAAATGCACAAGTTCCAACCCAGGACTCCAAACATAATGGAAAAACAAGCCAAAACTAAAATATAAGCATCCATTACGATTATTCAAATCATAAGCTACATATTGGACTGTGCAAGAAAACATATATTTCAAAAGATTATTTTATGATACATTATGATACAACAAAGTTCCCTAATTGCCTCACACAGAGGGTGATCAGAAGCTGTCATGCCCTGTTGGTTGATAAATTTGTTCTTATTGATGATTGCCTTTCAAGGCATAGATCTCCACCATGATAATTTGCTTTGGAAACACTAATGGTGTGTTTGGTTGGAGGATTTAGAGAGGGATTTGGAAATGGAAAGGGAAAAGGTGTGTGAAACTAGGTGAAATATAAGTATATTTTATTCTCATTTCACCTACCTTTTCTCTTTCCCTTTCCAAATCCCTTCCCAAAGCCCCCAACCAAACACAGCGTAAATGCTACAACAAAATACATATAAATTATATATACAAGAGCAAATGGTCTCAATCTCAACAGCCTTTTTTTTTCTTTTTTCTTTTTTCTCTCTCTTTCTGTACAACTATAGCTTACACGCAATTTACACGTCTTGTCTGCACACAGGGCATGAGCCATGTCGGATGAGCCACTTGTCCACACAACTCAAGTGGAATGTGTGCTGGCATCGGGGCAAGCTCCTTGCAATCTCCCCGCCTTCAATATCCTGCCAAAAGGCAATAACACAAGATTGTTAATTTCAAAATTAAAATGATATACATTTTGTAAATCCATATATGACAGATAATAAACCAAATCAGTTGCAAGCAAATTAGGACCTGCAAACATATTGTGCAGCATATGCTTTGTGCTGCTGCCACTTCATCCAAGACAATATGGCATGGTAATTTTTCAATGATTCTCCAGACAACCCCCTGCATGGGACTTCACCAGTGGCGTCATATACCTCATCATAGCCTATGTCGGCAATACTCACCTACTCATCCCAAGGTATTTCAACGGTTAGAACTCAAAATAAGCAGAATTGGATAAAATTTCATTAAAGAAAAAGGGAAAACTAAAAAAGAAAAGAAAAGAAAGAGAAAAGAAGTTTATCCTCATACTTGTGAGGAACACAAAAGCAAGAAATAATGGCAACAACTCATCAACATATCTATCTAGTTGTAATCATGAAGGACATTGCTAAATGAAGGAGCTCAAAAAAAAAAAAAAAATGAAGTGTGAGCAATATGTCAACAAATAACCTCACATATGATGACACCACTGAAATGGTTGAGGAAAACTGAAATGAAATCATAAAGACAGGTTGAAGATAGCCGATCGTAGTTAGCAATAACGATGAAAAGCCACTATTTTGTATAGATTCAATTAGATAGGTACAATACCTAAGACGTGACATAATGCCAAATGAAAGAGAGTACAGGATTAAATAAAATGAGCAGCCCATTTGTACCCAAAAAAAAAAAAAAAAAAGCAGCCCATGGCTGAAAAATGCCAACACAGGAACTTTAGCTCTCCATACTTTCCAAGGGAAAAGAGACGCTAGAGGAATCTATAATTTCTTTATGGCAGAATCCAATCCCAACCCAGCTAGAATTCAAAAAAGCCATCTAATGCTAGCCTCTCCTCCATCAAGACTACCCACCCTTTGAGATAGGGGTGTACACGGTCCGGATTGGTTCGGTTCTAAGAAAATCCAAGAACCGAACCGATCCTAACGGTTCTGTGATTTTGAGAACCAGACTAGACCGTTACACTTGTAAAACCGGACCAGAACCAAACCGAAAAAACGGTTCGGTTTCGGTTTGGTTTACGGTTCCAAAAATTTCTATTTACACAAGAATAAATTGTTAATATTAGCAAAATAATTATTCAAACTAATTACATTTAACTCATGATAAAAACTAATAATATTAAGGCATTACTTAATATTACATATTATACTATCCTAATATTATTAAAATTATAAAAAACCAATTAATAAAAATAAAATTTGATATTATATATATATATATCTTTTAAAATTCGGTTCGGTTCGGTTCGGTTCGAACCGCGATTTTTTCATAAAATCCATTAACCGAACCGTTTTTACGGTTCTCATATTTCTTAATCCGAAACCGAACCAATTCTTAATAGAACCGAACCAAACCGTATGATTCGGTCTGGTTCGATCCGGATTACCGGTTTGAACGGATTTTTGAATAGCCCTACTTTGAGACATCTCTATAAGCTTCATCACCTTCTGATGTCCCAATCATGTCATGGCCTTCAAAAATTGACAACCAAAATTCTGTTCTAAAACAATCTGCCAATAAATCATTACTATCCACGTAATCCCATAGAGAGATTGACAAATATCCCTTGTTAAAATTTTTATTTAACAGAATTAACTAAAAAAAAGAAATTCATAATTGCTCTCCAATACAGTAATAAAATTATCTAAATTATTAATTGAAACATATTTATAATATCATTAAAAACTGTTAATTGATTTGATGATTTATTAATAAAATGGGCGATTTGTTATGAAATTAGAAACCTCAAGGGTTGGAATGTAATTTCCAGAACTACAGGGAGTGATTTGTATTTTAAACAAACTTCAAAGGGTGTATTTATAATTTACCCAAAATGAAATGTTCAAATAATCAAAATGGGACCAGTGGTGCCCCATGAGGCACAAATAACACCCTCTTGGATAGGAGAGAAACCCAACCCAAAAAAAGAAGGGTTTGTTTGATTTATTTCTGACTTTTTGACATTTCTAATGACTTTTTACAATGATTGAAGGGAATTTCTTTAGGAAAATGAGTTTGTCAAATGAGCTAACGGTTTTTTAGTCAACAAAGTGAAGGGAGGAAGGACAAAAAAAGAAAAGAAAAGAAAAGAAAAGAATGTAAATTACACTAATTTCTCTTGAGGTTTTAAAAAAATACAGTAACTCCAAACTTGTGACATAATTACACCAGTCTCTCTCTATTTTTTAATCTACATACGACTTAAATTCTAATTTCTCAGTAATTTGTGAGTCGTATAGATGTATAGATGAAAAGATGATGTTATTTCTTTTCTACTTAAATGTAAAATACCTTAGTTTATTTCATTCTCTACCATTATTTACATTAGTTTTGATCATTTTAACTTTTCTACAAGAGAAGTTAATGTAATTATGCCAAATTTATAGTCCTAACTATATTTTTCTCAAATCTCAAAAAAGATAAATGTAATTTACCAACCCCCCCCCCCCCCAAAAAAAAAAATAATAATAATAATAAGAAGAAGAAGAAGAAAAAATAAACTGAAGACTTGATTGCCACAAACCTCAGGCTGCCAGTCTCTGTAATTAAAGAGGACTCAAACCATGAAGTCACACGACATAGTTTTCTTCTATGTTCTTTGGATCGAAATGCCTACAACTACAAGTTTATCGTATTGAAATTTGTATTTACATGCATATTCTTGGCAGCATATTTCTTGTACTTGCATGCATGATTTGAAATCAAGTTGGTTGGTGATTTTGTTTGGTGCAGTTTATTATGATTCCTCTCTTTTCTTTTCAGTTTTTATTTAATTTTTTGAATTTGTGAATATTTTGTGTTGTTCACTTATGAGTAAAATGACTTAAATAAGGATCAAAAATTAAGTATAGCAAAGTTGGGGAATATTATTTTTTTTTTTTTTGGAAAAGGATTATATTGCATTAATAAACAACATAGCAACTTACAATCTTAGGGGTACATGCACCATACCACATGAACCTAGACTAACAACTAGATAAGAACAGAGCAACTCAAAATACAGAACAAACACTACAAGACTACCCAGCATCCAAGGTTGATTTAAATTTAATTCTTTATGACAACTTCTATGATAAGTCCTACAAAAAGATAAATTTAATTCTTTATGACATAAATGTATTTATACTTTTTTATGCGCTGAATGAATGTGTTACAGCTATAAAAGGAATAAAAACCAGCAAAAGGCCCGAAGCTGTCGCTGTATGAAATTTGATGTCCAAAAGCTCTTATTCAACTCAGTATGCAGTTCACTCGCCCTTCATTCTCATGTATGGTATTTCTCACTTTCTACAAATTACACTATTTATTTACTTTTCCCTTCAGTGTGGTCAGGTCATTGTAATTGAAACTGAAAATCATTGTTAAAATTTGAAGGCAACGCAAGAAAATGATGAGAAAAAATTTAATTAGAGTTGCTTTCTAAAAAAATAATAATAAAAGCAAAATCCTTAATATGAATGGATAGATTATACAACATGGATTCCCTCCAATTGTTTCAAGAAAAATCAAATTATTAAGCACCTGTTTGGTAACATGTATATTTATAATTTATATTTACAAAAAAAAAAAAAAAAAGAAGAGAAAATTGTAAACAAAAACTCGTTTGTTGTCAATTTTTGTTTATAAAAACTTGAAAACAGTTATCAAAATTTACTACATTCTTGTAACCTTAAAAAAGTTAGTTTCACTTGTTTAGAAGGAAAAAAAAAAAAAAAAAACTATTCTCCTCCCACATTCTCCTGTCACCACCCACCTCTCATCACCCTGGTGTGATGTGGATTTAGGAAATGGTGTGTACTTAGATGAATGATGATGTGTAAATAGAAACTCCTGAAAGTTGCTCAGTGATAAATCAGTGAAAGTAGAAAATTAGACTTGGTAGAAATATTGTTTTACTTTTGCAGTTGATAATTTTCTGCAATCTGACGAAATGAAGCACATTTGAGCTTTTTTCTTTTTAATTTTTAATTTTTTTAATATCTCAGCATGATTATCTTTGTATTCACAGATAAAGAGGTGCAACCAGACATAGCGGCAAATTGTTGGCTTCCTGTTGTTGTCAGATACGCGGTTTGTCTGCTGTCATAGATGAAATTAAAAAAAAAAAAATTCTGGTCAATCACACCCCACTGGGAGTCCTGGGAGTCACCCCAGTGGCGGTCTGAAATATTTTTCTATTATCCGTCAGTGTCCAGTTTAATAAATCATTTTCCAGTGTGCATACTAAATTGCTCTTTATAAGTTTTTTTCCCTTAAATTTTATTTTACTTTGATGTTCTCTCCGTAAATAAGCAACACTGTCATTGCTTATTGTTAAAACAATGGTATAACTTCCCTTGAGCCTCTTGTTGACATGTTAAAAATCAGCAGAGACGATATCCGACCTTGTTGTTTATTATTATTATTTTGATATTATTTGGACTTTATTCTTTTCTTTATTTATTTATTTTATTATAAGATTTGGTATTATTTGGACATGGTCATACATTTTTCACTTCCTTTCACTTTATTTTTCACTTCCTTTCACTTTGATTTCACTCAGGCCGGCTTGACTTATTAGGGGCCTAAGGCGAATTTTTTAAGTTGGACCCTTCATATATCATTATCCAAAAATAAATAAATTGTTTGGATAAAACAAAAAAAATAAAAATTTATTTCTGCTGCATTACAATTTAACAAAATTTAGATAACAAATATATATATAATAGTTGAACTTCAATTAGTTGAATCGAATCTTTATTTTTTAGCTTACCAATGCTATAAGAACAAAAATTAATTGGGGGTAGGGATGAGAATTTTCGACACAACTCAAGCAATATATAAAATTAGCAAGTTAAGGTTAACTATTTTCAATATGAATCCAAGTATGACACAACTCAATAACATGAATTATTAGTTATATATTTGAATGTTCACTAAGAGATGCCATGACATTTTTTTAATCTTTTATTTAACTCTATCTAACTGAATAAAAAAGTATATAAAATAATAATTAAGGCTAATATCTTTTTTTCATTTAAGATATATATTTTTTTGTTACCTATTTTAGAGTCAATCTAATAAAAAATATATAGTAATAAGGTACAATTTTTTTAATTAGAAAAATGCAATTGAATTAAAATCAAACATTCTATGAATAATTTCATTTAGTTGAAATAAATTTTATAAAATTCAACTTATGAGAAAAATTTTAATCTCTCAATGCACTTGCTAAGTTATTTTTAACTAAAGTGAAAATTTTCACATTAAACATCAATCGAACACGAATCAAAATAACATCACACGACAACATAAAAATTAATAAATTGAGCTAATATTAAAATAATTATAAAATAACATGACATGATACACTTTCTTAATTGGGAGCCCTAAATTTTGTTCAAAATTGGGGGCCCGAGGCGACCGCCTCAGTCGCCTCACCCCAAGGCCAGCCCTGATTTCACTCCCTTGAACATGTCGGCTAGGTTTGAGAATTGACTAGTTTAATTAAAAGTAAAAAAAAAAATTATGTGATAACTTGTAGTAACTTTTTAATTTTTAGGTTAAAAAAACATGTCCCCAAACATCTAAAATATCATATTTCCAACAATTTTACTTAATGAAAATAGGTGAATAGTTTAAATTAAAAACAAATCAAAATATTATAATTTAAATTAATAAAATTAAAAACTCAAGATTTATTTTGTTACAAATATCAAATCCTAAAGTTCTCTTTTTTTAATTTCCCCAATTAATTATTTTACATTCTTTGCTTCTTTTTGATTTTTAACTTTTGATAATCAAATCCCAAAGTAAAAATATTCTTAAAAAGTGGCAATATTTTGTCATTGCTTGAATTAGCTCACTCATAAGAAGAAAACAAAGAGAGCATACTACTTACCGCCATAAATACGTAGAATAGAACAAGCATTATATTTCACAATCCAAAAGTTAATTAATTTCAGTTCACACTTTTATGAACTACTCAACCTGTTAAAACTCCATTTTTTTTTTTTTTCATTTAACATACCTTAAAATGCACAAGTTCCAATACAACCAGATGAGTACTGCACCTACAGAAGAAGAAGTAGCCAATACAGTATCCACTACAGTATCTAATACAGTAGCCAATACAATAACTTCTACATCAAAAGAAAGAGAATTAGTAACCTACCAGGATGTTAAGGAAGCCCTTAATAGATGGACTATCCCTAATAAAATTAAATCCCTTGAAAAGGAGTTTCAAACAGAAGTATGTAGTGATGCTTTCTGGGAAAGGAAGAAACACATTGTTTCCCTTCCTTATAAATCAGGATTTGATAAGCGCAAAATCCCAACTAGAGCGCGTCCAAGCCAGATGAAAAAAGAGTATTTAGAGTTGTGTAAAACAGAAATAAATACTCTCCTCCAGAAAAAGCTTATTTGAACTAGTTACTCCCCATGGAGTTGTACAGCATTTTATGTCAACAAAAATGCAAAAATAAAAGAGGTGCGCCCAGATTGGTAATTAATTACAAGCCTCTTAATGATGCCTTACAGTGGATTAGGTATCCCGTTCCAAATAAAAAAGATCTTTTAGATCGCTTACAGGATGCTATCATTTTTTCCAAATTTGATATGAAATCAGGATATTGGCAGGTTCAAATTGCTGAGAAGGACATGTATAAAACTGCTTTTACAGTACCTTTTGGACATTTTGAATGGAATGTTATGCCATTTAGATTGAAAAATGCTCCATCCGAATTCCAGCATATTATGAATGACATTTTTAATCCTTATACATAATTTGCTATTTGTTATATTGATGATGTTCTTTTTTTTTCATCATCTATTGACCAGCATATTAAACATCTTAATATTTTTAAGCATGTTATTATCAGAAATGGTTTGGTGATTTCTGCACCAAAAATGAAACTTTTTCAAACTACAGTCAGATTTTTAGGCCATAATATTCAAAATGGCACTATAATTCCAATTGACAGAAGTATGGAGTTTGCCTCAAAATTTCCTGATGAAATTAAAAACAAAACTCAATTACAGAGATTTCTTGTAGTTTAAATTATGTTCATGATTACTACCCCAATTTAGCCATAGATGATGTTATTTTATATACTAGACTTCGTAAAAACCCTCCATCTTGGGGTCCAAAACATACAGAAGCTATTCAGAAAATTAAGGCTAAAGTCAAAACTCTTCCTTGTCTTTCTTTACCACAGCCAGAATGGAAGAAAATTGTTGAAACAGATGCCTCTAACCTCGGTTATGGTGGTATCCTCAAGCAATTTAATCCCAACAGTAAAAAAAGAACTCTTACGTTTTACTTCATGAACATGGAAACAAGCAACTTTGAATTATCCGACAATTAAACAAGAATGTTCAGCCATTGTTAAATGTGTTTCAAAATTCCAGGATGGTTTGTTAAATCAACATTTTCTAATAAGAGTTGATTGTTTTGCAGCAAAACAAATTTTAAAAAAATGTCCAGAATCTTGCTCAAAATTTTTTTTTTGCAACATGGCAAGGATTACTTTCAGCCTTTGATTTTGATATTGAATATATCAAAGGTGAACATAATTCTCTTCCCGATTTTCTAACCCGTGAATATTTGCAGGGTCCAAACAATGTCCAGTAGAGGCCGCGACCCAGGCAAAAGGGGTCGAGGATGGGGTTCTAACCCCTATCATACAGAATTTCCAAGGCTTTATGCCCATTCCAGTAAAAAAGGGGAATCCTCTAGCCAAACGGCTAAAGATGTCCTCCTCACACCTGTAGAACCTTATTTACAGAATTCCATTGTTAAGGAAACTGTCCTCTACATTAATACAGAAGATACCCAATGGATGAATGATCCATGGGAGATCAAAAGGCGGTATCTTACTACTCAGCACTTTCCACCACATTTTGATCAATACAGATATATTTTTGAACAGATACTTGTGGAGACAGCATCGGTTGAGTTCAAACACGCTATGGATGATCCTAACCGTACTGCTAGTCTCATTAATTACAACAAAGCTACTATCCAGAAAATCATGCCTATGCAGGCTTGGGGTATGCATCCCCATGTTACCAGAACTCTTGAGATTCGTAATAAGGAATCTCGCTACAGCTACTGGGATTACATTGATGCTTTTACTCAAGCATTTTATTACCAGAATCCCCCACGAAGCCATTCCTGGTTCCTTCGTGTTCTTCTAGAAGTTCTTAAAAACGATCTCCCAAACTGGTTTCTCGTTTGATGGGATAAGTTTGGCATTCAAATTGATGCTTTTCCAGAACCTATTCGCCAAGCATTTAATGATTGACAGGTTGCTTACAGTCATCTTCCAGTAGACAAGGATATTTCTATATCTAAATCTACAGTCCATTTTGTAATTTGTTTTGGAATTCCATGGATATGGAAATGGGATTTCCAATGCGATTTCCAGAATAAAATTCACCGTTTAAAAAGAATTTTCTTTACTAAATGGTGGACAAAGGGGCTTGATACCCCCAAACAGCAACAGGAAATTTTACAGAAGATTAAGGCCCACCCATACTCAGGCCTGTTGGGAGGCTGCTCCTAAATTACTCCCAACTACTCCAGTGATTCAAAATCCATTTGTCCAAATTTAAACTGAATTGCGACAAAAATATCCAGGATTATCAGAGCATGAATTAATTGTTAAAAGTATGGACTTTATAAAAGAACAATTTATGCAGTCTATTTCCAGAGATGATGCTAGTATGCACTCCTGAACTAGCAGTCAAGGTCCAGAAGAACATTTTGATCCATAATTAGAGGAAAATGAATTCGCAATTCTTGCAGGCGAATCTCAAGACCCTACAGACACCGATCCCAATTTTGGAGATTTTTGGGACTCATTGACTAGTCTCATTTCAGACAAGATAGAAAAGGACAGGAAAGGAAAAGGAAAAGAAGAATGATTCTTTATCCTCCACTCCATTTACTTTAATCAACTTTCCAGCATCATCGGCAGAAAACACGACAAATCCAGGACAATTACTTTCGGCAAAAGGAGATGCTTGTCGGCCAATCCAGACTAAAGCCATACAGCTGTCTATACAGCTGTCCCTCACCGACAGTTGAAGATAAGGCGCAATCTGAAGAGGATAAGGACGAACGACTCCAACCATCTAGGACACGCCACCTGTCCTCCTCATCCTTATCTTGTATCATTTATTTTCTATATAAAGGGATGCCTCACCCTTGTTGAAGACAGAGTGTAATTTTAAGATTTTCAGTTTTATAAGTTCTAAGTGTGCTCTCTCAGTGTGTACTCTCCCCTTATGCAATGTAATAAAAGTTTGAAGTTCTGATTGTAAGTAGTTCTTTTAATGTATGACCTCTGTTGCTATATATGTTATTTTGTCTAATGTTTTAGATTTTTATATTGAAAGGAAAAATAATTATTTACAATTTCTTACTATCTTTCCATCTGACCCTTGGGCCATCCAACAGTTAGAATTCTGTAATCAACAGATTGATAGAATTCAAACAAATACAGGAACAAATAGTTGCGTGAGCGGCCGCCGGTAGGCCTCCACCCCCTCTACAGTAAACTCATGAGACCATATATGGCATAATTTAGAATTAATATGATAATAATATGAACAGTAATATTCCTGGGTTTGTGCTTAATGATGGGTAGAACAGTGTTAGGCTGAGTGGGACGTCACCCAAGTCACATAGAGATTTAATCCGTTAGCAGTGATTGCTGTTAGGATGTTTTTCCTCGTAAGTCGTTGACAGACGCGCTTAGCTAGAACCCTGTGTCAAGCACCGTTAATTTCCCCAATTAATTATTTTACATTCTTTGCTTCTTTTTGATTTTTAACTTTTGATAATCAAATCCCAAAGTAAAAATATTCTTAAAAAGTGGCAATATTTTGTCATTGCTTGAATTAGCTCACTCATAAGAAGAAAACAAAGAAAGCATACTACTTACCGCCATAAATACGTAGAATAGAACAAGCATTATATTTCACAATCCAAAAATTAATTAATTTCAGTTCACTCTTGTGAACTACTCAACCTGTTAAAACTCCATTTTTTATTTATATTTTTTTCATTTAACATACCTTGAAATGCACAAGTTCCTACCCAGGACTCCAAACATAATGGAAAAACAACTAAAACAAGCCAAAACTAAATATAAGCATCCATTACCATTATTCAAATCATAAGCTACATATTGGACTGTGCAAGAAAACATATATTTCAAAAGATTATTTTATAATACATTATGATACAACAAAGTTCCCCAATTGCCTCACACAGAGGGTGATCAGAAGCTGTCATGCCCTGTTGGTTGATAAATTTGTTCTTATTGATGATTGCCTTTCAAGGCATAGATCTCCACCATGATAATTTGCTTTGGAAACACTAAATGCTACAACAAAATACACATAAATTATATATACAAGGGCAAATGGTCTTAATCTCAACAGCCTTTTTTTTTTTTTTTTTTTTTTTCTCTCTCTCTTTCTGTACAACTATAGCTTACACGCAATTTACACGGCTTGTCTGCACACAGGGCATGAGCCATGTCGGATGAGCCACTTGTCCACACAACTCAAGTGGAATGTGTGCTGGCATCGGGGCAAGCTCCTTGCAATCTCCCCGCCTTCAATATCCTGCCAAAAGGCAATAACACAAGATTGTTAATTTCAAAATTAAAATGATATACATTTTGTAAATCCATATATGACAGATAATAAACCAAATCAGTTGCAAGCAAATTAGGACCTGCAAACATATTGTGCAGCATATGCTTTGAGCTGCTGCCACTTCATCCAAGATAATATGGCGTGGTAATTTTTTCAATGATTCTCCAGACAACCCCCTGCATGGGACTTCACCAGTGGCATCATATACCTCATCATAGCCTATGTCGGCAATACTCACCTACTCATCCCAAGGTATTTCAAAGGTTAGAACTCAAAATAAGCAGAATTGGATGAAATTTCATTAAAGGAAAAAGGGAAAATTAGAAAAGAAAAGAAAAGAAAAAAGAGAAGGAGAAGTTTATCATCATACTTGTGAGGAACACAAAAGCAAGAAACAATAGCAACAACTCATCAACAAATCTATCTAGTTGTAATCATAAAGGACATTGCTAAATGAAGGAGCTCAAAAAAAAAAGGAATTTGAAGTATGAGCAATATGCCAACAAATAACCTCACATAATGATGACACCACTGAAATGGTTGAGGAAAACTGAAATGAAATCATAAAGACAGGTAGAAGATAGCCAATTGTATTTAGCAATAATGATGAAAAGCCACTATTTTGTATAGATTCAATTAGATAAGTACAATACCTAAGATGTGACATAGTGCCAAATGAAAGAGAGTACAGGATTAAATAAAGCGAGCAGCCCATTTGTACCCAAAAAACAAAAACAGCCCGTGGCTGCAAAATGCCAACACAGGAACTCTAGGTCTCCGTACTTTCCGAGGGAAAAGTGACACTAGAGGAATCTATAATATCTTTATGGCAGAATCCAATTCCAACCCAGCTAGAATTCAAAAAAGCCATCTAATGCCAGCCTCTCCTCCATCAAGACTACCCAACTTTTGAGACATCTCTATAAACTTCATCACCTTCTGATTTCCCAATCATGTCATAGCCTTCAAAAATTGACAACCAAAATTCTGTTCTAAAACAATCTGCCAATAAATCATTACTATCCACGTAATCCCATGGAATCCCATAGGGAGATTGAGAAGTCTCCTCAACATGGATTTCTTATGCCAAACATCATCCCACAATCTCACCTTATCTAATAGCCACATAATAAATGAAATATGCTTAGCAAACTCCTCAACCCTTTTGAAATGCCTTTCCATGAGCTCAGCCCATAAATCTTACCAACCTCCTCTGTAGCTCAATTTCCCCAAACACACCATATTTAGAAGCCATCACCTTCCTCCAAAGCTTCTCTTTCGCAAGCATACCTCCAAAAGTTAAAGCTTTTCAACAAGTTCAAGCCCAAATCTCTCAAGTACAGAAGGCTATGAAATAGACATCTCAAAGAAGTTTAAAAATATATTTTGTGCAGCGAAGGAAGCCCACATACATGGAGTTGAAAAACTTGAGACATTCATACTAAAATTCCAGAATAGGATAAACATGAAGGGTGGAAATACAATTGGCTGAGTTGGGTTTCTTTTAGTCTTTAGAAGAGTTAGTTCACTGGCAATTTAAAATTAAGCACGTATGGAGAAAAAGACAAACCTGCCAATGGTAAGCTGTTAAAATTGCTGGTGGAAATTGTTCCTCTACGAATCTACCACGGAGAAGCTCCTCTATGAAATCTGCCTGGAAAGAGAATGTTGACAATTAGTCTATCACCTTTTATGAGAGAAGTAACTGAATCTTCCACGAAGATGTGATGTTAAGGTTGAAAAAAGCTATAGCTGCCAGAATACTTCCTACAAAGTACCAAGCAGAAAGAAATAACCACAGTAACAGTAAAGAATATAAATGAACCAAACTATTCTAACCATGGATGATGAACTCCGCATGCCTGAGCGTTCAGAACACCAGTATGCACGCGACGCCTCCAAAACTTCTACAGAGAGAACAGCCCCAGCAATGGCACCTAGTCCAGCTCCCCGGAATACACCACTATCAGAAGCCCTACCTGCTAAAGCACCGGTGATAGATCCTGTGAAAGCCCCAGCTGCAAGTGAAGCACATAAGCATATTTCAGAAGAACAGAAAACAATTACGTTACAATGATGAAAATCATATCCACCTGTAAAACAGTTAATTTTCTGAAAACTCCTGGTATCAACTATTTGTTGGTAAATGCAAAATTCCCTGCAGCTTAATAAATGACGCCATATTTTGAAATCAATATTTCCTATCTAGCACAGACTTTTCCAATGTGGTCAGCAACTTGTCATTGATATAGTAAACTTTTTGGCAAGTATCCATCAAGCATTACATTAGTAACCAAGGATATGCCAACACAAATTCAAAATAAGCACACTGAACTCAGAAGCATTATTTCTTAAGATGCACTGAAATTCATCATTTACCAATGGATTTGCTGGTACTAAGAAGGCAATAATGCTGAAAAAGCGTGAGGGAAGTACAAGCATATGGAATATCATGAAGTAGCTTTAGTGGGAATCGATACAGACCAAGAACACAAAACAGACAAAGAAGGACACCACACAAGTCAAATGACATTACAAGTCGTACATATGTAGGACACAAAAAAAAAAAAGCACAAAAAAGCATAAATTCATGATTTTTGCTGTCTATTTATTACATGACCAAAAAAAAAGTAAGTGGATTTTCTAATCCCATATTAACAATTGCATAATGAGAAAAACGCAGCTAATTAAATAATTATACGATGTATACTGTTTTTGTTTTCTTGAAATAAGTGTACAATCTGTACTGCTATGAAGCACTTGTTATAATTTTCTTCTTCGCAGCTTTTGTTTCCTATATACAAAGTGTCCATTTGCTTGCATGGCATGCTCCATTTGCGAGCCATGCATATGATGCCAGTTTTTCTTTTAAAAAATGGTAAGACACACCAGGATGAGTTCGTCCCTATATTTAAGAGTGTTGGGCACATGCTCTATTAAAAAGCGTAGCATCCTATGCAGTCCATGTGTTGGATACCATCCGAAAAATCTTGATCACGTAGCTGAATTATAAATTTTATTTCTAAATTATGAACAAGTTAACGAGGTACCAGAACAGTTTTTTGAGCGTGTTGAAGAATTCCTAGTGTCTGACATAATAATCCAACATGGCTTGAGAGAATTTTAGAGTTTTTGAGGAGAAATAAGCTGATTTGGAGGGTATTTGAGAGAAATTGGTTTATCTTGCCTCTTTTTGTGCTTCGGTGGCTCCCTCCTTTAAAAGGATTCCACTATTTCTTATTTCTACGGCTTGGAGAGCTAATTGTATAAAGTTAAGGATGTTTTATTTGTTTTTTCCTTGTTTTCTCTTTCCGGTGGACTTCTTGTCCTCCCTCAGTTGTATTTCAGCACTTCACTTTTTAATAAAATTTTCTTGCTGCTAATCAAATAATAATAATAATCGAACATGGTCATGAGCCCTCTCCAGAAGTATTCCTGCTACTTGGCAACATAAAGTAAAGCATTCAATGCCCCCAATATGTGTGCTCTTAGCCAGCTGTTAATTTCACCTTATGGTGCTCAGTATACAAAGAACAAGAATGCAAATATGTCAGTCTTTTTAACAAGTACATTGTGTAGGTCTACACAGTGATGTTTATCAAACACCCGGTGATGCCAAGATCAAAGAGACAGAATCTTAGATATCACAGAATGCAACGGCATCTTAATGTCCAAAATTGATAATATGACCTTCTGCCAACATCTGTCTCTAACTCCACATCCACAGTAATTTTTTCCAATTCATTTTTCCCTGATAGACTATTCTAGAGCAGAAGGAAATCCCTTGATGCAAACCTTTATTGGCCTACTGAATCTGCATTCATAAGCTATGTGATAGACATAGGAATCATTAAGGCCTCGTTTGGAAACAGGTTTTTTTAGTAACTTTTTGACTTTTTGGCTAAAATGTGATGTAAAAAAAACTAGTATGTTTGGGATGACTTTTTGGCTTTTTATGAAAAAATGTGCAAAAAGTAGAGAGAACAGAAAATTTTTGACTTTTTGGTATGGGTTGTTGGCTTTTTAGTTTTTTTAGTGACTTTTTGGCTAAAAAAGCCACTTGCCAAACGAAGCCTAAGTATTGACCACTTCCTAGCAGTAAAACTGTTTTACCCACTGCCAGTAACTGCATAAAGAAGCCTCTTTAGAGAAGGCAACAGAGATACTCCCCACAAAACTGTAATTGAAATTAAAACCTATACTTTTCAAGATAATGAACTGTTGATGATAGAAATAGAGCTTTTGCTTTTCAAGATAAACATAGCAAATATATAAACCCATTTTATACAATCACCAAATATGTGACCCAACTTCATGCTATAATGACTATCCAACGTACCCCCACTTAGTCACCTCCCAGTCATGCAGATCCTTACAAAACAGCAAGACAACACATTTCCTATGTTATATGGACTTGGATATGGTTGTTGGGTGTGGGTGTGGTGTGGGTGTGGGTATAATTGTCTGATTCAACAAATTTCCATGTCCAATAACAATTCGCTAAATTTTGTATTTCTTAAATTCATATTACAAATTAAAATAGAGCTTTTATAGGAATTCGAATCTTAGGCATAGTTTCGTAATAAACCATATTGCTTAAACATATTTGTTGGGTGCATGTCCAACTAAATATGTCAAACACATATCCCATATCCCAACTCAAGTGTCAAGTGTCCAACATGGATACTTCACAAATTTAAGTCTCGTTTGGCAATTTTCAGTTTTAACTAAAAAGTCAGAAAAGATCTACAGCCTGTGAAAATAATATTTACAAATTTTCAAACATGCCCACTCATTTAAAGTTTGTCAGAATTTTTTGTTGTCCTCTAGCGACGACTCAATTGAGCAAAAAGGAAGTTGATGCGTCTTTGTGGCAGAGTGTTCACAATTTTACTTTTCTCAAGCTTGCAATTAACTCATCATCGAAATAAAAGGAAACTGAACTTTTAAGGATTGTCAACTATTCCACAAAGGCCCAAACAATGGAAACTGATTTCTTAATAAACCCCAAAATCTTCATTAATAGCACAAAAGTTGAGTTCCATAGTGAGAGCAGTTCCTAATAGTTACTTTCCAAATTCTTAAACTAAAAGGTCAGTACAGGACAAGTTTTATTCCATGTCAGAACGCCCAAAGTGAAACCCTAACTAAACACGACACTATTAAATGGTTTACAATTTACAATAACTGGACCAACAATGGAAGCACACAGTGCAAGCTCATTTTAACCACACTAATTATCCCATACCCACTCATGCAATCAATTCATAAAATACAATACAACAATCACATAAACGAATGATTTTAGCAAAAAAAAATTATGAACCCAGAATCCAGAATTGCTTCAAATCCAATTTAACAATTCAAACAACATAAATGGAACACAGAAATTACCGAGAGCGAAGATTCCGGTTAGAGCACCAGAGAGTGCGCCGGCAATCAATTGGTATGTAATGATAAACTTTATCTGTCTCCCTTCAAAACCCTCCATCACTACCATCTTCCATTGCCACTAAATTCGACAAAACGCAAGGGCTCAAACCCGAAGCCACAAATGCAAAGTCCACAGGGGTTGAGTACCGCTACATGAGCACTGTAACAAAATCGAAACCCTAGATTTCAATTTGATCAAATTGTGAAGATATTGAATTAATTGTGATCCTGTTGTTGAGGTTGGTGTAGCAGAGGGAAGAGGCTGATTATGCCCTAGAGATTAGAGGGAGAGAGCTAGATTTTGGGTGATTTGGATGAGAGAGAGAGAGAGAGAGAGAGAAGGTGTGGTATGAAATGGAGAGAGAAAGAAAGCGGCAACGTACAAGTCAGACAAGAAGGCGACGGCTTTGGAACGACGAGAGGAGGCCGAGGTTGCTTTCATTTACAGTCTCAAAAAATTGTGCATTAATCTTTATTTTGGTGTCAGTTTTTAATTTATTTTTGATTATATTATCTTCCATATTTTTTATATATATTTTTAATAAAAAATTTGAAAAATTTAATTTTTAATTATCTTTTCAAAATATTTTTTTATATTTAATTCGGATTTTTGTATTAAAGTAATTATTTATAAAGTTGGGTTTTACTCATATTGATGTTTTAATGTAAGAGAACGTCTGTCACAACTTTTGTTTTTATAATTTAAATAATTTATTTTATAAAACTTTTAATGTATATTATTTATAAAGAAATTAGTGAAATAATTTATTTTATAAAACTTTTAATGTATATTATTTATAAAAAAATTAGTTTAATTCAATAATTGTAATATTTTTTTGAGGATTTTTTTTTAAGGTCTCTGATATTAAGATTTTATAGCATAAAAGACACTAAATATTTTCATAATGTCTAAGGTCCTTCAACATTGATCTAGAGAAAATTCAATCTAGAGAAATTTCACTCCAGAGAAATTCTGGAAATTTCTCTGGACTTCGGAATTTCTCTCCAGAGAAATTCTAGATTCTCTATATTTTAACCAAATTTCTCTAGACTTCAGAATTTCTCTGAATTTCTCTGGATTCTTTATGTTTAACCAATTTTCTCTACACTTCGGAATTTCTCTGGATTCTTTGTGTTTAACCAATTTTCTCTGCACTTCGGAATTTCTCACCGTCTTGACAAACAGCAGAGATCTTATCAGTATTAGCATTCTTAGGCAACAAAAACTTCCTCATCAACTTCCTAACCCTCCACTCCATCCTAACCAGGCCAGAGTAAGACCCTATGGAACAGCGATGAAAGTGTCAAGATTGAGCTTGTTGTTGAGGACTGAGTCAATGTCCTTAGGAAAGAACTCGGTGGTGGAGAATCGGCGGTGGTAGAGGGACTTAGCGTCGGAGGGAGCGAGTTTGAGGATGGTGACTCGGTTACTGAGTTGGACACGGTTGGTGAAGACAGGGTGGACTAGGATTGATGGAGTACAGAACTTAGAGTAGCCGCATTTATCGGTGAAGAGCTTGATGGAAGGTTGGTTGCCGTTTTCAGTAGTGATATACGAATACTCAGCGCCGGAATAGTCGCGAGCCTCTATAACACA
This sequence comes from Camellia japonica, assembly GCA_030407325.1. Taxonomy (NCBI): domain Eukaryota; kingdom Viridiplantae; phylum Streptophyta; class Magnoliopsida; order Ericales; family Theaceae; genus Camellia; species Camellia japonica. Next base: position 28,681,833 of record JAPPVO010000010.1, on the reverse strand, counting down.
GCAAGTTGCCATGGTTGAGTTGAATTTAGCAGAAAGGAAGAAAGACTTTAGAGAGTAAGAGAGAGAGGCAGCAACAATGGCGGAGGTGAAGCGATGAGATCTGGGACTTCACGTCTGCAGGTGTCGCCGCCATGGCCTTGGCGTCGCGGACGTAGTTGCGCGACGTTGCGTTCACCGACTTGTCAGTGGAAGCTGCGTCGGCGGAACATCATCAACAGAACAACCCTTCTTTAATTCCAAAATTTTTAGGGAGGGAGAAGTTTAGAGTGAGAGAGAGAAAAAAAAATAAGGTTTGATTCGATAGAGTCAAATTTCTCTGTGATATATGGGTGTGGGAGTTGAAGAACCTTAGATATTATAAAATAAAATTGTGGATCTCTTCCATTACTAAATATGAGAGAGGGACCTTAGACTAATTTTTTCTTTTTTTTTTATTGTGTTTATCTTTAAAGAAAATGAATAGTTAATTTTAAATAGATATTTATTGTTCATTTTTTAGAGGTCAATGTAATAAAGTAAAAAGTTTATAATTATTGGATTAAGAAGTGAATACGGAAAAAACTTCATCCATCCTTATTGATATATTACGAAAAATGATGTAAATATTTGTAAATAGTACATTTGAGAACTATATAAAAATGATTATTTTTTCTTACATTTTGCTAATTTACAATTATTTTTTTATTTTTAATACTTATTTTCTTATTTTCCATTTGGGATTTGTTTTTTTATCTTTTATTTTTCATTTTGTTAATAATATATAGGAGTGCAATTACACGGGCAATTATTGAGTATTTTTGGCATTATATTGAACTTTTTTGTATAAAGTTTGGCCAAAATAGCCTCATCATTTCTAGTTTAAATCAAAGGATGGTAGGTTTGTGTCCAAAAAAAAAAATGATAACATGCTTGTTCCCACTTTTCAAAAAATACTTTTCAGAAAATTCTATTTTCTTATTTTTCGTATTTTTTGTTTTTACTGAATTTTTTTAATATTTTAAGCAATTTTTTTACTTTTTAGACACACCTAACATAAATATACCTAAAAAGTAAAAAAATTATAAAAAAAATCTTTTAAAAATTCACTAAATACCAAAACTACAAGAATTCAGTACATTTTTTGTATTTTTATGTATTTATTAATTTTTTAAAATATTTTTTCACAAATTTTTTACTTTTTAGATACATCTAAATAAGGTGCATCTAAAAAAGTTTAAAAAATGTTTAAAATTTAAAAAATATTCACTAAAAACAAAAAAACACGAAAACCAAAAAAGTCAATTTTTAAAAATTTAACCCAGAAAACTCAATTTGTATTTTTAAAATAAATCATTTATTTTTGTATAAATTATATACACGAAAGATTCCCTAAAAAATGAAATGTTTAGATAATAAAAACGGGATTAGTGGTACCCCGTGGACCCAAACAACACCCTTTTGGACCGGAGAAAAACCCAACCAAAAAAAGAAGAAGAAGGGTTTGTTTGATCAATTTCTGACGTTTTTGACATTTCTAATGACTTTTTACAATGATTGAAGTGAATTTGTTTAAGAAAATGAGTTTGCCAAATGAGCTAATGCTTTTTTAGACAATAAAGTGGAGGGAGGAAGAACAAAAAAAAAAGAAGGTAAATTACACCCACCTCTGTTAAGGTCTGAAAAAAATATAGTTAACTCTAAACTTGTGACATAATTACACCAGTCTCCCTCTAGGTTTTAATCTACATTTGACTTAAATTTTCATTTTTCAATAATTTGTGAGTCGTATAGATGAAAAGATGATATTATTTCTTTTCTACTTAAATGTAAAATTGTCTTAGTTTATTTCATTCTCTACCATTATTTACATTAATTTTGAACATTTTAACTTTTCTAAAAGAGAGGCCAATGTAATTATGCCAAATTTATAATCCTAACTATATTTTTCTCACCTAAAAAAAGATTAGTGTAATTTATCTAAAAAAATAATAATGATAAGAAAGAAATAAAATGAAGACTTGATTGCCACAAACCTGAGGCTGCCAGTGTGTAATTAAAGAGGACTCAAACCATGAAGTCACATGGCATGGTTTTCTTCTATGTTCTTTTTCTATGTTGTTTGGACCGGAATGTCTACAACTACAAGTTTGTCGTATTGAAATTCGTATTTATATGCATATTCTTGGCAGCATATTTCTTGTACTTGTATGCATGAGTTGAAATCAAGTTGGTTGGTGGTTCTGTTTAGTGCAGTTTATTATGATCCCTCTCTTTTCTTTTCATTTTTTAATTTTTTGAATTTGTAAATATTTCGTGTTGTTCACTTATGAGCAAAATCACTTAAATAAGTTTCAAAAATTAGTATAGAAAAGTTGGGGAACGATTTTTTTGGTTTTTTTGGAAAAGGATTATATTGCATTAATAAACAACATAGCAACTTACAATCTTAGGGCCACATACACCATACCACACGAACATAGACTAACAACCAGATAAGAACAAAGCAACTCAAAATACAGAACAAACACTACAAGACTACCCAGCATCCAAGGTTGATTTTGCTAGTACATGTGCCGGTTGCACCAAGCCACAAAGAACCTTGCAAAGGCAAACTAAAAGAAACTGCAGTATTAACCAAAAAAAGTCTTGTATGACAATTATACTACTCCACCAATCACAATTCTGCTTTTTAATAGTTTGCAAAAGATGTAGACAATCCGTCTAAATTTCAATCCGACTAGGTCCATTTCAAATACGGATATAGATGATTTTTTTTAGCTTGTAATAATCTGAATGAAACAAGGCCAATCTCCCATTCCATTTCTCAAAATTGTCCACAGCATTTAGGATGCCAATTCCTAGTGCTTTAATAGTGGTTTGATCATTAGGCAAATGAGACTGCTGTCTAAGGTCCTCACATAGGAAGAGGCCCTATATTTTTGTTTGTTTTAGTAATTTTTGCAAAAAGAAAAAGAAAAAGAAAAAGTTCTTAAAATTAAAATTCATAAAATTTTATCAAAGATTAACCTCATTTCAAAAAAGATTAGGTGATACTTATAATATCAATTGAAAAAGATACGTTAAAAAACCTTAAGTATGTTGTATTTGGATCGTGGATTTGTGGAGGGTTTGTAGAAGGAAAAGAAAATGATTCTCTTTTTCTTCTCCACAAACCCATGATCCAAGCACGCTTTTGCTTCTCAATAGGAAGAAAAAGAGAAGTTATAAATAAAAAATTACAGTCTAAAAATGGTTGATCAGTACCTAAATGATTGAACTGCAATCCTTGTAGGAACAAAGCATATTTCATTACCATTTCTAGGATATACATCCCAACAAAATATTTCAAGCATCATTTCATTTCATTTAAGAAAAATGTGTACCTGAAAATTCAGGGGATCATAAAGAAAATTTTTAATTGATTATTTAATGATAAATTTGATAGAGATATAGAACCAACCAACTGGCATTGACTTTCAATATTCACCAATACTCTTCCATACATCAGTACTCTGCTAGGCTTGACAGCCCAGGAGCATAACCATGATCACTCATTGTTTTAATCAAGTATTCAAGAACCTCGTAAATTTCTGTTTTCATATAATGCTCATCATCAGCGGTGACAAACTCATTAATTTCACCTCCAACTTCTATTGAACTGCAACCGGCAGCCCTACGTTGCATCATCACAGCTCTAACAATTATCTTCTCATCCCACATACCTTTGGCGGCATAGATATTAGACATAATGACATTGTCACCAATATGACTAGCCTTCAATTCAAGTAGTCGTGCACTAGCCTTTGCAGCCAAATCAATGTTGCCCCAAACACCACAAGCACCTAGCAAAGTCCGCCACACCACTGCATTTGGCTTGACAGGCATACCTAGAATAAACTCATAAGCTTCTTTTAATTGCCCAGCTCTGCATAAAAGATCTACCATACAACCAAAGTGAGAAAGCCTAGGTTTTAAACCATAATCCTCAATCATGCTTTGGAAATACCTCTTCCCTTCTTCCACCATCCCTCCGTGGCTGCAAGCCATTAGAACTCCAATGAAAGTAACGTCGTTTGGGAGGATTAAACCATTCCTGGGATCACAATTCTTCTTTTTCTCACTTTTGTTTTCCTTTTTCATGGATGCAAAAAGTCTTAGTGCTTCCTCAGCTTCCCCGTGCAATGCATGCCCCACAATCATGGATGTCCAAGTCGTGACATCTTTTTTCCTTGTGCTATCAAACAACCTCCTAGCAATTTCAATGTCCCCGCATTTTGCATACATGTTTATGAGAGCATTGTTTAGGCTCAAGTCAATGTCGAGTTCATTTTTTCTACGGATGTAAGCGTGAATCCATTCTCCCATATCCAAAGCTCCAACATCCACACAAGCAGAGAGAGCGACAGTCAACGTAACTCGATCAGGCTCTACATTACCCATCTGCATTTTCCTAAACAGTTGAAGAGCTTTGTTGGGTTTCTGGTTATCAACATACCCAGAAATCAAAGCAGTCCAACAGACAACATTTTTAATGGGTATTTCATCGAACACATAGTGTGCATTGCTAATATCTCCCACACCAGAATACAAGTCAATGAGTGAGGTTTGGAGGTGAATGATGGGTTCAAAGCCAAGGTTTATGACAAGGGCATGGATTTGTTTCCCTTCAATGGGTAAGGACTTTTGGTTGCAAGCTTTAATGACAAACAATAGAGAGAAGCTATCAATTGAAGAAGTGTTTTTCCTCAATAAGTCTCTAAAGAGTAACAGAGCCTTGGTGGTTGAATTGGAGTTTAGATACTTTCTAAGGACTTGGTTGGGTCTCGGTGGTTTGGAGACAGTATGGTAGTGGACTTTGGGGGTTTCAATAATTGCAAATGGCTTAGCCAACTTCCTTTGGACTAAATGGAAGTTTTTCAAGAATGAGAATCTCATCTACCTTGTCACAATGGAGAGAACATGGTTTGTCATTTCAAAATAACAATTTTCTTGTTGAATGCAATTTCAGTTTCTCAGAGGCTGTAATGGCTCAAAACACATGCATATATCACAGGCCTTATAACCTAATCCAAAAACTAACTCAAAATATTATATTTATTGTGGTTGTGACTCACATCTTATCAATTTAAATTTATGCCATATTAGGGATGGTCATGGTTGGGTTTGGGTCGGATTTGTAATAATCCATCCTGTGTCATATATTAGGGTGGCGAGATCGTAATGGGTTTAATTTTGTAAGTTAAAGAATGAAAATATTTAAAAAAAATTATACAAAATATAGTATATTATGGATAATAATTTATACTTAATGAGAATTATAAGTATAAAATAAAAAATAAATGAATAAAAATAATATTAAGAATAATATTTTAGTTTTAATTTTATTAGAGTGAAAAAAAATTATATTATATTATATATATAAATATAATCAGGGTAGGATGGCAAAACCTGCTTCCAACCCTCTTCCTCAACAGGGAAACCTGAACAAGGCAAGGCCGGAGAAAATGATCATCTCTACACCATATACCTCATTTGCGGGATAAATTTTAGCATAAAGTTCATGACATGTTGCATTTTTGCAAGAAAAAAAAATGATTGATTCTTGTAAGTCGGACTTGTCACACTCCAAGCATATAACACTATAACTAACAAGACAAATCTTTAGTGTGCAAGTGTGTAGGTACTTGCATAAATTTTCACAAATATACGTAAGTTATTTCACAAAATTTTGTAAATTTTCATAAATATACGTAAGTTAACTCATAAAAATTTGAGAAATCACAACTTACAAATATTTGTGAGAACTTATGTGATTTTGTAAGCTAACTTATATATATTTGTGAAATCTTAAGCAAGTGCATATGATATGCACTTTGCACACCCAAATACTTCTCTAACTAATACCAAAATGAGTCATAACCAAACACAGATAGAACAAAAAATCTCTTTGATCATAATCAAACCAACAACTATAATAAGTTATAACTAATATGATAATGAGTCATAATTAAATTATAACAAATATTACACTGGGTCACAACCAATGACCATAAAATTTATTATTTTTAAACAAAATGCCTATTAAATTGATATTTAATTATAAAAATATCATTATGACATCATTTTTGTGATAAATTCTGCATAAAAATTCTAAGTATATTTTGAAATAAAATTATGTGTAACATACTTTTCAAAATGAAGCTGCGGTGTGCATATAGTTCATGTAACTGGAAAAAAAAAAAAAAAAAAAAAAATGCCCCTACCCTTTTCTTAACAAAATCTAGTAAAGAACATAGTATATAGTACTAATTAGACATGTAGGACATTTTGTTAATCGGGTTTAATGATGTCTGGAATGAGTTTACAATCTCATATCTTTTGTATATAAAGAAAGCAATTGCTTGAGCTTGAGGCTAAGCGAAGTTGTTGCCATGACAAGCTACCTAGCTGGAAACCCAAATGCTGATATGTTTGTGTCCAAACAAAACAAAAAAACAAGAAAAGAAGACTTGAAAATCAAGACAAGAAGTCGTTAACAAGTTGAAGCTTTATCCAATTTGAACAAGGCAACGAATGAATACTAAACCCTAGTGTGTACGTTATTCCAATTGAGTTCCTGGCTTGGGTTTTGAATTGGATTTCATGATTTGGAAAACAGTTATGCAAAGAATATTCTTGGTGAAAGGTATAAGTATTTGATTAAACTTCATGTTATTATAATTATTAATATCATTAGTTGGGTTAGTTACACTAAAAATCTTTAAAACATATGACACTTTAGTTATTAATTCAAGGTTGGTTTGGGGTGTCCTAAAAAGTGCACTTTTTGTCTTTTTACGAAAAGATGTGCAGAAAAGTAGAGAGGTGATGTGATGGAAAAAGATAAAAAGATAAAAAGATTGATTATATAGGTTATCCCAAACCAAGCCTCAGTATCCAAAATATACAATCAATACAAATCTCTTAATTTTTTCACTTTGATCTCTAAAATATACAATTCCTTACACTTCTAATCTTTGACTTCATTACTGTTCAAAATCAATTAGGCTATAAGTCCGCTAAATAATCTCTTTGAACTTTGATGTTGACATAATTTTAAATCAATATTTTAAAATATGAGCGGTTAAGTTGACATTTTGAATGGGAATTTTTTTTTTTTTAGAAGTCTGACTTAAATGAAATGATTTTCTAGTTGTGACCGAATGACATGTTTAGTTTAAATAAGATAATATGGTGTAGTTAGTAAAATTTCAGTATTACGACGATACCACGTTATTTTGTATGTGTGGTATTACCAACAAATTACAACCTAACACATGAGTGAACTCTACTTATTAATTGTAACCACACACCTATATCATTGCTATAATTTTCATGTCATCATATTAGGATCTGCACATAGTAGATAGGTAGTAACATGTTATTGGTTGGTGATAACAACATTATAATTTTAAATCCAACTCAAAAGTTAAAAAATGCAAAGAAAAAAAGGCTTTGACTGCACTTATAAATTTACGAGGAAACCTAAACCTAAACTTTGCTATAGGAGAATTATGAAAATTTTAATAATTTGCATAGCATTGAGGTCCTTGGAAATCTATATTTTTTGAAGATTTTCTCAACCAAAAAAAGATGCTTTGGCCATACCTCCCTAATTATAAGATTATATTAGTATAAGGACACAAAAAATTGTTTCTTAGCTCCAATCTTGCAATATTTCAAGGACCATTTTATGATCAAAATGTCCCCAACTAAGCGTTTAGTAGTTAGCCTATGTTTGGGAAGGGCTCAAAGGCTCTTTGAGCCACTAAATGCCAAAAGTGGCTCAAAGAGCCACTAAAAGACAAAACCAAAAATCTTGCCTTTCAAGTTTCAACTCTAAGCTCAATTCACAAAACTACCCCTCATCAAAGAGGGGCATGCGGCAGCAGCAAAAAAAAAAAAAAAAAAAAAAAAAAAAAAAAAATTCCAAAAAATACATTTTCCCAGAAAAAACAAAGAAAGTTGAAAAAAAAATATATTTTTTTGTTTTTGTTAAAATATTTTATAAAATAAATTCAAACTTTATTTTATAAAAATAGTTTTAAATATTTTAATTTTTTTGTTATGTGTTTTGGTTATGATTTGAGTGTAGAGTTGTGAAAGTAGTATGGAGTTTCAAGTTATGTGTTTGGTTATGAGTTTTAAAAATAATTTCTTACGTGAGTTTTATTTTATGTGTTTGGTTACGATTTGAGTGTTGAGTTGTTTTTAAATTTAAAATATTAACATTTTAAACTATTTAAATTGTTTGAATATTTAAATTATTTAAATTTTTTTGTTAAAATAATTTTTTGAATATTTGAATTATTTAAATTTTTACGATTTAAATTTTTTGAATATTTATTTTAATTTTTTACTATTGAAAGAATTTTTAGATTATTTACATTATTTAAATACTTAAAATAAAATTAAAATAAATATAAAATTTAAAACGCAAATTAAAATAAAAATGAAAATAAATATTTAAAATTAAATTAAAATTAAATTATTTAAAATAAAAAACGTAAATTAATAACATTAATAACATTTTAAAATAATTTACAAATAAAAAAATAATAACATTTTAAATTAATAAAAACGGAAAAAAACGTAAATTACAAATAAAAAAATGACAAAACCGTAAATTTGTAATTAATAAAAGAAATTACAAATAAAAAAAATTATTATAAAAAAAACGACAAAATCGTAAAAAACGACAAAACCGTAGAAACGTAAATTAATAATTTTTTGAATATTTATTTTAAATTTTTGCTTATTAAATTATTTACATTATTTACATTATTTTAATACTTCAAATAAAATGAAAGAACAAGAACTAATTAAAGTATAAAAAAATAAAATAAACAAAAACATAAATTTTTTTTTAAAAAAATTTAAGCAAAACACGCCAAATCCAAAATAAAAATATATATATATTTTACCAAAATAAGCCAAAATAAAACCCAAAATAATAAAATAATAAATTTTTACAAAAACCACCAAATCCCAAAAAAAAAAAATTATTTTACCAAAATAAGCCAAAATAAAACCCAAAATAATAAAATAAATTTTTTTTACAAAAAACGCCAAATCCCAAAAAAAATTAATTATTTTACCAAAATAAGCCAAAATAAAACCCAAAATAATAAAATAAATTTTTTTTACAAAAAACGCCAAATCCCAAAAAAAAAAAATTATTTTACCAAAATAAGCCAAAATAAAACCCAAAATAATAAAATAAAAAATAATAAAATTTCAACAAAATACAAAAACGTAAATTGGCCAAATCAAAACCAAAGTAAAAAAATTTTTAAAAAAAAATTAACCAAAAAACGCCACATCCAAACCCAAAATTAAAATAAAAAAATAAATAAAAAAATAAAGCAAAATATGGGAAATCCAAACCCAAAATAAAAATCAAAATAAAAAACAAAAGCAAACAAGGGCAGTTTGGTAATTTATCAGGGTGACACCTCACCAAAAAGCCAAAAAGTCAAAAAAGCCAAAAAGTGCTTCCCAAATCAGGTTTTTGAGCCCAGGCTCATATAGCCAAAAAAGCCAAAAAGCCAAAAAGCCAGCCCACTTCCCAAACGGAGGCTTAGTGTCTTTACTTTAAAATGATTTCAAAACTTAAAAACTCATAACTTTTTAAATACACTTTTGGTTTTTTTTTTATTATATAAAATTTTTATTTATAAAATCTTCTTATCAAGATTTATCAATCAATGGGTATGAAGTTTTAAGAAAAATCACAAGTTTTCACTATCTCTATTGTTATTAAACAATGAAATTTCATTGTTATAGAAAGATGGTGAAATTTCAGTATTTTCAATTCAAGGTTAAAATTGTAAGATTGTTGCCTAATTGCAAAATAATAGGTTCTTAATTTCAAATTTAGGAGCTAAAAATAACATATTTGAGGGCTGAAAACACCATAGATTGTAAAATTTTTGGTGATTGCAAAATTTAGATACCTAAAATTTTCAAATTAATCCAAAATTACAAAATTAACACCCTACTCTAAAATATATAAATTTACTATTTTCAAACAGTGAAATTTCTCTATTTTCTAATAGAAGACTCATTACAATACGAAGGAAATATTCAAAGAGAAATCAACACTTGCGCCAAACCTATAGTCGTTGGATAAATATCAACAAAAGACCCCACAAGCATACAACACTTTTAAGAAAGTGGTATTCCGTCATAAGAATCACAAAAATTTAAAGCGTGTCTTACTAGTTTGAAATTTTGAAATGGAGAATGTTTTAGAGCTTTAATTTTAAATTTTCAAATCAATTCCAAGTGATATGTTATAAGTTACATCACTTAAAAATCCTACTAAACTATAAAAATTATTCAATCAATGCTTACTATGTCATTGGAGATCTAAAATTAGAGGTCCAAAATGAAGGATGTATCATTACTATTTGAAGATAATAATTTGGAATCCCCCTTGGGACATAACAAAATAAAGAGATAAAAAGATGAAAAATATAAGATAGCCAAGTTTGGAAAGTCAAGTGGAATATCACAGTTACATCTCACATTTCTTATAAGTAAAAAGTATTAACAAAAAAATCTCTAACGAAAGGGTAGTCATCCATAGTAGTTGTTACACTAGCCAGTCTCATAGTTCGAATAGCAGTTAGTCAATGATGCAATTACGAGGATTTGAATCCTCACTCAAGTTTATCTTTTGATCAATTGCGCTAATTCTAAAACTAAAAAAATAAATGGGGATTATAAACTCATAAATTTTTATTCAAAATTTATCCAGAAATAATAAACGTTTTAAATTTATTTCACTCATAAATTTCACACTTTAATAATTTGATCTCCATTACACAAATTAATTATGGGTAAATTCTGGTACCATAAATCTGAATTAGTGACTTTTTTTCAAAAATAAACAACAATATAAAAAGTGGATTTGCACTTTTAAAAGTTAAAATCTCATGGGTAGAACCTGAACTTATGCATGATTTTGATTAAGATTGGATCATTAATTTTGAAAAAAAACATGCCAATTTTTATTTTCTTTTTCATTCTTATAGTAATTTAGAAAAAAGATGATTGGTAACTCAAATTAGAGTTTGTCTAAATCGTTCGAATTTTAGTTCGTCAATTATTCAATTGATCATGTGACAACAAAGTGACAGCCGTAATTAATAAAGATGATAATCACAATAAACAAATAAAACTGATCATTCAAATGTTCATCCAATATGTATAAATTTAAACAATTGAGACAAACTCAAATTTAAGTTGCTTAGACCATCTCCAACGGTGAACCAAACCCAGTATCAGATTTAAATTTTGATGAAAAACCCACTTTTTCACGCTCCAACGGTTGCACCAAAGTCATACCAAAATGAGAATTCAGCAAACAAAACATCAAACTAAGATCAAGACACAGATTTTACCAAATCACTGTTATTGACCGTTGAAAGTGGTACACCGGTCAACCAGTCGGTTGCCCGGCCGGTTGACCAACCGGTCGCCCGGTTCTCTTTGAAATACATGGGTTCAAACCGGTCAAAAACAGTTCAAACAGTTAAAAAAAAAATAAATAAATTTGCCTTTACCGGTCGACCGGTTGGTCAACCGGCCGGTCGACCACCCGGTCGACCACCTCCCCAATTTCACTTTGATGCTCACCGTTGGAGCGCCTCGTATCAAATTGAAAAAATCATCATTTTCTTCTTCAAATTTGATGAAAAAAGAAGTGCAGCGTTGGAGATGCCCTTATCATTTTCATTATCAAAATGGGGGCACAAAAACAACATACAACACGCTTTCTTCTTACGTGTGCATCATTTGGCACGTATCTTATCTTCTTCCGTCTGTAGCACTCTCTTCTCCAAAAACCAAAGCCTCTATTTCCAAGCCAACTCCCCCAAAACCTCTCTGCACACGATACATACATATATACATACACACACACACACACAGAAATACATACATATCGATTTTGCATCACACTCTCTCTCTCTCTCTCTATACCCAACTTTCTCTCTCTTCAGACTCGCCGTGAGCCATGGTTTCAGCTGTTGACCGGTCGGAGATAGTATTTTTCGACGTAGAGACCACAATTCCGACCCGACCCGGCCAACGATACGCCTTACTCGAATTCGGAGCCATACTGGTTTGTCCCAGGAAGCTTGTGGAGCTCGACAACTACTCCGCTCTGGTCCGACCCGCCGACCTCTCTCTCATCTCCCCCTTGTCGGTTCGCTGCAATGGCATTACCAAGGACGCCGTCGTTTCGGCACCCAATTTCGCCCAAATCGCCGATAGGGTCTACGACCTTCTTCACGGTCTCTCCTCTATCTCTATATTGTTTTGAATTTTTGTGGGTTTTTGGAATTTTGAGATTTTATTGATTTTTTTTTTGGAATTGTTCGAACACAAATTGTGTTCAATAGTGGATGTGAACAATTGATAATTGATTTATGTGTTTTGAATTTTTATGGGTTTTTTGAATTTTGAATTTTGAATTTTGAGATTTGATTTGATTTTTTTTTTTTTGGAATTGTTCGAACACAAATTGTGTTCAATAGTGGATGTGAACAATTGATAATTGATTTATGTGTTTTGAATTTTTATGGGTTTTTTGAATTTTGAGATTTGATTTTTTTTTTTTTTTTGGAATTGTTCGAACAAAAATTGTAGTGGATATGAATAATTGATTTTTGTGTTTGGAATTTTTGTGGGTTTTTTGAATTTTGAGATTTGATGATTGATTTTTTTGGAATTGTTCAGACAAAAATTGTGTTCAATAGTGGATACGAATGGTTGATTTTTGTGGGTTTTTGGAATTTTGAGATTTGATTGGGTGTTTTGATTGGTGTTTATAGGGAGGGTATGGGCGGGTCATAATATACTGAGGTTTGATTGTGCTCGAATTCGGGAGGCGTTTGCGGAGATTAATCGGCCGCCGCCAGAGCCCAAGGGCACCATTGATTCATTGGCTGTGTTGACTCAGAGGTTTGGTAGGAGAGCTGGTGACATGAAGGTATATCTCTTTCTAAATTGACAAAAATTATTGTGCCTTTTTATACCCTGAAAACAATTAGACCATTTGGGTGCAGCTTTTCTCAAAAATAATTAGAAGCTACAAATATTGAAGTTATTTGGTATATCTTACTGTTTATAATTTTATTTTATTTTATTCTTTTCAAATTTTGAGAGTATGTGTTAAGACTATTTGGTGTAACTTCTGTTTGTAATTTAGTAAATAGAAATAACTTAAATAAGTTGCTATGTATTTGGAATATGAGGAAAGATGCTTTTGGCTTCTACAATAAGTTGCACCAAACAGGTTCACTATTTTCTCAGCTTGAAGATAGTTAATTATTTTTAGTTTATTTAAGTTTTTTTGCATCAAGTTACAAACAGAAGTTACACCAAACATTCTTGAACAAACTCTCTCTAAAAAAAAAAAAAAAAAAACTATAAGAAAGGATTAGAATCTGCACCAAACAAAAAGCAGTATGTATAAAGGATTTTGTTAACAAGTGATAGTTATTAAGGAGCTTGAAATAGTTATACATTATTTTTGAATGTCTTACATTAAATAATGTACAAAGATTTAAAGCATTGTTAACTAACATCCTTAGAACATTTCAATCATTAACTTTTTCTTTCTTTCTTTTTATTGATTTTATTTTGTAAATCAAATTTGAGTGAAAAAATCGTTAAAAGTTTGATGTGATAGGAAGACTCCGGTCCTTACTCTCATTTTTCCATGAATCTTTTTGAAAAATTCTAAACTTGTCATAAAAATATGTTTTATCCACTTTTGATGAAAGAAAACCATCTTTGGTGCTTACTTTTTTTTAAAATTTCATTAATTTGAGTAAAAATGTAACTGTTGGAAATTTGGTAAAGTATTTAGTTCTTCATTTGATTTTGTGAAAAAATTGTCTCTTCCTTGATTTCATACTGATTTGATCAAATGGTTGGAACACATTTTTAGTCATTTTTTCATTAGATTTAAATTTGATGAAAAAATTGATGAAGGATTGGAGATGTTCTTAGGGCACTCATTTAACATGACCCATATGAAATAATAAATATAGAGGTGGGTTGTAGTTTGGTAATTGGGTTAAGTATGAATTAGCAATTGTGAAAATGTCAATTGAGGTAATTGTAAATATAGAGGTGGGTTGTAGTTTGGTAAGTACCCATTCCCGACACCTGTATTGGGTCTAAAGCTCTGTTAAGATGAGTTCTGATCACATGTTTCCATTGTTCTTTTTATTTCCGAATATTTGTTTCCAAAGCTAATCCATGAGTTTGTTATGTGATAATATTGCAGATACAATGGTTTATGATACTATTACTAGCTTTATATTTTAGGCATTGGGTTGGTGTAAACTTTTGAATGCTAATACAACCATATGTTATACTTTTATACAGATGGCCACACTTGCGAATTACTTTGGGCTTGGACAGCAAACACACAGGTATTTTTCCTTCCCATCCCCCTGCCATTTTCTCTTCAACTTCAACTTCAACTTCAACTATAGTTAATACTAAATAGTAGTATTTGTTGATGTTATAATTTCTTTTGTAAGCTTGAGTTTTTTCTCTTTTCTTTTCTTCTCTATTCTAATTTTTTTTTTTTTAAAAAAAAAAAAAAAAAAAGTCTCCAAGGTTGTTCACTTGGGAACCATTCAATCAGAATTTCCAAATCTCAAATTGGTTTCATCTGTGTGATTCCTCGTATGCTCTAGAGTTGTCTAGATAGATATAACTGATTTGGAGTGAGTGGATTTGGTAATATAGAATAAACATGCAATTATGGTCTGAACAACGTTTTTGTTCCAAGGAATTGCAAGCCTCTGAAAAATGTAGGCTTTTACTAAAACTCAACATTAATGTGTACTAATTGGGCTTTGTTTTTTTAAGGTTTGATGGAATCTTCTACATTGATTTTCAGGAGTTTAGATGATGTTCGGATGAATCTTGAAGTTCTCAAGTACTGTGCAACAGTCTTATTCTTGGTAAACATTTACTTGGTCAAGTTTAAAGCTTCCTTTTTACTGAAGCAAGCATCATCATGTTTAGCCTAGGGTCAATTTGACATGTCTTGTGACAGAGCTAGACAATATTGTGAAACCTTGTGAAATATCATGTTTTGTGCCCTAGCTCATTGTACAATTGCTTGCTATGTTTGTTGGACAGCATACCTTAGACATTTGGTCACTTTCTTTGTATTTACTTCCTGGCTTTACGTGTAGGAGTCGAGCCTTCCAGACATACTTGCGGAAAACAGTTGGGTTTCTCTAAACACTACTACAAGAAATCATAGTAATGGGAAAGCTTCTCCTGATGGAATGGTCATGAACACGAATACATCCTCATCAAGTGCCCAAATTGAAAATCACCAGAGATTGTTTCCTACAAATCAAACAATAGAGGGAAATCATTTATCAGAAAAAAACCCAATAGAGGGAAATCATCCAATACAATCTCTTACGACTCCCAACACAGGGCACAAGCTTCCTGATCATGCTGAATCCAGTACAGCTCATCCAGATCCTTTTGACATGGGCCCACTGAGTAATGAAGTGGAGAGAGAAGACCTTCAATCAGTTGAGGCCATGGACGAAGAATCTGGTTCAGGGCTGCCCGAGTCTTCTACCGCAACTAAACCTGATTTCTCCAGTGGCTATGCTGACTTCCTAGAGCCTGATAAAGTTTCTATACCTTCTATCAATGTATCTCTTGCCCCATTTTATCATGGAACTCACAGAATACAAATATTGCACAAAGATAACACACTGCAGCTTTGCTGTACTCACTTGAAAGTGCGCTTTGGGATAAGCACAAAATTTGTTGATTCTTCTGGCCGGCCACGGTTGAGTTTTGTTGTAGGTGCAACTCCAAGCCTTTGTCAGGTTTTGGATGCATGTGATGGACTTGCACACAGATTGTCCATGGATTCTGGTAGCAGTTCCGAGTGGAGGCCTGTAGTGAGCAGAAAGGGTGGCTTCTCAAACTCGCCTACAGTGCGACTGCAGTAAGTTTTTCTTTCTTTTGCTCTATTTATACACAGAATAAATGGCTCAAAATTCAGAATACCATAACATGTTAAGCACAGTTTTATTTCATAGCATCTGAAATGTTCAAGCAACATATTTTTTTTTTTGTATCTCAATTTAAACAAATGTGGTATGCATTTTCTCTATAGAATATGGTAGTATATGTATTACAAAATTGAATAGAAATATAGGACAGTTGTCCGAAGGAGGTTGACATGTTTCTGACACACTGCTGATGCATTATCTCCGTGTTTATTCATTTTTTTAGTAAGGAAAAAAAATTGTCTATGTTTTTAAAAATGGAATGCTTTTCCCCCATTTTTTGCCAGTATATGTTTGAATCTGTTTCATGCTTTTATCAAGTTGAGATGGGAAAAATGTGAAGAAATTTTGGAATCTTCTGGCAACTTCAAGTTGGAAAAGGAGTTACGATTCAAGTCTTCATTCCCTTTAGCTATATTGTGTTTACAAACAAATGAAACATTAGTGGCTGATTACATGACTCTTATACTTCCTGTTACTGAAATTTCACAATCTCACCTTTTCCTCTGCAATTTCTCCAGCATACCTACCGTAGCAGATGGGAACATTGTGAGATGGGTCACAGAGATATACGAGAAGGAGTCTTCCACCACCCCACAGAGGCTCGTGTTTAGTAGATTTGATGTTGCAGAACTCAATGCTTTGTTCACTCCAGGAACTTCTGTGGATGCGTATTTCTCCTTGGACGCATATGACTATCAACAGAATGCTGGTATTCGATTAGTCGCAAAAAAGTTGATTCTACATTCTTAACTGATTGGTCATCCACCAAATAAATTTGTACTAAATTAACCATTTAGGAAATTGATTATTTGTGTTTGTTATCTGATAAATTTAGAATTTAGAATTTAATTTGAGATGAACAAACTGGTTTCTATACATTGGTTTCTTTGTAAGCATTACAATCATGTTGAAATAACACTGGTGATTCAAGTGATATTTATTTTTCGATATCAAAGACATTTTGAATGATTTGAATTAGAGAGGCTTGATTATGAGGCCGTCAAGAAAAAGTGGAAGGTGGGTTCCTTTCATTTGCCTTCTTTTTTTTGTTTAGGAAATTAAATTAAACGGAAATATATAAAAATCATGTCCGCAAGCCATCTACATTTCTTGACACTGTTTGGTTTGAAGTTTTTAAAAATAATTTTGAGTTTTTAATTCATATTTTTATATTTTTAGTGATTTTTAAAAGTATTTTAATTAATTTTTTTATTTTTTTAGATTAATTTAATCTTGATTTACTTTAGGGGTACTTACGTGTAGGTCCTATTAACTAGACTTATTTACCTACAGGTCCTAACTAATAAATTTAACACTATAAAAATAAGAGATTGATAAATTTATCACTATAAATTTATTCATAAAAACAAAGAGACTGATAAATTTATCACTATAAATTTATTCATAAAATAAAAGACTGATAAATTTATCTTTATCACTTAATAAATTTATCAATAGGACTTAATGGGTAATAAGTCTCAAAAGTAGGACCTATTGGTAGTTTACCCTTTACTTTAAGGTACAAAATTTATACAAATTTTTTTAAAAAATTTATAGTAAAAAACAAAATACGAAAATGTATTGAATGTATATATATATTTTTTTATATTTGGTGAATTTTTTAAAGTTTTTTTTTTCTCACAAATATTATACTTTTTAAGTGTATATAAAAAATAAAATATTTGCATAAAAATTCACTAAAAATAAATAAATAAATAAATAAATAATTTCAAAAAATTAGAGATAACAAAACAATATATTGATATATTAGATAGAATTTGAAATTTGATACTGGAATTTGGTGACATTAGGAATGGCAACGGGCCGGGGCGGGGCTGGGGACCACACTTCCCGTCCCCGATCCCCAACAAAGAGCCTATCACTGCCCCCATCCCCGGCCCCTAATGGGGATCGGGTTTTCCCAACCCTGAGAATTCCCCGGCCAAAAAAAAAACAAAAAAAAAAAATACACGGATCTGAGCTCAAATGTACTTATATTCATCATCAACAACAACAATATGTATTCATCAACAACAATCATCTGTTCATCATCATCATCAACAACAACACACCCATTCATCAACAACAACAATCATCTGTTCATCATCATCAAAGATCTGAGCTCAAAATGTAAAAAATAAAAAATAAAAAGAGAGTGAGGGAGAGAAAACATGATGGAGGGACGACGTGATGGAGAGTGAGGGAGATCTGAGCTCAAAATATACAGATCGCCGTGATGGAGGGACGATGGCGCTGCAGCTGCGCAGATCGCCGTGATAGAGGGACGACGGCGCTGGGGAGGAGGGGGGGTCGGGGCCAGCGGTGGTGGTGGTGTCACCGTGTGTCGGTGACTGTGAGAGAGAGAGAGTTGACAGAGAGAGAAGAGAGAGTGAGGGAGAGAAGAACGAGAGACACAGAGAGTTGAGAGTCAGAGAGTGAAAGAGTGGGATGAGAGAGAAATATATAATTATAATACAACTAATAGGTAGTATATAATATACGCGGGAGAGCTTCGGGGAAATTTCGGGGCCGAGCCAGGCCGAGAAATTAATCCCCGTCCCCAGCCCAAAAATCATTGGGGATGTATTTTTCAATACCAGCCCCGGCCCTACGGGGAATAATTTTCGAGGAAAAACCTATTTATCGGGACGGGGCGGTCCAGGTCCCCGTCGGGCCGGGTTAATATTGCCATCCCTAGGTGACATTACTATTCTCTCAATAGATAATGCGCAACAAATGAGACACTTCATTAAAATGGCGCATGAAGGGTGAATCTGGTGATATAACATCATATCTTTAATTTAACATATAAATCATATCAGTAATTAAAAATGAACAAATACATATTTATCAAATAAAAAAAGAACAAATATATAATCCATATGTGATTCGAAGCAAAAATGGATAAACCTCAACCAAATAAAACTTTCAAAAGTTGCATGTAGCAAGTCAATAGTAAGATCATAGTTATTTCCGAGCTGCTCAAAAAACAATATTGATATGTTCATCAATCGACAGTTATTGTACCATGCATCTCCCTTGGCATGATCTATCGGCGGAACCTTCTTCGTTATGCTTCTATTTTCTTTCTTCGCTTTCCCAGCTCAATCTAAAAGCTTCAATTGCTACTTAAGAGTTTGTCATTATTAGTTAGAATTGATCCATTCGCATAAATAACAGTAAAAACTAGTACACCCAAAAAAAAAGACATGTCAAAATTTCTTAGGATGGGGGATGGGGATGCATTCATAGTTTAGATCAAATTCATTGTTGAAATATATTTTGGCAACACTGTTAAAAGTCAGTTTTTTAAAACTTTTTTGACTTTTTTAGTCACATTCCTCTCTATTTTTTTGCACGTTTTTTTAAAAATAATAATAATTAAAAAATTAACTTTTAATCTACTTCTTAAAATAGAACAGGTTTATGGACTCAATTTTAACAAGATTTAAATGAATGGATGATGGATCCAAAAAAAGAAAGAAAAGTACTGAGAATCATTTAAAATTTACATGAGCATGATGAAGTTAAAATTATGAAGAGTAAAAACAACAAACCACTTATTAGTTAAATTCACTAAATATAAAAAATAATAAAAAATAAAAACAAAAATAACATTCAATACATTTTCGTATTTCTATTGTATTTATTGATTTTTTTTTAAATTTCTCCACAATTATTTTACTTTTAAAATGCATCTAAAAATGAAATAAAAAAATTGACTAAAATGTGGGGGAATCACCAAGACTGCAAAACACAAAAAAGCAAAAAATTCAAAAATTATTATTAAAAATTCAAAACTAAATAGAGATTATAATTATAATTTTATAATAGTTTGGTTTGAGCATTCAAAAAATAGTTGATACTTCAGAAAACTAACATCAAATTCGATAAGTATAGATATCTGATAAAAAATTAAGAGAGACAAGAGAACTTGATGGAAATTAAGTATAAATATTAAGACTTATTGGTGGTTTACCCATAATTAAATCGCATGTGGTCAGATTTCTGACTGAAGAAGTACGTAAATTTTTTCGAACATAAATGCAAGTTTCAGCTTCATTACCTTATTTTTTACTTTGAAACCGTGAATACAATTGCCTTCCCTCTCTGAGAACGACGACGGAGTTCAACAAATCTCCAAAGGATTAGATGGTCAAAACCATCAAACTCCTTGGATTTTCAAAGATTTCAAAATACAGGGGTTCCCACTCCTGGAATCCACATCCAGCAGATTGGAATCTTGATTGAATAGTTCCACTGGATTGTGCCTTGTCGGTTGTAACTTGATCATTTGAATGAAGTAAACCCCACATAATCACATCAAGTGGCCAGCTCCTATTGGAAACATGGTAACACTAGTTGATTGAAAGCTCAAAATGATCAGTGCCCTTCGATCAAAATTACCAAACCCCAAATTGCTGAGCAGGATAGCAGAATGTGGATTATTTTTAATGCACAGGGGAATAATAAATGAAGGGTGTCATTCCTCATTGAATAGTAGTTCATACTTGGCACATTGAAGCATCATCATCAGAAGAATCCCCAGCTGCATTGTCATCTGTCTCGTCCTCCTCTTCATCGTCCTCATCAAAATCAACCAAAGTAGGCTGCCCATTGAAAACCACATCTATACCATTCATCTTCCTCACAAACTGTCCCGAACACGAGGCCTCCTTTCAGCAAGCTGTTTTCGGTTGGCGTACCTAATCTTTTTGTCAAAACATCGTTCTTTCCTCTTCTGCCTAAACTTGATTAAAGCTGCCTCTCTTCTATCAACTTTACCTAATTTTCTTTCAGTGACTGAAGAACTTCCATATGATGTCCATGGCAGTGCTGTAGGCATTTGACCTGGTTGTACGCAAATGCTAACTGGGTAGTATGGAAATGATGACATACCTGGAACGTGATGACACTGTGGAATATGTCCATACTGAGGGAATATAGCTGAAGTAGCATGGTTGGGCAAATCGTGCACATTCGTTTGATACATTTGTGGCGATGGCATCATAATTTGATTCATTACTCCGGAAATATAATACAGATAAGCAGTATGTGCATGAAAACTGGAGACATCAGGGAGAGACTCATTTCTTGGATTCATA
Source organism: Camellia japonica (assembly GCA_030407325.1). Classification (NCBI taxonomy): domain Eukaryota; kingdom Viridiplantae; phylum Streptophyta; class Magnoliopsida; order Ericales; family Theaceae; genus Camellia; species Camellia japonica. The sequence continues at coordinate 28,660,631 of JAPPVO010000010.1, read as the reverse complement.
TGCACTTGAGAGAACTCTTCTATATTTGAGTTCCTTTCTTGTGAAAATTCTGTTAGTACAGAGGGAGTAGAAGTCCTCTCCATAGAAAGAGACTCATGGATACTGCTACTGCTTGGAAAGTCATCTCCTTGCAAGTAATTTCCCTGTGCCTCTCTGTTTTCGTGAATTTGGATATTGTTGTCATGATTTTGGGTATCAACGGTCACTTTTCCACCCCATGCATTAAGTTTGTTTTCGATCGTCAAGTCTAGAGGAGCATTCTCATCAACAGAATCAAATTCTTGGAGATTGCTTTTGGGTATGCTTGATTTGACATAAGTGAAGAATGCTGAAGACTCACCTATCCTTAGTTCACTCTTCTTCAGAAATGATGAACATTGTCCTGAAACATTGCAATAGTTTTTTTAATTGGGCTGCAAGTGAGAAGGGTGAAAAGGCTACCAAATATAATGTGACATCAAATATGTGTTAAGTAGCAGCAGATGGCTAGAACATCATATAATAAGAGGGGTGAGTTGCAGGGCATCATCAGCTTTCTATAAAAAGAACATATAGAACGTGCAAAGAATGTAAAGACGCTGAACACTCTGCAAATTTGATAATCCACTACTTCAGAATCATTCAGAACCAACATCAAATACAGTACCACTAAGTTTGATGAAGCAACAAGAAACACCATTATTATTGATGGAAAATATATAACATAGCACAAGACTCTAAAGGCTCCTCCTAGAACCAAAGAAAAACAAGAACATAAGAATGACCACAAGCAAAAATATTGGCTACTTTAAATTGCATTAAGGTGTGCACAGTTTCTATGTATACATCTTCGAGCATACATGTGTGTGGTCAAGAGCATATATGTGAAGATATTGTATCTTCATCAACATATTGCAAGGCTTGAATCGTTGTCAACATGTAAGTAGAGGATCAAGTATAAAACCCACCAAATACTAATGAGGAGAAAGATTTTCCTTATCCATTAATAACCTGATAAAGTTCAACTACCAGTATCATTACATTTTACAAATTTTCTAAAAACATGGAGCTGAATAGACAAGATAGTCATTGGAGTGCCTCAGATCTTCACGCCTAAACCATGTGGAATCAAGGATTTGGATGAGGATTAGCCCCTCAATATGCCAATTGAAGGATTGAGAGCCCAAAAATACCTAGTGTAGGTGCTTATAAAAATAAATAAAAGAATTCAATATTCCTTTTCCACGAGGAAATTTGAACCGTTACATTCCCAAAAAAATGTGCTTCCTATTTAAAATATGAAAATGAAAAACCACTTCATTTTGCTTCCTTTGCATCTTAAGGCCCAAATCCATCTCCACTAGCGGAGTAACCACAGAAAATGGAGCCTCTGACACAAAATGTATTAACATGTAACTTACAAAACTGTGACAGAACCAATTCAAATATGCAGTCAACCAAGTTAAACTACTCAAAAAGATATCAAAAAAACCAAATTCACCATAAAGTTCAACAAAACTTCATTTCCATTTGATATCCAACACATCACATGTAAAGCAGCTAATAAAAAACCATAAGAAATGCTCACCTGTTCGACAGTCACTAATTCCAGGCACATCAGGCTGATGATCCGGAGAATCCACGAGTGGAGGTTCTACAGGAGCAGTAGCAGTGTAAACATTAGACTGAAAAGAACAAATGCACATGCACAACAAATGTTAGTTTGGAGTTGGACAGTGCTTATCACAAAGCAACGCATTAATTGATTAAATGCAACTTCGACAGAATAACCACTAGCCTTAAATCATTTCACCAATGGAAGCATCATAGCATCTAATGGATTAGTTAAATATTTAACATATTAGTTAAACTTTTTGAGTGAATCCTTTAATGGTGGTTATGTATAGTATGCAGCAGATAACAATGATTAAAATCTGTTGCCCAGGGGACAACAAAGAAAAACGAAAGAAAGTTGAGTGTACAAATTGATAGACTAATTGTGAACAAATTAATATGAGCTGCAGCAATAGTCATCGTATAAAGTATTAAAGAGAATCACAATTCAAGTCGTTTTTTGTATATATATTTTTTGTTTTTTTATCAACACAATTTGAGTCCTTTTATTAAACAATTAAGAATCCTAGTTAATCTTAACCTAACAGTTACTTGCCTTCCATAGTCACCTAGTTTATCCAGACCACGAGTTATTGCGGTGGTTTTGAAATTTTCAGAGTTTCATGGCAAGAAAAATAGTGTATATTGAAAAACACAACTTTTTAAAACCTAAGGACAACCAATTTCTGCATTTATGCCAAGGGTTAGGCATGTACCCAATCTTTATCCTCTCAAAAACCCATTAATGAGTACTAATTGGCCATTTGTTTTTAGTAAGTATATACAAAAGAATCTGACAGTTGGAACTTGGAAGTAAGATATACAACAACCAATGTGCCATGAACTGGATGTAGTCTAGCCAAAATTTCAGAATCACAGAACTTAAAACCTTCCCTCCCTCCCAAAAAATACTATCCAAACAAAAATAAAATAAAACAGATACAATGACACAAAGAAACTGTGGATCACCTAAAATAACCTTATATTCTGTAAATATTAATCGTAATGCATTACATGCATATCTTGTAGGCCTCCAGTTTTAAGTTACAATTCAAAGCCTCTAAATTTGCACCTTGAATATCAGTTCATATGCCTTCATACACTGGCGGCTCCAGGAATTTTTGTTAGGGTAGACATTTAAAATTCTAAATTACAAATCATATAAAAAACCACATTTATCAATATGTATAATCTATTTCCAATAAATCTATTAATTTAAACTTCTCAAATCGCCAATGAAAGAAGATTTTTAAACTTCTCATGCACTATGTACCTTTAAAAATTCATCCCTCAGTGCCACATAAAACACCTTAATTTTATACACAATAGAAGTGAATTCTTAATTGCAGCCTTTCTTGCATTTTTTATCACCTTCATCAGCAACATGTAAAAAGTTGGATAATACTAGTCAAAGTGACGCACAAAGTTCACAATCATGTTTCAGATATCAAAAGGGGTAACTTTTCATAAAACTATTCAGGGGTACATGTAGTGACCATGTCTTTCAGCACAATCTAGCGTCACCAATATGAAGGGTTTTCTTAGTGATATTTTAATTACCAAGATTTGCCTCTGTATAGCATTGACCTCGTCTTCCTGAAGACTTGATGTGCACATCTCAGGATTTGCACTCTTCCAGGACTTCTCATCTGTGTCATCCGAAAACAGATTAGTGCTGTTCGTATTACCATCACTAGGGTCTGATGCCACGAGATCAAAGTCATAGTTCATTATGTTTTTCTCTGCCAATCCAAGCTGCCCACAAAAGAACTAATAAGAATATTTTTACATTTTCTACATACCGTCTTCAAATTAGTTTTCAAAGAATAACTTAGATCTCATTCGAGATTTCCACAAGAATCAAAGAGGGGCGCTTTCAAACAACAAAAGAACAAAGCAAAACATTAGTATACCATTCGCCTTCTCCTCCACATATGAGTCCATAAATTTAACAGTTCATTTGTGCGTAATGGCTTCACAAGATAGTCAGCTGCTCCAAGTCTCAAACACTTGACAACAATAGATACTTCATCTTGTGCCGACATCACTTAGCAAACAAAAAACAAAATATCAGTTTATAATCTACCCAACAGAAGAAAACAAACATTTTAGTCTTTTTTAGATCAAATGCTAATAACTAAACTTACTGATCACAGGAATGCGTCGCAACTCTTCATCCCTCGTAATGTATTTCAACATTTTCAAGCCTTTGGCCATAGGAAGGTCAACTTCAGACAAAATAATATCTATGTCAGGGCCCTCAGCATTCAGTGCATCAATCACTTGTCTGGCTGACCTCACTGAAGTTACTGCAAAGAAAAAATTGCTCATTGTCAGTATAAAAATGTAGATTAACTGGATATGAAGGTACATCACATAAGTGCACTAGTTAAAGGAGTTCTCTATATGCACGAATTATAATTATCAAACTAATTGAAGAAAAGGAAAACTACAGATAAATAAATAAAAAAACATGCACACACACAATGAAAAGCTTTAAGTTCAAGATGAATTCCCACCAAGTAAAAAATATTGAAGGAAAGGTTGACTGCTAATAGTCTGCCCACATTAACGATTCAAAATTAAGATAGCTATCGAAGTTTGCTTATTAAATCAAAGCCATTAGTTCTTTGAGTATTTTCTCATTTATCTAGAATTGCAGGCACTCTTTACAATATGGTTTCATACAAAGAAAACAAAAGATCCCCAGAAGGAAACTACACCCCTAATGCTCTCTTCGTTACAGGGGCCAAAAAAAAGTTGTTTCTTGGCAAAACAATGATCCAGTTCATAGCCAAGCCTGTATAAGAAGCTGATTTCACGACTATCTAATGCCAAATAGACTTGCTTCTAAGAAAAAAAACAGGAAAATTCATGTTTGTAATAGTAACGCCAAGGGAGGAATTATTAAGAAACAACATCAAAATTGTTCCACTGCCGTTGTCCAGTACCAATGAACACAGATTAGTAACTCTACTTTCTGCTTTTTAAAAGAACTAGGGGTGTGAGCCCACCTGATGGGTGTGCTTAAAATATAAATTTTAATTTTGAATTGAAAACACATCTTCTATGTTGTTTAAGCGGCGAAAGTGGTCTAGGTTCAAGTCCTGTGCCCTCTTGTAACTACTATTTTTTTTCCTTTTGGATGGAGAAATAGACACTTGGCACAAGAAGAGAAAGCCACTAGGCAAAAGGAGAGAAGGAAGTTCATGGACACCAAGTGAGTTGTCCACTTTTAATAATAGTATAGATTACTTTGCAAAAACAAAGGTAGGTATATTTGTTATATAGAGTGGATTTGGAAAGGAGGAACAGAAAACAAGCAGAATTAAGATAGTCCGTTCAAACAATTATGTTTAGTGTGTCAAGTGAAAAGGATGAAAAGAATTGCTTTGGCTTACCTATGAACTATGAATCACGGACACGGACACAGACACAGATACGGACAAGAGACACGGCAATTTCTAAAAAATAGGGACACGGACACAGCGGGGGACACGGCAAATTTTATTTTATTATTTATATATATTTTTATGTGTTATGTAAATTCATATTACATTCATCCTAAATCAAAATTAACAAACACTAACATAGTAACATTAATTCAATAAATATAACCACTACATTTAAACAAATTAATAGATCATCCATTCACAAAAAAATTATAATAAACGATAACAAAAACTAAGACGAGAAGGGAAAAACATTCAACATCCAACAAATATTTTTCACAAAAGCACTAAATAAGAGAGGCAAAAGAAAAAATTAGCCCCGCCGTGTCCCATGCCGTGTCCCCATATGGACACGCGTGTCCCCGCCGTATCCCCTACAAAAAAATCATTAAATTAAAGAGACACACCATCTGGCGTGTCCCGTATGTGTCTTCGACGTGTCCCCGTTCCCCGTGTCGGACACCGCCACGGCACTGATTTTGGAGTGTCCATGCTTCATAGCCCATGAATGAGGTAGAGCCTTGTATTTATAATGAAATAATATTACAAAATAGGAAACGAACAAAATAGGAAACGAAGATAAAAAAAAGGCATTAAATCTGTGATTGACATAATCACAGATTTTATATACACTACCATAATTACAATATCACTATTTCCTAATTCCAACACTACCACAATTATAATATCACTATTTCCTAATTTCAACACTCCCCCTCAAGCTGGTGTGAAGATATTCAATAAACGCAGCTTACCGATAGACGACTGGAATAATGTTAAGCATACAGACTTGGTGAACATATCTGCTAACTGCTCAAAAGAAGAGACAAAGGATGGTCTCATAATACCAATCCGAACCTTCTCTCGAATGAAATGTATATCAACCTCTATATGCTTAGTACGCTCACTTAGGACAAAATCAGAAGACAGCATAATAGTAAACTTGTTGTCACAAAACAAAAACGCAGGAGCAGTCTCCTCAAATCCCAACTTGGCCAAAATAGAACGTAGCCATAGAATCTCACAAGTGCCTTGTGCCATAACCCTATACTCAGCTTCTACGGAAGACCTAAAAACAACTACTTGCTTCTTACTTTTTCATGATATAAGATGATCACCACAAAAAGTACATAAGCCAAAAGTAGAACGCCTATCCATTCTAGATTCTGCATAGTCAGCATCAGTAAACAGGAGAGTCTAGATTGAGGATCAGCTGTGAAGAACAATCCCAAGCTAGGAGAGGTCTTCAAATATCTCCAGATGTGATGAACCGCATCAAAATGTTTTGTACGAGGTGCATGCATGAATTGGCTAACCACACTAACTGTAAATGTCAAGAACCACACTAACTGTAAATGTCAAGTCAAGTCTAGTATTGGTCAGATAGATGAGACGCCCAACAAAACGCTGATACATGCCTGGGTTCTCTAGTAATTTGCCAAACTTGATGTGAACTTGACATTGGGATCCATAAGAGTAAAAGCAGGTTTACACCCCAACATACCAGTATCCTTAAGTTAGTCAAGAGTGTACTTCCTTTGAGATAAGGAAATCCCCTATCGTGAGCGAGCCACCTCAATCCCTAGAAAATACTTGAGATTTCCCAAATCTTTAATATCAAAGGTGTGTCCCAAATCCCGTTTTACTTGATCAATGCTTATAGAGTCATCACCGGTGAGAATGATATCATCCACATAAACCAACAAGACTATACACTGCCCTACAGAATTACAACAGATGAAGCACGTATGGTCTGAATAGCACTGAACAAAGCCCATGGAAATTATGACTGAGCTAAAACGACCAAACTAAGCTCGTGGAGACTGCTTCAAGCCATACAAAGGCTTGTGCAGTTGACATAGTTTCCCCGAATACTCCCCTTCAGCTCGAAAACCAGGAGGAGGGGCTATATAAATCATCTCAAGAAGATCTCCATGTAGAAAGGCATTCTTGATATCAAGCTGACAAAAAGGCCAAGAATGAGATGCTGCAAGGGAGATAAGTAGACAAACAGATGTAAGCTTGGCAACTGGGGCAAAGGTAGCACCAAAATCCTTGCCAGGAACTTGAGTGAAACCCTTGGCCACTAAACAGGCCTTATAACGGTCAACGGAGCCATTAGGTAGGTACTTAATAGAAAAGACCCATTTGCAACCCACGGTACTCTCGCTAGAAGGTAAAGGAATCAAATTTCAAATATGATTATGTTCTAAAGCTGTCATTTCAGTTTGCATGGCCACCACCCATTTTGGATTCTGAAGGGCCTCTGACACAGACCAAGGAATAGATTTAGACTCAAGCTTGCCAAGGAAAGAATGATTTCTGAAACCCTGTCATATGAGAGATACTAGGAAATGGGATGATCAGTACAAGGGGATGTCGATCCCGAGGAGGATTACGACGAGGAAGGGAAGGAGATGTATGTAAAGGGGAAGAATTACCTAACCCAAGATTCAAAGAGGTGATAGGAGGGGGCTGAGCACGAGGGCGGCGAGAGTATACCTGCAATGGGGGGGAAAGGAGGCGAAGGTGAAGGATAAGAGAGGGGGGCAACCTCATCCGCAACCTCGTCCAAAATGGGAATCGAGCGAACACTCGGAGTATCTGAAGGGGAAACCTGCAACAGGGGGTTGGGACTAAAAAAAAAGAAGATCCTCACAAAAAGTAACATCCAGTGTGTGGTGAAAGTGACGAGACACAGGATCAAAACATATATGTCCTTTAGACATGGAAGAATACCCCAAAAAGACACAACGAATAGACTTGTAATCTAACTTAATACGAGTGGGACGCCGGACTTGAACAAAACATGTACACCCAAAACCACAAGGTAAAAGAGGAAAAAGGATAGTGTTAGACATAAGAATATGGAATGGGGTAAGGCCATGTAACAAACGACTAGGAGCCCTATTAATGAGATAGACAGTAGTAAGAACCGCCATGTGCCAATAAGACTTGGGCACATGCATACCACGAAGAAAACAATGTACGACAGACATAATATGACGATTTTTACGTTCAGTGACACCATTTTGTTCAGGGGTCCAAGAACATGTAAGTTGTTGAAGAATACGCGTTCGATTGAGGTGGGAACGAAACTCGTTAGAGATGTATTCCCCACCATTATCAGAGCAGATGTTCCTAACAATTGTACAAAATTGTGTCTTAACCATTTGCAAAAACTGAACGAAGATGGGAAACACATCAAACTTGTAATGAAGTAAATACACCTAAGTGCACCTAGTGTGATCATCAATAAAAGTCACATAATAACGATGACCCGAAAAAGCAGGAACAGGAGAGGGACTCCAAACATTAGAATGAATAAGGTCAAAAGCACTAGGGGCCCGTGTCATATGTGGTATATAACTAGTACAGATATGTTTAGACAACTCACAAATAACACAATGAAATTTAGAATCCTTGTAAGCTTTATTTAATAAAGGGTGAAGTTGACATAAATATTAAAAGTTAACATGACCCATACGGGGCGTGCCATAACTTTAAAGTTTGAATAGAAAAAACACAAGATATAGGAGGCAAAATAGACGCCTGAAAACTAGCTAAAATCAAAGAAGGCTGGTCCGGTGGATTCCCAAAGTAGTATAGCCCGTCGCACTCATATCCCCTGCCAAAAATCTTCTTCGAACTTAGGCTTTGTAAAAGACACGCAGAAGGTAAGAAGATGACAGCACAGTTAAAGGTTTTGGCAAGACGACTAACAGATAAGAGATTATAAGCAAACTTGGGAACATGCAACACAGAAGTTAAAAGTGATATCAGGGGATAAAGACACAACACCCTTATGTTGGACAGAAAAGTAAGAACCATCAGCAAGACACACAAATTGGGCTGCAGTGGTGGGTTCAGAAGAGGAAAAAAAAGAAAACTCACCAGTCATATGATCACTAGCCCCAGAATCCAGAATCCAGAATCCATAAAGGACTAGCAGATCGAACATGGAAAGCAATAGAAGTACCTGTAGCAAGGGTGACAGTAGAGGATGATAGACCAAGAGAACCAATAGTGAGGGACCCAAGTTGAGCTTGAAGCCGACCAATCTGAGTCTGTAACTACTGTAGATTAGAGACATTAGGAGGCTCAGAAGCAGGAGTAACGTCCACCAACGCAGCAGTGGGAGCAGAGCCAAAACCACGTGGAGCAGGACCACAAGGACGGGAAGGGCGTTGCCTCATCTCAGGATGAAGTTTGAAGCAACAAGCTTTGATATGTCCGGGTGCACCACAATGATGACAAGTAACAGAACCGATGGAACTTTGAGAACCAGAACTCGTAGCAAGAGCCATCTGATCTGCTAAAATTGAAAGGATTGAAGGTACACTAGGTTGAACCAATCGCCGGCGACACTCATCACTGTTAATAGTGGCAAAAGCCTCATAAAGAGATGGCATGGGTGATGTGTTTAGAATTTGAATTCAAAGAGATTCAAATTTAGAGTTTAAACCCATGAGAAATTGAGAAGTGCGCTGTCGGGCAAGCCCCGTGGACACAAAGGAGGCGGCTTCTGGTGGAAGGTCAGTCAAAGGCTCATATTGAGCAAGTTTCTCCCAACGAACTTGAAGATATCCAAAGAATTTAGCTACAGAAAGGCCAAGAGAGGACTGAGAGGCCCAGGCTATGTCCTGGTAAAGCTCGAAGATACGTGCATCATTGTGAGCATTAGCGTACATCTGTGACAATGCCTGCCATAAACTCGAAACTGTATCCCAATAAAAGAACATATGATAAATCCGATCTTCCATGGAATTGAACGTCCATTTCAATATAGTGCAGCTATCGATATCCCACTGAGCACGTGTAGGGTCTGTTGCAGCTAGCGGGGTAATAGTAGATAAAAGCCAGTAAGCCTTTCCCTTTCCCCCAAGATAGAGTTTAAGGGAACAGCTCCAAGTAGCAAAATTTTTCCTATTCAACACCACACTTGTAATACGATGAATAGGAGTGTGATGGGAAAGAGAAAAATCAATACTTGGAACAGGCACGGGTTTGGTGGAAACCGTAGTAGATACCTCAGTAAGAATGGTATAAGATGAGTTATCCATGGAGAGATAATGAGGGCTGAAAGAGACGACAACACAGTCCGAGTAAACAATCAGAAAAGCTGAAAAAAACTCAACAGCTAAATGCTACCGAATAAACCTGGTAACCCACAAAAAGAAAAGACAAAAAGGGGTCCAAAAAAGTGCTTAAAGCATCAACACTATACCCTGTAAAAGAGAGAAAAAGGGTTCAGATCACCCTAAAGAGGGTGTCGAAGTACTCTAGGCCAGGATGAGGCCTGATCAGCAACAGCAGCAAGGCCCTCGGCAGGTGTAATACAGTCCTGCAGAGGGGTATAAGAGGGTGGATAAGTGGTTTTGGACGGTCTAGGAGTGGTGGGTTAGACTGTCGGGTGGTCTAGAGGGGAGAGGAGGTCTGTCGGCTGCTAGAGGAAGAAGAAAGAAGATGAAGAAGAAACTACTGGGCAGTGAAGAATAGGGGCCGACAGGGATGAGGTGGTGGTCTAGGGTTTCTGTGTTTAGGCTTTGATACTAAAAGGGATGAAAAGAATTGTTTTGACTTACCTATGAATGAGGTAGAGCCTTGTATTTATAATGAAATAATATCACAAAATAAGAAACGAACAAAATAGGAAACAAAGATAAAAAGGCATTAAATCTGTGATTGACATAATCACAGATTTTATACACACTACCATAATTACAATATCACTATTTCCTAATTTCAACACTACCATAATTATAATATCATTATTTCCTAATTCCAACAAAGTGCAATAATTCCACTGCTGTTCTCCTTCCACTTTTTTCTTCCCCCATGTGTGTCAAGTGCAATGCCTCTTAGACTGTGTTTGGTTGAAGGATTTGGGGAGGGATTTGAAAAAGGAAAGGGAAAGGGTAAAGGACAGTAAAATGTGAATAAAATATACCTACATTTCACTTAATTTCACACATTTTTTTCTTTTCTCTTTCCAAATCCCTTCCCAGGAATAAAATATACCTACATTTCACTTAATTTCACACATTTTTTTCTTTTCTCTTTCCAAATCCCTTCCCAGGTCATTGAACCAAACACAGCCTTAATGAATTTAATACAATGTTTTATCTATGGTTGCTAGAATCGTAAGATTAACAATTCAATACAAGTTTTAACCAACTCAATTTGAATTGTATTGTTGAATAAAAAGATGGAGTGAATTCTGCAATTCAAATTGCATTTCACTATGATACACTGTTTTCTTATTTTTGTTTTGTTTTGTTTTGTTTTTTTTTTTTTTTTTTTTTTTTTGTTTTTTGATAAATAACCAAACTTTATTAGAAAAACATCAAGATGATGCAAAGAAATACAAAACTGAAAGCCACCAAGGCGCACGGACTAAACAAATCAAATCCTCCACAAAATCTACAAAAGTCAAAACATCAGGATTAACCGAACATGTCATCCAACTATACAAAACCATAAGGAGGCGTCTTTCTAACCAAGGAACCGGATGAGCTACCTCCTGGAAAACACGCCTATTACGCTCCAACCAAACCATCCAGAGAAGACAATGAGAGGCAAGCATCCACGCCTTCCGCCACCGCCGCCCAACACGACCCCCAGCCCAACTCTGCAAAACTGCCTTAACGGAATTCGGCTGCAACACCACGTTTATCGGTGGGGGGTTTGAGGTGTGTAGGTGGCGATTTTAATGTGGTGAGGAGTCTGGAGGAGAAGTTGGGTGCAACTTTGGTGGTGGATTCTATGCGGGTGTTCTCTTCGTTAATTGATGATCTGGCTCTGGTAGATTTTCCATTGCAGGGTGGAGCCTATACGTGGTCTGGGGGAGGAGCAATGTCTCGGCTTGATAGATTCTTGGTAATAGGGGAGTGGGAGGAGCATTTCTCTCAGGTGACTCAAATTCGGTTGTCTGGCCCAGTATCAGATCATTGGCTAGTTTTATTAGATAGTGGGGTATCTGGAGTGGACCGGCTCTGTTTCGGTTTGAGAATATGTGGTTGCAATCTAAGGGTTTTAAGGAGCGGGTGAAGGGTTGATGGGATAGTTATTCTGTTTCAGGCTTGCCGAGTTGTCATCTGGCATAGAAACTGAAACTTCTCAAGTCCGATTTGAAGATGTGGAATAGGGAAGTGTTTGGGCGTTTGGAGGTCTAGAAGGTCAATGTGCTCGCTGTGTTGCAGGAGTTGGATGTGTTAGAGGCTGCGGGGGGATTATCTGAAACAGATCTCACCCGTCGAGATGGGGCCCGTGCGGAATTTGGTCACATTGCCCGTATGGAGGAGATTAGTTTTCGACAGAAATCTCAATGCTTAAAATGAAGAAACAGAAAACTATTCTTTAGCCCTAGGGCAATCCCATACCAAAGCATCCAGCCCCAACCCCTCAACACACAACTCATATTAGGGACTTTCGGCCTATCAGTCTATTGGGTAGTGTGTATAAGCTTTTGGCAAAAGTGTTAGCGAATCAGTTACAAGGTGTGTTGGAAGAGGTGGTTTTTTGTTTGGGTACTACATGAAACAATGTTGTTTTGAACTCTCTATCAAGGGGAAAAAAGATTGATTGGTTATATTGCTTAGAGATAGTTTTATAAGTGTATAAATATATACATATAAAGTTATATTGATATTTATTTCATTTTAAACACTATAAACGTATTTTTATATGTATATTTATATTATATATACATAGATAAAAGGGTAAATTACACGGACCACTCCTAAAATTTGGAAAACATACAAGAAGTCTCACAATTTTGACATAATTACATTGGGCTCCTTTAAAGTTGTAATTCACACAATGATTCAATTTGCAATTTCACAACAATGATTTTATCTAGCTCCACAAAAAGTGCCAAACGATTATATGTCTAACATGTAGATGAAATGGCAATTAACTACAGGGAAATTACAACTTTGCAAGCTTCCAATACTCCTTGGAATTGCACACACAATTTGTTGAAATAATTCCGTAATCTAATTTCAAATCAAACTTTTCCAAACTCAGCATCCCACACTAACACCAAATTCCGATAAGAATTCCAACAACAAAGAGCATCTCCAATCCTTTACCTTTTCTTTTATCAAATTTAAATTTGATGAAAAAGTGCTAAAAAATTATCTCCAATCATTACATCAAATGTTCATCAAATCAAGAGAGAGTCCTTTTTTTCATCAAATTTGAATTTGATCAAAATTTAAAAGGATTGAAGTAGTTCATATCAAATTTGGAATAGTTCTAAAAACAACAATATAAATTGATGCATTAGACCATCTCTGATCTTTCATCAGATCTTTCATCAAATTTAAATTTGATGAAAAACTGATGAAAACGGTGTTTCAACCGTTTCATTAGTTTGTTGTCAAATGAAGGAAGTGGTTCTTTTTTCATCAAGTGAATGAGCATTTGTCCTTTTATCAAATTTGTAGATGACTGTTGGGCTGGACATCCGCCTAAACATCATTCTGGACAACCGGTTTTGGTATGAATTGGATAAAAATTTACTCTAGACAGACGACCGGCCAGATTTGATGAAATCATATTAGATCAAACTTTTACTCAAATATGATGAAATATCTTATTTGATGAAATATCTTATGAACATTGGAGATGCTCTAACAATTGAGTAGAGAAACCAATATACCTTGATAAGAGCATTTGCACAAAAGCGCGAAAGCCTCTTCCGAACTCTTGGCATCGTTGTCGCACACCAAAATTCTCACTTTACTGCGATCGATAAGCGCATCACTGCTCTTACTATTAACACCGCCTCCACCACCACCATCGTTATCGATTACAACCTCATCTCGCTCCATCGTATCAAATTCAACCAAATCACAAACCTAAGGTGTCGATGAACACCCAAACAGCACCAATTTTGCCCATCCAAGAGCTCAGATTCACAGGATTCTATAGAAATTCCATGAAAACCATCTCTTCCGAGATCACGAACAGAAAAGAAAATCAGAAACTCACTTCGAGATCGGCCGGCGAGGCGCACGTTAGCACGGGTAAATTGGACGGTCGGCGAGGCGTACGACACGTGAACGAAAAGAGATTAGCGTGAAGTCGTCGTCTTCTTGTGTGGTTGGCTGTTCTGGCGAAATGCTGTAGTGGTGAGGGCTAATGTGCGCCGGAACGGGGGGATGATCTGAGGCGTTGGGAGTGGGTGAAGCGGAGGGTTGGGATTGGTTTTGGGTGGCGCAGTGCGCGAGGGAGTATAGGATAGAGGAGAGCAGACGTGGAGGAAAAAGTGCAGGGAAAAAGTGCGCGGGGTAGGAAGAAACGCGTGGACTATACTCTCCGCGCCAGATCCTCTAGGGTTAAAAGCCTGAAGTGATCTCCTAAAGTGCTTCAATTCGAGGGCTGAAAATAAAACTAACCAAAACGATGTCGTTTTGGTTAGTAATTTCAAAAATAAAAAATAAAAAAATATATATCCTTTCTTCTTCCGAGAGGGAGAGAGAGAGATGGTGGTGAGAAAGGTTGGGAAGTACGAAGTGGACGATCGGCGAAGGTAACTTCGCGAAGGTGAAGTTCGCTCAGTGCACAGAGAGTGGTGAGAGTGTCGCCATGAAAGTCCTCGATCGCAGCACCATCCTCAAGCACAAGATGGTTGATCAGGTCTCTCTCTCTCTCTACATTCATTTATCTATCATTGAATTTCATAAATTTGTTTGGAATGAATCAATTTCAGAATCGAAGATAGTGAAAGTTTGTTTGATTTAATCAATTTGCTAATCTAGACATATTAATTGTCTTTGTGATTTGAATTATGTGTTCTGTTTCCAATCAATCTGGATTATTTCCAAGTATCTTCTTTTGGAATGTGCAAATTGGGCTAAAGCCCTATCAATACTCTGCTTCAGCACAACTTATTTCTGTTGGAAATGGTTATAAATTCTGGGTAAAATCAGAATTTTATCCTAAGTTTAGTCTATTTTTTAGGTAGGCCCTGTGCGTCGATTTTCACGGGTCAAAGTGGTAACGCGTTCTATGCCGCGTTGTGATTCACGTGGTATATTTGGTTGCTCAAAACCATTACCGAGTGAATGGGAAATTGAAGCAAAAGTGTGCTCCATGGAAATAGAGTTTTGGTAGAAAACCCTTAAAGGTTTGAATAAGGCTTGTCCTACATTGATTTGGTGGGAAGTTTTGAATGGGTTTATAAGGCATGAGTTTGGTACTTGAGATGTGCCCCAAGGGGTACCCAAGTGTTTTAGAGGGAGAGGTTATGGGCAAAATGGGCTAGACCTATTGGACTCAAAAATCATCACACACGTGCGCCGCCGCCGCCGTCCGTCTGGTTGGTCAGGCGGGCTGGGCTTGGGCGCGGGTGCGTGGTGTGTGGTTGGGTTGGGCTTGTCCGGCCCAATACTAATCTTTTTGGTCAAAAACATTTGAATTTAATTTTATTTTTGGTAAAATAAAATCCAGAATTCGAATTAAACTGGTTTGGTTTTTCTGTACATCCAAACAGGGCCCGGATTTACTGTACACCCAAACAAGGCCCTTCTCATTTTTGTTATCTGTTTGAATTGTAACCCAACAGATTCAAATCTGTTTGAATTCAAAACCAACAGGTATCATACCTGTTCAATTCAAAAACCTAGAGCCACCATTCCATCTATAAATAGGACAACCCTCATTTGGATTTTAAGAACTCTAATTTTCGTCCTTCATAATTCTGAAAACATTCTCTTCATATTGTTGTATTATTTTCTTGTCAGAGAGAGTATAAATACTTAGTGTGTTCGTTAGGCAAACAATTTGTAGTGCTGCTATTGTTTGTAGTAGATCATTTTATCCTGTGAGATAGACGTCCAAATTCTGAAAGCACCGTGGAGAGGACGAATCTGTCTTAAGGACACAGTGTCAAACACTGGACTTGATTGGAATTATTATTCGAACAATTAATCAAGTAAGTTGTTTAATTTATTTTCTGTTTCATTTGTTTATTTAAATCAGATTTTAATTTTGTTTTTGTAACAAAATAAAATCTGTTTTTATTTATTTATTTATTTATTTCTAGTTTGATTTTTGTAATCAAACAAATTCTCTCATTTCCTTTATTTGTTTATATTCTTGTTGTTGTTTAGTACACAACAGAATTTAACTATTTAAATACAGTGAAGATTGTCCAACAATCTTAAGACATAATATTTTTGGTATCTTCATTGTATTTAATTTTCTGTGTTTCCAAAGTAATATTCTGGTTGGAAAAACAAATAGTGGTTTATGCTAATTGACAGATAGTAGTAATATACTGTTTCTTTTCTTTGACAACTAGTAGTAATATACTGGTGTCATTAACAATTGCAGAATATTATTTGGTGTTACAGAAAATTATTTTGGTATTTTATTTTTCTAGTTTTAGTAACAAGGAAAATAAAATTATTTTGTGTTATAATTTATTTTCTGGTTTTAGCAACTAGAAAATTAATTTGTGGTATTTTATTTTCTAGTTTTAGTAACATAGAAAATAAAATTATTTTGTATTATAATTTATTTTGTGGTTTTAGTAACTAGAAAATTAATTTTGTTAATCAATCATGTAATTTTGTGTTTCGGTTACAATCTGTAAATATTGTACGTGACTTATGGTTTCATTTGGGAGATCACTTAATTTTTGAACCCTTTGTGAAAAGGTGTTAATTCTTTTGACTTTTTCATAGTTCATTATGAGTATACATGGAAGTATTTAATTCTGGAGTTATATATTAGTTTTACAAACTAAATTTCAGTTTTATTATGAAGAAACCTTTGTAGCAAGATTATTTTCTTATTGATTTTCTGAATCATTCTTTATTTTCTGTGTATGGATCCGTAGTCGTGAATAGTTTCTGCACATGAGTCGAAAAAATATATATATTCACAAGAACATTTGAATGCATATTTAATTAGTTTATTTATGTACAAATCAAACTGATTAAATGAAGGTATGTTTTGTCATTTTGGAGTTTAAAATTCAAAACGCATTGAATTTTATTTATGAGTTGAGAATCTTTTTATTTCATGATGCTAGTTTTGGAATCATGCATGATCAATTTATTTTGTTAATTCATTATTTTTAGTTGATGCGTTTGATATGCATGTATGATATCAACTCAAGTTATTTCCTAACAACAATTTCATGTGATTTGGAATGTTAAATTAATATTTTGATTAATTTGAGTTTTTCCAATCAATTTTGAATGGGTGTTTAAACACCAGATAAATTTAAACATGAAGATGTATGTAGTTATATTGTTCCATTTAATTGGAAGTAAATTTTGAAAAAACTTTTATGTGGATTATTTGTTGAATATGTGACATAAAATGTTGTCAATTATTATTTTACTTGCGTAGTAGAATTTGTTAAACCATAAACCATTTTATTTATATGGGGGTGTATCTCTTGCATTAGATGAGATATTTTAATTTTCTTCTGTCACAAATATTTTTATGACAGTATTACTTATTCGTAAATGAGTTGCAAGAATTTATGCAATCAAATAAGATTTTTGATTTGTTCGTTTCTTAGGCAAAATTTTATGAGGATATGATTTTGTCAAAACATTAATTCTGATTTGTGTAGTCATAATTATTGTGGATTTTTCATTTGAAATTTATGAATCATGATTTGAAATTTATGAATCAAGCACATCATAGACAACAAGTGATGAATGTTATATTTTGTTTTTAATCAAAAGTGATAGGGGTGGTGAATATGATGCACCATTAAATGAATTTTGTGCACAACATGGCATTATTCACCAAACTACACCACCCTATTCTCCTCAGCAAAATGGTATTGCTGAAAGGAAGAATAGAACCCTAAAAGAAATGATGATTGCCATGTTACTAAGTTCAGGTTTACCACAGAACTTGTGGGGGGAAGCAATATTGTCTGCTAATTATGTTCTTAATAGAATACCTCACAAGAAAACCAACAGCACTCCTTATGAATTGTGGAAAGGTCGACCGCCTTCCTACAAATACTTAAAAGTGTGGGGGTGTTTGGCAAAAGTTGAAGTTCCTATTCCTAAAAGACTAAGATTGACCAAAAACAGTAGATTGTATGTTTATTGGTTATGCTCAGAATAGTAGTGCATATCGGTTTCTGACTTATAAATCAGAAATACCTGATATAAATGTGAACACTATTATAGAGTCAAGGAATACTGTGTTTTTTGAACATGTCTTTCCTTACAAGAAAGGACAGGAATTAAGTTCACAGAAAAGAACTTATGATTGTACACAAAGTCAAGAGACTAATGACAATCAAACACAAGAGACTAGTAATGGTCTCGACCAACAGAATTTAACTGATGATGAACCAAGAAGAAGTAAAAGAGCAAGAACATCAAAATCCTTTGGTCCAGATTTTCTGACATACTTGTTAGAAATTGAACCTCAAAGCTTTAAGGCAGCAATGACAGGTCCTGAAGCACCTTTGTGGAAAGAGGCTGTTAATAATGAAATTGAATCCATTATGCAAAATCATACTTGGGAATTGGTGGATCTTCCACCAGGTTCTAAACCTCTTGGATATAAATGGATATTCAAGAGAAAAATGAAAACAGATGGTTCAATTGACAAGTATAAAGCAAGACTTGTAGTTAAAGGTTACAGACAAAAGGAAGGTCTGGACTATTTTGACACATATTCCCCTGTGACAAGAATAACATCCATTCGCATGCTTATTTCTATAGCAGCGTTGTTTAAATTAGAAATACATCAAATGGATGTTAAAACAGCTTTCTTAAACGGTGATCTAAATGAAGAGATCTATATGGAGCAACCCGAAGGGTTTGTAGTGTCGGGGCAAGAAAAGAAAGTTTGTCGACTTGTAAAATCCCTTTATGGATTAAAACAAGCACCTAAGCAATGGCATGAAAAATTTGATCATGCAATGCTTACTAATGGGTTTAAGATAAACGAATGTGACAAATGCGTTTATGTTAAAAACACTGACCAAGGATATGTCATAGTTTGTCTTTATGTGGATGACATGCTTATCATTGGAAGCAGTCAAAACATGATCAAATCAACTAAGCAAATGCTTAACAAAAGATTTGATATGAAAGATATGGGGGTCGCAGATGTTATATTAGGAATGAAAATTACTAAAACATCTGACGGATATGCATTATCTCAATCTCATTATATTGAGAAAATCTTGATAAATTTATCAAGGATGATTTGAATTTAGCTAGAACACCTGTAGACATCAGTCTTTATTTATCGAAAAATAAAGGTGATGCAGTGTCTCAGTTAAAATACTCCCAAATCATTGGAAGCCTAATGTATCTAATGAATTGTACTCGTCCTGATATAGCTTATGCTATCAGTAAATTGAGTAGGTACACTAGTAACCCCGGAGAAGACCATTGGAAAGCGATCATTCGGGTTCTTAGATATCTAAGATTCACCCGTGATCATGGTTTGAACTTTACTCGATATCCAGCAGTACTTGAAGGTTATTGTGATGCAAATTGGATATCGGATACTAAAGATTCAAAATCCACAAGTGGATATGTCTTTACTCTGGGAGGCGCTGCTTTTCTTGGAAATCCACGAAACAAACATGCATCGCACGATCCACAATGGAATCCGAGTTCATTGCTTTAGACAAAGCAGGAGAAGAAGCAGAATGGCTTCGTCACTTCTTAGAAGACATTCCAATGTGGCCAAAACCTGTGCCAGCTATTTGCATTCATTGTGATAGTCAATCTGCAATAGGCAGGGCACAGAATCATATGTATAACGGTAAGTCACGACATATTCGTCGTCGACATAATACCGTAAGGCAATTGTTGTCAAACGGAATAATCTCAATAGATATAAAATCTAAAGAGAATATTGCGGATCCGTTAACAAAAGGTTTGACAAAAGAGCTAGTGTATAGTTCATCGAAGGGGATGGGATTAAAGCCTATTACATAAGAGTCGTCATAATGGTAACCCTACTTATATGACTGGAGATCCCAAGAACTAAGTTCAAAGGGACAACTAAGTTATGTATGGCTCGCCAGAAATCACCAAGGGATTAAAATTCCTACCCATTCCTATGGTGAGAGTGATATCTGCAACATATGTTGTCTGCAGGGGCATAAGGATAAGCTTCGCTTTTAATGATTACTTATATCTTGATTAAGGCATAAAATCAAGACGAGTATAAGGAGATACTCACAATAAGAATCACCTATATGAGTGTCGAACTGGGGCCGGTTCTATGAGAATCCAAAAGGCTAAATTCTCTAGAAACACTCATGAAAACCAGGCGCGTTCAAGGCCAAAATGAACACAACAGTGAGAACCACGATGTGTTAGAAGATATTTTGTGTGAAATCTATTGTCTTGGCTTACACAAACGGCTGAACAATTCAAGGCATCGCGTCCATTGGTTAGCCAGTAAGTCCGATAGGTTATCACTAGGGAAGGTTCAAGGCCGAAAACTACCTATCCTGATGCAAGATATTTTCGACTTATACTCTTTCGATAAATCTGCATATTGTTGCATTTCCGTTGTCATCAAATTCCATTCATGTGGGGGATTGTTGGAAATGGTTATAAATTCTGGGTAAAACCAGAATTTTATCCTAAGTTTGGTCTATTTTTTAGGTGGGCCCCGTGCGTCGATTTTCACGGGTCAAAGTGGTAACGCGTTCTATGCCGCGTTGTGATTCACGTGGTATATTTGGTTGCTCAAAACCATTACCGAGTGAATGGGAAATTGAAGCCAAAGTGTGCTCCATGGAAATGGAGTTTTGGTGGAAAACCCTTAAAGGTTTGAATAAGGCTTGTCCCACATTGATTTGGTGGGAAGTTTTGAATGGGTTTATAAGGCATGAGTTTGGTACTTGGGGTGTGCCCCAAGGGGTACCCAAGTGTTTTAGAGGGAGAGGTTATGGGCAAAATGGGCTAGACCCTTTGGACTAAAAAATCACCACACACGCGCGCGTGCCGCCGCCGCCGCCGTCCGTCCGGTCGGTCGGGCAGGCTGGGCTTGGGTGCGGGTGTGTGGTTGGGTTGGGCTTGTCCGGCCCAATACTAATCTTTTTAGGTCAAAAACATTTGAATTTAATTTTATTTTTGGTAAAATAAAATCCAGAATTCAAATTAAACTGGTTTGGTTTTTCTGTACATCCAAACAGGGCCCGGATTTACTGTACACTCAAACAAGGCCCTTCCCGTTTTTGTTATCTGTTTGAATTGTAACCCAACAGATTCAAATCTGTTTGAATTCAAAACCAACAGGTATCATACCTGTTCAATTCAAAACCTAGAGCCACCATTCATCTATAAATAGGACAGCCCTCATTTGGATTTTAGAACTCTAATTTTCGTCCTTCATAATTCTGAAAACATTCTTCATGTTGCTGCATTATTTTCTTGTCAGAGAGAGTATAAACACTTAGTGTGTTCGTTAGGCAAACAATTTGTAGTGCTGCTATTGTTTGTAGTAGATCATTTTATCCTGGGAGATAGACGTCCAAATTCTGAAAACCGTGGAGAGGACGAATCTGTCTTAAGGACACAGTGTCAAACACTGGACTTGATCAATTATTATTGAACAATTAATCAAGTAAGTTGTTTAATTTATTTTCTGTTTCATTTGTTTATTTAAATCAGATTTTAATTTTGTTTTTGTAACAAAATAAAATCTGTTTTTATTTATTATTATTATTTCTAGTTTGATTTTTGTAATCAAACAAATTCTCTCATTTCCTTTATTTTTATATTTGTTGTTGTTTAGTACACAACAGAATTTAACTATTTAAATACAGTGAAGATTGTCTAACAATTTCTTCAAATGCGGCGGCGGTGGAGCGTCGGAAGTGGGAAGAGCGGGGCAAGCGGCGACGTCCTGCTCCTCTTTCTCAGCCCTTTTTTTTTTTTCTCTCTCTCTCTATTGCTTCATATTTGCAGGAATAAAGCTGATTTTTTTTTTTTTTTTTTAAATTACTAATCAAAACGACGTCGTTTTAATTAGTTACATTTTCAGCCTTTGATCTTCCACTTCAGGGATTACTTCAGGGGAAAACTTTAGAGGATCCTGATACATCCGATAGCTTTTTAGGGACAGAAAGATGTGGACATCACAAAGCTTTAAAATTGGAAAGCCTGTTGGTTACAGTGTTTCATGTATGCAATCTGATAAAGTTATTGCGATGGTAGGGATTTTCCCAACCTAAATAATATTCAAATCCAATCAAACCCTGGTTGTCTGCTCATGTGATGGGCGTCCTGCTAGCCTCCACAATATTGCAAAAATAAAAAATAATTTGAGAAATTTAAAATGCCACTGAGTCTTCGTTTGAGAAATGTTAAATAAAAAAGTTAAATAGTTATTAAAAAATTACATAAAAAAGTTAAAAGATTTTTTTTTTCTACCTGTTGCATTTTTTTAGTAAAAAAATCAAAAAAATATTATTTTTTATCTCATATTTTAGTCAAATAATTAAAAAATTATTAAAATAATCTATTCTTAAACAAGGTCAAAAAATATCTTTTGCTACTGCCTAAAAAAGTTAATTTTTAAATAAAAAGTCAAAAAAGTAATTAGTTCATCTGCTATTAGTTAAAAAAAAATTAAATGTAATATCAATTTTCTTACTCATAAATAATAATTTTTTTAATAATTTCTTAAACATTAGCTTCTAAAAGCAAAAACGAAAAAGAAAAAAGAAAAAGAAAAAAACCAAATAAATTAAAAAAAAATTCCTTTATTTTAATTTAAATATTGATATTTTGAATTGGTCTTGATCACAATCATCCAAGGGTTTTCTCTTTTTTTTTTTTTTTTTTTTGAACCAACTAGAGATTCTACAATGCAAACACAACATCTTGTCAAGTAATCAATTAAGGGTTGTTTGGGATGTTCTAAATAAATGTATTTTTTGACTTCTTATAAAAAGATGTGTTGAAAAGTAGAAAAAGATGTTAATTGATGTGACTCAAAAAAGATAAAAAGTGTGGACTTATTTAGTCTTTCCAAACTTGGCCTAAATATTATTTTTTTATGACTTTTGTTAACTTGTATCCTAAGAACGTGGGTTAATAAACATTAAAATGCATATAATTATCCCCCACTGTTATAGGAAATAGCAAAATTTTAAAAACTTGAATCAAAATTTTTTTTTAAAAACTATCTAGACTAAAGAAATTATTTTATAATAAGACCAAAATGTCCTTGCTTTTCCTTCTATTTTACCCTTTCACCTCTTTTGTTTTTACAAACCTTTTCACCTTTTTTTCAAATTTAATATTTTACACTATTTTCAGGTGATTCAAGCCCTCAACCAATATTTGCTTGGACGAGTCCGTCACTGTTTATAACTTATGGCCATTTTTGATTTACAAAATTAACAGTGAAGGGATTAATAATCTCATCAAATTAGTATGGTATTCATTATCCAATTAGATTAGTAGGATAAATTATCTCCTTATCCATTGTTTGATATGCATTGGATTAGTAGGTAAAAGAGTCTTTTTATTTTATTTCTCAACTTAGGATATATAATCACACCCCTACCTCATTAATAATAATCTTACAAATTTGTCAGATTAATTATTCATTAGATTGATAATCCTAAAATAAAATTTCAAAATAAATACAGGATTATTGAGTCCACGGATTAATAATCTCAGTCACATGCTCTAATCTTGTCAATCAAACATACCCTATGTGTTTGATGTATTTTATCAATTGTATCTTGGACATGTTTATATATATTTGTTTAATTTTTTAGAATAAGTTTTTGTAATAAAAAAATTTAAAGGCTAGTTTGTTGGGAAAAAAAAATCAAAATGTTATTATTTCATATGATTTTTTATTTTCTAATAAAGAAAATATTTTTAAAATTTATAAAAAATTTTTTATATTTACTTATATCAAACTAATTTCTAATTTTTCAAAAAAATTCAAAAATAATTTTTGAAAGCTCAACCAAACAAACATTTTGCAACTAGAGCTTTTTCTATCAATACCAAAAAGGTTGGCGAGACTCTCACTATATTAACTGTTAACAAGTGCACAATTTTATTTTTTTTAATTTTTTATTATCACACTGCACTTTTTTGTTTTTAAATTCTTTATTATTTCATTGCACTTAATGACGTCATTTTGATCGACTAAAAAACAAGGATACATTTGTCTAAGTATGGAATAAATACTTTATTAAAATTACCATAGTTAATTCCCGCTTTTATTCTACATTTTCTATATAAATGGAAGAAATTAAAGTCATTTATTACTTTCTTAACATGCGTTTTTAGCGCACATGTTAATAAGATTCTTTTTTTATTGTTTTGAAATTATAAGGGTTTGGATGAATTTCAAATTGTCCTACAATTAATGAGAGAGAAACATTTGATAAATATTGAGGAAACTTACCACATATTTTTGGGATAGCTGTAATAGACAACCCTAGATTTAAGCTTGAAGTGTTAGAAAGTTAGTTAGATGTAATTTATGAAAATAAAAATAAAAACAAATCTAATAAAGTTGAAGAAACTTTTAATTTCACAACTACACTTATGAAGGCGCTTTACAAGTTTTTATAAGTAGAGGATTACAATTGTTCTGCTGGTAATTTTTTAGAAGTGTAGTATTATCTTAATCAACCTTTATTTGATGTGGATGAAGATGAAGATTTCAATCTTTTAGCTTGGTCCAAAACTACATTATTCGTGACTCATTATAAAAAAGATTTGATTATATGGTTATGATTAATTAGTTCAATTTTTTTACATAAATAATATGTTTGAAAGGCATTATAAGGTGAATAATTTAAATAATTGAAATAAATTCGTAATAAGTCCACCAACAACCAACAAGACAATTTTAGTTTGCTAAATTCTTGTATTCATAAAAAAAAATAAAAATAGTTTAACTTATTTAGAAAAAAAAAAATCAGTTCCTTCTCCAACTCTCTTCAATCACCCCGCCCATCACTCATCATCATCACTAGCCACATCATCAGTGACCTCTTCGGACACCGCCTTTAATGAACCGTCAACCATCTACAAGTCACCACTTTTAGTGACCGACAATCATCTTTGACCATTACCTTTTGTTTGCTACCTTTCTGACTTGTGTCAAAAATATTTTTATCAAAAATAAATATATATTTAATATTAAAAAACTAGGATATGTTCGTGCCTAAAGGCACGGTGAAAATATTATTAGAATAAAAATGTAATTGGAATAATTTTAAGATTTTAAACAAACAATAAAATGTAAATCTCACAACACAGAAACATATAATAAAAATAAGATGAAATACGCTAGCCAATGCTCTGCAATAGAAAAAAAAAGTAAATAATAAATTAAGCACACCAGTCAGCGCTTTGCAATACAAAGAAAATGCCAAATCACAAATTAAGCATATCAACCAATATTCTACAATTAAAAAAAGAAAAAGAAAAAAAGAGGACATATAACAAATTAAGCACGCCAATCAATGCTCCACAATAGAAAAAAATGACAAATAAATAAAGCACACCAGCCGTGCTTTGCAATTCAAAAAAAAAAAAAAATGACAAAAATTGTGCAATGAACAATTATTTTAAAAGATTAATACGTACACAGTCCAATCCCATATTAAAAGCAACACCCTTCTTGCTAAAAATATATAAGGAAGCAAAAATTCAAATTCAACCAAAAAATATATATCTATATATATATGATTAGTTTTCTTTAAGCTAATTCAAGAGCATATTAGGAAGAAAAAAAGAAAAAAAGACTATATGACCGAGTGAATAATTCAAATGAATATTATATAACATACATCTAAACTTAGTTATAAATTGCACATAGATAAAAGGTTTTACAAAACTAAAATTCACATTGATAGGAAACTTTACAAAATCTAGATCGTAGCTAGCATATGTACGCTTTTCACAAAAATAAATATGATCTTCAAATTTGTTCTTTCTTAGAATTCGTAGGAGCGCCTCATCACTTTTCAAAAAGTCTTTGTATCAACTTCAATGTATCCCCAATGAGGAGCATGCACAACAATCTAGTAATTTAGTAGAAAAAAATCTATATAAATATCAAAACACTTTAAAATTGAAATTACCTTATTACATCCCCATCGAAACAATCTTAGCATTTCTTTCTTGAAGAAATTGAAACTATAAATACAAAAGAATTAGAAGTAAAAAAAAAAAAAAAAAAAAATGTATGCATGTAAAAAAATGAGTAAAAGGAGTCAATATTACAGTTCGATGTAGGTCTCCATCCATCAGAAAAGAGCATTTTGTTATAAGGAAATTAGATAAAAAAAATAATGAAAAGAAAAGAAAATTGACTTCAACTTATAAGAAAGGTGTATTTTTTTTTTTCAAATAAATTAAAAAGAAAACAACTTACGTGACCAAAAATAGTAATGTTGTCCATAATTAGAGGTTGAAGGTCAATGGTGTCTCAACCTGAAAGTGTCTGGTTATGTAAATTTGACAAAGATAACTGTAAAAATGCAGAATGAGGTTTAATAATTGCCATAAAGAAAAATTAATCGACACAAAATTAACAACCTCCTAACATAATGTAGTTAACAGCTTACTTTAAGAAGTTCATTTGTGCATGAATATGACAACTGGAGAAATTGAACTACCTAAAGGCAAGGTGTAAATTATGTTAATATCAAAATTTAGTTGTAATTTATATGCATCATGTTGAAATTTGTAGGTCTATAGCATTTTTTGATTTTTAATAAAGACACTGAAAAAATATAAAGAAATATTATTCTTCTTGAAGAACTTTTAACAATTTTAGTAGCAAATCAAATAATAAAATATAAAAATTAATTTCAAAGAGAGGGTTACAATAAAGATGAGAAGAGCAAGTACATAAATAGAATAAAAAGGAAAGAATAAGAGGTATGTAAAGTACAAAATAAAAAGTACAACTCCGCTATGTAGCTCGAAATATCAATGGCTCGAATGGCTCGAACTTCCAAAACGACGTCGTTTTAGGATTTTTTTTTTATTCTCTTACCGGTAAGATAATATTTTCCGTACCATTCGGGCTATTCGAGCTCTATGCATTCGAGCTCTTACGCATTTTCCTAAAAAGTATGCTCGTACGTAATGACACGATGTACTTGAATACAAATGTAATTTATCAAAATGTAGTTAAATACAAATGTAATTTATCAAAATGTAGTTGAATACAAATGTAATTTATCGAAAAACATACCAAAAACTTAAGACATTTAGAAATATAAAGAAGTATTGTTTTTAAAACCCACACTCTACAATTTTGTTGGTACCACACACTCTACAAAACTCAATTAAAGATAACCCCTAGGCACGGGTATATATATTTGTTGTCTAATCATAAATATTTTGTGTTCATTATTCATTCGTTACCAAATAATACCAACCAAAGCTATTGTACATCTATCAATCTATCAATACTTTACAATAAATATAAAAAGCAAAAATTAACAAACACCAAATGAAGCACACCAGTCAGTGTTATGCAATCTTGAAAAATAGAATTCAAAATTAAACAACAAACACTACATAGCAGACAGTGCTCTGTAATTTCAAAAAATTAAAATTAAAAATAAATACCAAATAATACACAACAGCTAGTGCTTTACAATTTTTAAAAATTAAAATTAAAAATAAACAATAAACAATGTACACCAACCAGTGCTTTGCAATAACAAAAAATTACTAAACACCAAATGAAGCATACCAGCTAGTGCTCTGCAATCCAGAAAAATAGAATTCAAAATTTATATAACAAACAACACACACCAACCAGTGCTCTACAATACCAAAAAACTAAATTTAAAATATATAGTAAACAATGCACACCAGCCAGTGCTAAGAAATCTCAAAAAAAATAAAAATAAAAATTAAAGATGCCATTTGGTAACACTTACGTTTTCAGTTTTCTGTTTATATTTACAAAAATTTTAAAAACTCAAATAAAAACTTGTTTGGTAAATTTTTGATTTATAAATCAATGGTCTCAGTTTATAAATTGGCCAAAAAATGTAAACTCAAAAAAATGTGTTTCCGTTTTGAGTTTTGAGTTTTTTTTTTTTTTACCACCCAACACTAGCCACCACCCGCCACCATTTCCACCAGCACCACCCACCCCCCACCAGCACCACACCCACCACCCATGCCACACCACCCGCCACCACCACCACCCCTCACCACCACCACTACCACCCAACTACCACCACCCACCCCTCACTACCACCACCACACCACCGCCACTACCATCCACCGCTCGCCACCACCATCCGCCACCTACCCGTCACGACCACTCACACCCACCTGCCACCACCATCCACCACCGCCACCACTAGCCACCCACCACACCAGTCACTTGCCACCCACCCGCCACCACCACCTACCACCACCACCTACCACCACCACCTACCACCACCACCATCACCACCACCCACCCGCTACCCACCTGCCACCACCACCACCCACTCGTTACCACCCGCCACCGTCACCCACCACCACCCGCCATCCGCCACCCACCACCCGCCATCACCACCACCCACTCGCTACCACCCGCCACCGTCACCTACCCACCTACCACCCACCCACCACGCCACCACCACCCACCGCACCACCACCACCACACCACCACCCCCACTCGCTACCACCCACCACCGCCACCGTACCCACCCACCCACCCACCACCACCACTCGCCACTACCCGCCACCACCGCGCATCGCCACCCACCTGCCACCACCACCCCCACCCGCCACCGCCACCGCCACCCACCTGCCACCACCATCGTCACCACTTTCCACCACCGTCTTCCGCCGCCACTTGCCACCACTTGCCATTTCTCACTCTTTTTTATATTTTTAAATTTTTTTAAACATTTTGTCAATTACCAAACGCGTTTGTAGTTTATGTTTTTCTAAAAATAAACAAAAAATAAACAAAAACCAGTTTATAAAATTTTTGTAAATATAAACTGAAAACGTAAACGTTACCAAACAGACCCAAAGCAAGTGACTACATCCTATTGTCAAGTAAATATTATATTTAGTATAACTCTCTACATGAGAACCCTAAAATCATAAAGAAATAACAAATATTACATGAAATAGAATGAACAAATTAGAGATTAAAATCTCTCATTTATGTATGTAATGACAAATTAGATCGATAGTGCGTATGCTTGGGAAAAAAATCCAAACACAACTTCTAATAAATATGTTCTAATTTAATATGATTTTCCCTAGTGTGTGTACTTAGTCCATGACCTGATGACCAATTTGCAAAAATCAGGTGCCTTGTTTTATGATTTAGAGCAGTCCTATATTGCATCCAAACAATAACCAATCAAAGCACTAACCAATAGTTGAAACTCAATAAAATCCAAACAAACTATTGGTGACAAAAGCTAAGAGGCAACGCAAACTATTTAAGCATGGGAATGCTGAAATCCTGAAAATTTAAGATCTTAAACAAACATTAGTAGTACACTATCCTCTTGTTTCTCCTCTGAATCTCATTAAAAGAAATAAGATCAGAAATTACGAATGCATTTAAACTAATAAAAAAATGAACATAAGAGAGAAAATCCATGAGCATCAAATCATCCATCTTGTTGTGCCCTTGGGTCAATATCCACATGTAATGACCCAATATTTTTTTTTGCCAAATAAAAAGATAGTTAGATGGATTTGGTAGAAAATAGAATATACGATAATGAATTATGGGTGTTATATATATTAACATGATGTTTTCAGTAGGATGGCAATTGGGTTATTATTTATTTAAAGATAATAGAGAGAGTCAAGTAATGCGCAAGAATTGAGGGAACCAAAGCATGCACATGGGCTGTTCTTTTCTTTACACTTTCGGTGGGTCTATTTGAAAACAAGATATAGAATCATTCTACGCACTCTCTCTGGTTCTTTATTTTAAAGCAAGGTGGAGAATGAATGAAAAGTAAAATATATATTTATATACTCAAGTGGTGAAGAGAATGATTAAAGAGTGTAAAGTATATATCTCTCTCATGCGTGTGGATTGTCAAGAGTGTAGGATACAGAGAAGAAGATTAATGCTTGAAGATGGGGACAGTTCAGAAGAGCCTGAATTAGCCAAACCTAATATCTCTCAGTCAGGTTTTTCTGTCCATATGTCATATTGTCAGTCATCTTTAGAACCTGATAGCCATGTCTATGGACAACCAGTTAATGATCCAATTTGGAGCTCTGGTTTATAACAGATTGCTGGACTGAGTTGGTGCATTACGGTCTGCTCGGGGTGAATGCTCGGCTGTTGCTAAAATGAGCAAACTCAAGGTGGAGAGATAAAGTTGGTCAGCTTCGGTGCCAACGTTTTTGTGTTGGTGAGGTTCTGGTGTTGTTGCTAACAGCTTTGGGGTTCTCCATGATTCAGCTACCGATGCAACCAGTCCGTGGGCTATATGTATGGAAGAAGATGGTGGCTGCGTACAACCGGAGTTTCTGTTGACACCGGTGAAATTGCGTCTTTGGTACATAACCTGGGCTCTCTCTCTCTCTCTCTCTCTCTCACATAGTGATTGAGGGGAGGGATGGACAACAGCTGTATTTTCCCCACTTGGGTCGTGCTGGTGCCTTAGAGAATGGGTTTGCTTTTGTAGAAAATCATGAAGAGTGGGCTGTGGGGCCATTTGTTGTTACTTAGTTGGTGCACCCTATTTCGACAAAATGGGCTGTGAGATTAAAATTTTTCTGTTGAATAGGCCTAATGCATGGAGTTTTTGGACTGAGCATGTGCGTGCAGTCCGTGTATTGAATAGTATTGACCCTCAATTTCAATTAATGGTTTAGGCGCCTACTGCTAAATGTGACTTCAAATTTTGCTAGAGTGAAATATCTTAGGGTCATGAGGCCTACGTATCTGGGTGGTGTTATTGCATGTAGAGCTTTGTCTCAGAGAAATGATGATGATGGAAAGCCTCCATTGCCCCGACGCATGGTGGAAGATTATGGTGAATGCTACTTCATTTCTTGAGGCCAAAAATAGGTAGTATTTGGCCCATATATCTCTGTTGTGAAATTATGTTATATAGGCCGTCAGATTTGGGAATTTAAGTGGAGCCCACGTGCATGGCTGCTATAATTTCTGTTGGGATCGTAAATTGAAGTGTTTTGGAGTTTTGCATGTTTCCTCGTCAAACTTGAGGTAGGGATAACCTACTCCTCTTTATGAGCTTTGTCTTTAAAGTTTAGCATTTTGATATGTTGGGGGTTGTTGGGTAATTTTGAGAAAGTTTAGGCCTTTGTGTAATTTTACAAAAATTGGGGTTTTAAATATATAAAACCTATATGCATGTTTAGCATGAAGAAATGGAATTAATGTTGAAACATTGATGAAAATGGAACCTCAGGTTATAATGTTAATTATGGAAAATGCCCTAATTACATTGGTTAATTAATTGGTATAATTAATTGTGAGAAATGAGGAATTGAATAGAGAAATGTTAGAATTGGGAATGTATGGGATTAAAGGGTGTAGTTGAATTATTTATCGCTCACCTAGTTGAAATGTTGATTTTATATTCATTTTGTGCATTTATTTTCTGTTTAGAAATAACTGCTTTGGGCTATCGGTGGAGGATAGTTCTTGATTGTTGTAGACAATGCATGATGATTAGGCAAACTAAAACTAATCGCTAGAATGTGTCATTGAGTATGACGTTTGAAAGAATACATTAACTTTATGTATTGACTGATGATGTGTATAATTAATTGTTTATATGCATTGTGTTGTGTTGGAGGAGAGATGTGATGTACTCCACGGTTTAAGGGGAAGAGAGGTGATGGACCTCTAAACCGGGTGTTGTGTGGGAGAAGAGAGGGGATGGACTCCGTAGATACAGCTCATATGCTTATCTGTTGAAGTGTTGATATAGCTCATATGCTTATCGTTGGAAGTGTGATATAGTTCTTATACTTATCTGTTGATGTGTTGTATAGCTTATATGCTTATCCGTTGATGTGTTGATATAGCTAGTATGCTTCTATTGTGAAATGGGAAAATGTTTAATATGAGTTGCTGTCTCATATAGATTTTTGGTCAGGTTCTGAGCCATAATTATGAATTGAGAATTGAAAGAAAATGGAAAATGAAATGTACCATGGACTTGAATGTCATGAAACTGTAAAGTGTTATGAAAGAATGTAAAAGTGTTAACCATCTATCAAACTGTTAATCTTTTAGTCATTGTTCATAGCTGGTTTAGTGTATTTCTACTGGGCTGTTAGCTCACCCTATACGGGAACATCATTTTCAGGTACAGGTAGCATGCCACCTCCAATGACATAGCTTGGGAGGCTAGAGGCGGACAGACTTTTTGTTGCATTTCTTTCTTTTTGATGTATTACATGTAGATTCAAGCCAAGGGCTTAATGTGTAATGAGCGAGACTCTATTTGTGTAACCAAGCAATGTCTTGGAAAGATGAAAGCCTATATGGCATTTAATGTTATTAAGATGTAATACTTTATGTAATGACTCTGATGAATAGAAGGATGTTGATCTTTTATATATCAATGCATGTCAATATTGTGGGTTTAATGTTATTATTTTGAGGGCGTGACACATATGCAGGAAAAAAAAAAAATCTTCCACATACAGGACCAAATATGGTAGTCCATGCCTGAATTGATAAGCATAACAAATCTAGTAAAAACAATTCTTATTTTTTGATGACATGACAAATCTCCTATTTTTTGTGGTTTAGATTTAATTGAGACAAAATGTAAGGAAAAAAAAACATATAATATAAAAAATTAAAAAGCAAATTGAGATTTAGCTGAGAGAGGGAGGAAGTGAATCAACAACTGTTATCAACTCTATTGAAGCTCTATTCAAAATCACTTAATAACAAAGGTTACATGAAAAACAAAATTAAATGTCCCAAATGAGCAATTCTCAACAAAATAGCCCCATCCACAAAACTTTTTAGTTCAAACTTCCCAATTTCATTTGATTATTCAAGTAAAAATGATAAAATTTACGATGAAATCATGAAACTGTCCTACTTATACCCAAAAGACAGTATATATTCATTTTACTATTACCCAATACTATCAATTTAACTGAATTGAATAGACATTGTTTTTCTATGCATTTTGTACGTTTCTTTAGACCAAGAATCAAACCATCTAATTCAAGCAATCAATCAAAACAACACACATATGTAGATGCCAAACTAATAATATAAAATTTAAGCTAACGATGCACTGTTTTATGTCAATATCAATAAGCTACCAATCAATAATACCAAGAACAAAGAGATTAGATTTCACAATAAACATAGTTAAATCATTACACTATGAAAAAAGATAGAATTTGGAAATCAAATTGAAAGCAGGCTAACAAATAGAAGGCTAACAAATAGCAGGCTAATCATTAACACAAAAAAGCCATGAATTTGAAATCTTAGTAAATAAAAACTCCAACTCAACTTCTATAAGTATAGAACAAATTAAGTCATGAATTTAGCTTCTATAGCTGTTCTCTGGAATTTCACACAAATAAATAAATAAATAAATAAATGAAATGATCTCTTGTTTTTGGCATTTTAAATAAGTGTGTTCTGTTGCACAATCTCTTCTTTAGGTTTTCAAGAGAGGATAACTACTGTTTTTCTGCTCTGGGTTGCTAATTTGAAACAGGGGAGTCAGATTAGCATTGTGGTGAACCTGTGTCTGCATCTCTAGTCAAGTCTGCTAATGTATGCAACTGTCTATCTGATAATTGATTTGACATGAATAGATAAATAATAAAAGTTTGCTAGCATTAGTTTAACGGCATTCATGGCAAGGTAATATGCGAAGTGCTTCATGGCAAGGTAATATGTGTGTCATTGGTGTGCTTTATGTATTAATTTTAACCTCTAATTTAGATAAAATAATCAAACTGAAACTATAAAAAAATTGATAAGTGTCTCCAAATTATTAATTTTAATATCCATTTTAGACGAAAAGATCAAATTAAAACTAAACTTAAAGTGTAATGATCAAATTGTTCAAATTAAAACTATAGAGACTAAAATAAAATTGGGTCAAACTACAGAAAATTTTCCCAGGCTCTGCTAGCTGCTGCAACTGCTGCAGCTTCATCTTCTTCACGGATCTCGTCATTTAGGAAAGATACACGCAATGAATCTGCTCACCAAGAGGTCGTATTTCCTGTTCCTTCTAAACTTAGTGTGATTTCTGATTGTATTTCCTGTACCTTCTCAATTAAACACGATTTAATAGGTGAACTAATGAAATGATTAATAATAATTGTCAGTCTTAATTGTCATTGATTAAGTATTTGTTTTTAATCAGAATTGCAAGCAGGTTTAGGGATTTGCTATCTGGTTAATAAAATCTATTTGAGCCCTAATTTGATGCCTGTGAGAGTCAAGGCCTGTTCGACACTTGTATTATAGAAACATTTATGTTCAGTTTTGTGATATAAAATTATGCATAGTCCTGAATTAAATATAAACTACAAAAGAATTATTTTTAACTGAATTGAAAAAACACAATGGTAAGACTTAAAAGTTTCATTGAATGCACAACCACTGATTTGACAAAGGCTAAGATTGTTTTAAACACAATGGTAAGACTTAAAAGTTTCAATTACATTTGTTTGTCATTTTTACTTGGTGTCAACAGCTGGGTGATATAATTTTTCTTTTATTTTTCAAGGTAACTATGTTTTCAGTGTACTGCGAAAGAAAGTTTGAGGTTGAACCAGTTGAAGTAATTTATTCTGATGGGAAATCTAGTGTTTGCCCTAATTTATGACTCTACCATATGGAAGTCCCTCTATCTTACGTTACTGAAATAGTCGTTAATGATTTTAGTTGGATTGGTTGCTCAAACTTCAAGGCCACCTAGATAACGATATATTTACTGAAATTTCTGGTTGACCCTGCTGCCTCATCTATTTCATCGTTCTTTTATTACTGGCTTTATGATTAGAAATGTCCTCCAGATATCCACTTACACTTTTATTTCATGTTGCCTTTGGTACTTCAAACTTCCATATTACTTACCCATTAGGAGGTTAAATTTTTTGAGTTGTCAGTCAAGATCTGTTCCTCTCTAGGCCTTCTAACTTTTGATTGGGTCTATAACAGGAATTAGCAGGGAATAGTCCAAAGGGCAATGGAAGGAAAGATGTCTCACAACTTTAGGATTTGCTTCACATGAAAATAGCAGGATGGGGGAACTTAGGATTTGGGTGCAGTGCCAGTGGGTATGAGTCCTACTGTCAGTTTCATCTAATTCTCATGTCAAGGAAACTAGGACACCTCTATATTTTATTCCATCAAATATGTAGTTTTATTATACAGTCATGTCATGTCTGTATAATATATATAAGTCATGTCTATTTTGCTAAAAAAAAAATAAAGTCATGTCTATAAGTCATAATATTGTTTGATTCTTTACATAGTAAAAATATGTATTTAAAAATTGATTTTGCAGACATAGATGGACAGGTAGATATGAGGCTTATCTATGGGATAATAGTTGTCGAAGAGAAGGACAGACTCGAAAAGGAAGGCAAGGTATGGGATAGTTAGATTTTTATTTCTAAATTTAAATCAAAACATTTTATTTTGTATTTAACATGTTTGTTTGTTTTTTGGACTGATTTCTTTATATAATGATTTGGTATGGGGCTTCTTCAACGTCTCTGCAGTTTATTTGGGTGAGTTAAAAAGTGCTCCCTTTTGCTCTTCCTTTTTTATATTCCCTTAAAAAAAATCACTTGATTAATGTAACTTTTTTGCATGAGATCAAGGATTTTCCAAACCAATGATTGTGGTTTTTTTTTTTTTTAATCATTTGTAATATGTTTTCGAAATATAGGAGGTTATGATAAGGAAGACAAAGCAGCCAGAGCTTATGACCTCGCAGCATTGAAGTACTGGGGCACCACTACCACTACAAATTTCCCTGTAAGTTTCTATTTCCATTTGAATTTTTGAAAATAATAAATTAATACCTAAGACATTTTTTAAATTGTGTGACCCAGAAGTTTTGTCCCACCCCTTGTGTATGCTATGAAGCTGCTTTATTCCTGGTTGCAAATTGTCTTGTCAAAGTTGAGGTAATGTGCAAAAAAGACTGATAGATGTTAGTGACAAGTGGTAGTGGATGTAAATGGAGCAAAAGGAGATTGTTGTGGAAAAGGTTGGTGAGCCTGCAAATAGCTGTAATGACTTCACTGCAAGCCTTCCTGCTGACGAGTGTCAATATGCTGTCTATGATTATGACTTTGTAACAGAAGAGAATTGCCAAAAGAGCAGGATTTTCTTCATTGCATGGTAATATTATCTATCTTTATTTATTAATTTATTTTCCCCAAGTTTTCTCCTTCCTGCCCTTTTTGTGGAGCCCTGATTCACTGATCATTGCTGTTCGACTTTTGCTTACCACAAAGGTCTCCTGATACATCAAGAGTGAGGAGCAAAATGATTTATGCAAGCTCTAAGGACAGATTCAAAAGGGAACTAGATGGCATTCAGGTAGAGCTGCAGGCAACGGATCCAACTGAGATTGGCCTTGATGTTATCAAAAGCCGCTGTGATAATAATTAATTCTCTGGTCTTGCAATGGAGTCTTTCATGCTCTCTCTCTACTGAAGAGAGATGTTAATAGTTGTGGGACAGTGAAACTTGGTTATTAAGATATGATACTGGTTTGTTGTTCAAGTTTTTACATTATTAACATTGTCCTCATCTAGTACAAGTTCAGTGTTTTGTTGAGCTTATTTGATGTTTCATTTTGTGTGGAACCTAAGAAAGAGTCTCATTTACAAGCTATTGTGTATCATTATCTGGGGCTGGATTACACCTTTTGGTTTATTTTTCCAACTTTGCAATGGATGTATGACCCTTTTCACAATCTTTCCAATTTTCCATGAGAGGAAGCTGTTAACTATTCAGATTGCTTTTTGGTGCTGTTAACTATTCAGATTCCATGAGAGGACGTTTATTTTAATGTTTGGATGGTTGGTTATTAAGATATTTTAACTATTCAGGTTGTATTAAACATGGATGTAGGTTGTTTAGAATTTTTTTGGGGAAAAAAAAAAAAAAAAAAATATTTGGCCACCAAATATTTGGTAGCCAAATACATAGTTGGAATTTTTTGGCTACTAATAATTTAGTAGCAAAAACATTTGGCGACTAAAACATTTGGTAGCAAAAAGTAATGAATAGTTGGTTAAAATTTTCATGTAGAACTTTTAGTGACTAAAAAATTAGTAGCCGAAATGTCACTATTGCCGACTAATGAAAATTTAGTAGCCAAATGCTTACTTTTGGCTACTAATATTTTGGTAGCCAAAACATAACCTTTGCCGACTAATGAAAATTTAGTAGCCAAATGCTTACTTTTGGCTACTAATATTTTGGTAGCCAAAACATAACCTTTGCCGACTAATGATAATTTAGTAGCCAAATGCTTACTTTTGGCTACTAATATTTTGGTCGCCAAAACATAACCTTTGCCGACTAACGAAAATTTAGTAGCCAAAACGTTCACTTTCAGCG
This sequence comes from Camellia japonica, assembly GCA_030407325.1. Classification (NCBI taxonomy): domain Eukaryota; kingdom Viridiplantae; phylum Streptophyta; class Magnoliopsida; order Ericales; family Theaceae; genus Camellia; species Camellia japonica. The sequence goes on along the minus strand of JAPPVO010000010.1, from coordinate 28,623,021 downwards.
ACCAAAAATAATTTAGTCGCCAATACTATCGCCGACAGGGTATAGGCGACCAGTTTGGCGACAAAAAATTTTGGTCGCTAAATGGTTTCGGCGACCAAATTTTGGACTTTTGGCGACCAATATTTTGGTAGCCAAAAGTGACATTTCTTGTAGTGTCTATAACTCATGCCTCAACCTGAAATTGCTTACATTGGTAAAGTTTCGAATTCTATGGAAATTCAATACATTTGTACCAATTAAACAAAACTAAAATTTTATTTAGATTTAATTGAGATGGGGGGTGGGAGTGAGTGGGAATCATTCCATTATGAATCTTCAGCCTAAAACAAAATCCAAACACACGTGGGCTCAATCGGTGGTGTATGATGAGATCACAAATGTACATTAAATATTGGGGGGGGGGAAACAAAGGTGAGTAAGGTTCAAATGAAAACCTCTTTGTACAATAATGCAATAACAACATACTAAAAACCCTAAAATGCCCATACTAATATACCAATAAAAGCACGAAATAACAACCCATTCACATGAAAAATATATCTAAAAATCTAAGTTTGGGTGCTCACCATGACAAAGTTATTGAACCCATTAAATATAAATCTTGAGAAGAGAGAGAGAGAGAGAGAGAGAGAGAGAGAGCATGTGTTGGTCTTCAAAATCAAAGAATCATGGAAGTCAGAAATTATTGAAATCAACTTCCAAACTGCCCATAATAGCTATCGACATTGGTGGATAAAAGAAAATAATTAATTATCAAGAAAAATGAAAACCAATATAATGGCTCATAACTGTATATAGGCAAAGGAAACCAAACCAAAGCCATTTAAATTTATAAGTGAAAACAAAGCAATTCCACAACAAATTATAAAATAGAAACCCCAATAGATTTTAATTGGGTTTAAAGTTCTGTGTATGATGGAGAGGATCACCACTTATATTTGAACAAACTTGCATGTGCTCAAATCATTAGAATGTTATTATTACAACCAGAAATTGGAAGTTATACCTTACCTTTTGAAGAATTTATGGATAAGCACAGAAAGATATTTGAATTGTTTTCTAAGGGATGACCAACAAAAGGAAACATTAAAACGCTTTAGTAAGAATGCAAATCAAATACTTACCACAATGTTCGGATGCAAAAGGTTGTTAAGAAGTTTCACTTCTTCCTCAAGCTCTCTAATGTGAACCTATTAAGCAAATTTAAAGCAATGATTCATATATATAGGACCACAAACACAATGCTTCATATGCAAATTACCATAAATGTAAATAAAGCAATTAAATTAGAAGTGATTTTCTACTTTGAAGCACTCTTACTGCAATTGAAACCTTCTTAGATACATATCAATACCAAAAACAATTGAAAAAACTAAACACAAAATAAATAAATATATCCAAAAGAATCACCATAAACAAAATATATCTTTTAGAAATGAAGGAGCAGCAAATCCAAAATCAGTAAGAGCACTTCTCAAAATAATAATAATAATAATAATAATTATAAGAACATTACCCCAAAACAAAACCCACTGCTTACATCCGCTGTGCACCACAACTCATCATCATTCTACAAATCACCACTGAATAATGCTTCAAATAAAGCTGAAGTAAATACAAAAGTATTCACTAAATACCAAAAATATTTTGTCTAATTTGAAACTATGAGTAAAAATATGACCATCTATTTTATTTTCACTTAATGTTAACAGTCAGGTTAACCTTAATGTTCACATTAACCCATTTAATGTTAACAATCCTCAACTCATTTGACTAGCATGAAATAAAATGGGTGTTAACATGAAACCAATTTTTTCCTTAACCCCCATTTGATTTGATAGAGAGTGAGAGCTTTGTTGGTGATGGTGGGGATGATGGGATGAAAAAAAAAAACAGAGTATCCAAATTTGTGAGAAAAAGATAAGTTAATTACTGATTCTATTCAAAGATAAATTCAGCACTGATTCTATTCACAAAAATTAGGATTTCTAAAATTTTGGGCTGAGATCTAAGTACCGAAAATTGGAAAAGAAATTTTAAATCACAATAAGGAAAAGGAATGAGAATTGGTACTTATGATCAATGCGATTGCCCAAAAAAAAAAAAAAATGAATGAGAATGACTTTATCTCTATCCAATTGACCAAAGTATGTCAGATCATTTTTGGCAATTGCTTTTCTTGTACAAAAAGCCTAAGTTCAGGTTTGATTTGTTTTTGTATAATTTATTTTTTTAATTCTGACCCATAATTTATTTGTTTAAGGTTTCAATCTTGTTCTTTTTTTTTTTTTAATGCATTCTCTTGGCTAAATTAATAATGTCCACTCTTAAAAGGATGCACATCATTAGACAGCTACGAATTTTTATGATGAAAATTACCAATGTTTGTGGTGTGTGTTAAAGTCAATTTGTGGTGAAATTATAAATTGCAAAATTATTGTGTGTGCACCAGTAACAAAAAAATTATATTTATGACAGCATGTTTTAGATGAAGTTTAATCTTGGTTTTTTTTCTTTTTTTGTGTGTGTAAATTCCATTGAAACATTTTAACAAACACTTAATAAGTAAGGAAGATAGAATGTTATCAAACATTTTAGTAACAACCAAACATAATACAATAGTCCCACAAATTCAATAGAGTAACTCAATACAATAGTCCCATAAATTCCTACTAAATCAAAGTAAATGGGTTTCGTGGAACCCAACCAACTATTCATATAAGTGTGTATATATACATAGATAATATATATGTATAAGAAAAATCAACAAAACCCATAAAAGTATATCCAAAATCCTACATGCATCTAGAAAAAAAACAGAGGGAAAATCATCACAGTTTGATTTTGGAAAAAAAATCTATAATCAATATATATACAAACAATAATCTATTAAGAAAGAGATGAGAGTATTACTTTTACTTTGCAAAGAAAACCCTACTAATCTGGCTGCTAATCACCCATAATGAGAGAGAAAATAGAAAACTGACTTAAGGTGGGTTTCATTCAAAACAGAGAGCGGGTATGTTAAGCGCCAAAAAATTTTGGAGAGAGAGAGAGAGAGAGAGAAAGCTGACCTATTGAGCATTGAGAAACTGATGAGGCCGTGACATAGAAAATCCTCTGCTATGAGCATTGAAAATCCTCCTCTCCGAACAAACCCACCACCGATCTGCTATGTATTAGGTTTTTGGGGGAATGAGTGATTGATTGGGGTGAGGTCGTGACCGTTGCCAGCGAGATTGAAAATGAAGAGTGAGCTCTGAGAGTGAAAGATGAGGGAGACAACTCAATTTTGAATTTTGAATGAGGCAGAGAGAGAGAGAGCTAGCTGAAGAGAAAGGGATGGAAGGGAAGAATGTATATCCACTGTAGGATGTGAACAAAACAATCTCAACCATTCAATGATAATTTGTCTCTTGGACATTTTGTAGCTGTTGGATTGAATTAATCTAACGGTTCGTTTTTGATAAAGGGACAAAAGTCCCATCAGAATTCAAAAACTATCCTTCCTTATTATATAGATTACACATCAATGTAGAATATAAAAAATACTCACAAACACATGGCCGTGCAATGTTTGAAGTGCAAAGAAACCACAACAAAAGTTGCACTCCTATCTTTCGGTAACTAATTTATCTACTTTCCATTATTTTATAACTAGCATAATTATCCATGTTATGCACGGGTATAAATAAATAATCAAAAATTAATTTTTAAAATTAAATAATAATTTAAAAAATTTATCTGCAATATTTAGCAAAAATGATTTAGAATTAATTAAATTTTATTTATTTTTATGACAGTTACATATAAGAGAATTTGTTTTTTATTCTTATATCATTAATTGTGTGCTCTAAGGAGTCTTTTGGGAAGTTGATAAAAAATCAGCTTCCAACTTTTTACCAATTTTTGGTCACATCAACTCTCACATAACTTATCCACAAAAAGACAAAATAAGGTAAAAAAACTAAAAAGTCAGCTTTTTACCAACTTCGCAAAACACCGCTAAGTTCTTAATAACAAATATATGTCATAATTTAAGTGGTATAAATTAAAAAATAAATCACAAAAATTATATTTATGATAAAAATGTAAATATATTTCATCTTATGAGTTTCGTAAATTTAATTTATCATATGATAGTGGTAAATTACATTTGTCAATATAATAATTGTTTTATATTTTGTGAAATCTAAAAATTATAATTCGTCTTATGTTATAAAATTTACGTAAAAATGAATTATGATTCACTTGTGATATTAAATTTGGACTTAACATTAGATTTACGCCAACTTGTCCTTCACTTAATTATTAAAAATTGTCTTGTTCTGTTCCCAACTTATATAAATCATTTGACCTATCTATTTATTAAATTAGTAAATAAATACTTGTAAATGTTTTTTTATAATAAAAATAAGAAATATGGACTTATTTTATGCATACTTATTAAAAAGTTTGAACTGTAGTTTAAAAAAGAAAAACTATATATTTATGTATAAAAAAATATTTAAGATAAAGCCATCCTAAATTGTACGTCATATTCTAGTCCTAATAAATTTAAATTTTATATTTAAATTATATCATAGTTTATTAGTTCGTGACTGATATGAGCTAATTTGGGAGTTCTAATATTAGATAAAACACTAAAAAGTAGCCAAGAAAATTTAGTTCAAGTTGATTTTTTTGCCAATAATTCTTTATTTAAGCCTAGTCACTACAAAAAATTCATATTTTTGCGACAGCAAATTGCCGTCGCTAATACTCCTAATGCGGTCTCAAAAAACTTTTAGCAACAGCAAATGACTTTTAGCGACGGCAAAGGGGATCACAACAGAGGGTGCTGCAAAACCTTTTTAGCGACAGTATCATGCCATCGCCTTTTTTTTGCGACGACAATTGTTGCTTTTTGCGACGGCATTTTACTATCGCCAATAATATGTAAAAAAGTGAGAACTTTTGCGACGATACTGTTTTACCATCGCTAAAAATCTTATCTGAGACCGCAAGTAATGTTGTCGCGAATTGTGTTTTTTTTTTTTTTTTTTTTTTTTTTTTTTTTTTGCAACGGTGTGGTGCGGTCGCAAAAAAAAAAAAAATGCAATATAATTATTAAAAATATTAAAATTACCTTCTTCTTTTTTTTGCGACGGGTGGTGCCGTCGCAAAAAAAAAAAATATATATATATATATTAAAAATATTAAAATTACCTGTATTAAATGAAAATAATTGAAAAAGAAACCAATAATTGCATAATAATATAAAAATTCCTGTATAGAAATAACAATTTCTCCATAATAAAAAGATTCTTGCATCCATAACTACACATCAACAAAATTACCCCACTACATAATGTTCCATAATACATATATAATGTTTAAATACATAAAGTTGTTCATAATTCAAAATAACATAAACCAAAATTAAAAGTTTTCTTCATCATTCTCTGTGGGTAACAAAAACAAAAGTTAGTCGCATTTTTCACAAACATACATTCCACAAGAAGCAAACTCCTACTTGGGAAATATCTGTAAAAAAAAAATAAAAATAATTAGTGATAATATAATTATGTGTTAATATGTTAATTACAAAAAAATATAAAAATTTAACTACTATACAATTATAAAGATAATTAAGTAAATGATTTTGCCTAGACCGAAATCCGGCTCTAACTCCCAAACCGAGAACGCGATTCGAGTCTCGTCCTCTCCCACAAGTCTCTCGTGCCTAAGCAGTTGTATGTGCCAAGTTTTGTGCTAATCCGACGCTGTTTGGTGATTTTGGGGCGTCATCACCTCGAATTTCTAAGTTTCTTAAGGAACTAGTTTGCCTAGCGTGAAATCCAGCTCTAACTGCCAAACCGGGAACCCGATTCGAGTCCCATCATCTCCCACAAGTCTCTCGTGCCTAGGCAGTCGTTTGTGCCAAGTTTCGTGCTACTCCGACGCCGTTTGGTGATTTTGGGGCGTTAACACCTCGAATTCTAAGTTTCTTAAGAAACTAATTTGTCTAAAGTGAAATCTGGCTCTAACTCCCAAAACCGGGAATCCGATTCGAGTCTCGTCTTCTCCCACAAGTCTCTCGTGCCTAGGCGGTCGTGTGTGCCATGTTTCGTGCTACTCCGACACCATTTGGTGATTTTGGAGCGTCAAAACCTCGAATTCTAAATTTCTTAAGGAATTAGTTTGCCTAGTGTGAAATCCGACTCTAACTCCCAAACCGGGAACCCGATTCGAGTCCCGTCTTCTCCCACAAGTCTCTCGTGCCTAGGCGGTCGTGTGTGCCAAGTTTCGTGCTACTCCAACGCCGTTTGGTGATTTTAGGGCGTTAACACTTCGAATTCTAAGTTTCTTAAGAAACTAGTTTGTCTAGAGTGAAATCCAACTCTAACTCCCAAATCAGGGAACCCGATTCGAGTCCCGTCTTCTCCCACAAGTCTCTTGTGCCCAGGCGGTCATGTGTGCAAAGTTTCATGCTAATCCGACGCTGTTTGGTGATTTTGAGGCATTAAAACCTCAAATTCTAAGTTTCCTAAGAAACTAGTTTGTCTAGAGTGAAATCTGACTCTAACTCCCAAACCTGGAACTTGATTCGAGTCTCGTTTTCTCCCACAAGTCTCTCGTGCCTAGGCGGTCGTGTGTGCCAAGTTTCGTGCTACTCCGACGCCGTTTGGTGATTTTAGGGCGTTAACACTTCAAATTCTAAGTTTCTTAAGAAACTAGTTTGTCTAGAGTGAAATCCAGCTCTAACTTCCAAACCGGGAACCCGATTCGAGTCCCGTCTTCTCCCACAAGTCTCTCGTGCCTAGGCGGTCATGTGTGCGAAGTTTCGTGCTAATCCAACGCTGTTTGGTGATTTTGAGGCGTTAACACCTCGAATTCTAAGTTTCTTAAGAAACTAGTTTGTCTAGAGTGAAATCTGACTCTAACTCCCAAACCTGGAACTTGATTCGAGTCCCGTCTTTGCTCACAAGTCTCTCGTGTCTAGGCGGTCGTGTGTGCCAAGTTTCGTGCTACTCTGACGCCGTTTGGTAATTTTGGGGCGTCAACAACTCAAATTCTAAGTTTCTTAAGGAACTAGTTTGCCTAGACCGAAATTCGGCTTTAACTCCCAAACCGAGAACCCGATTCAAGTCCCATCTTCTCCCACAAGTCTCTCGTGCCAAGGCGGTCGTCTGTGCCAAGTTTCATGCTAATCCGACATTTTTTGGTGATTTTGGGACGTCAACACCTCGAATTCTATGTCACACCCCAACATTTTAATTAATCGAAAACATTACCAAAGCCTGTAATTTAGGTCCATTTTTTTTTAAAATATCTATTACACTTGGGTGATAGAAACATAATAATACATGTTCTCTCTCTCATTGAAAACAACAATGTAATAATACATGCCAAGCTTCTGCTGCGAAGCTACAAATAAATAATTACAAACTACATGATACATTTTTTATTCCTTTAATATCTATGATAAAATTTATACAAAAGGTACAAGGAATCCATACTCTTCAACTAATGAATCCGAAATTCTCTTCCTGAAAAAAGAATAAAACAACGAGGGGTGAGCACAAATACCCAATAGGAATCTTATAGTTCTACAACAATAGCTAACACATAGATAGAAATGATCATGCATGCAGAGTGGTACCATATAATAAGGTGACATTTTGTAAGTTCAAAATATTATACGAAAAGTATCTTTTCTTAAAATTTCACTTGAACCTTTAAGAAAACTCCCTGCCATAAATGTAGTCTCTCGTCATTAGGAAGCCATAAATTTTCTTTGAAAACAAGTACACTTAAGGAAGAACATCATCTTAAATTCATTAACCCGATTCCAAATTATTCCTTATCTCGTTTCCATTTTAATATTCCACATTTCATTTCCATTCTAATATTACACATTTCATTTCCATTTCCAATTACCATACTTCATAACATCAAAATCCAAAGAATTAGAATTCAAACATAACACAAGAATCACAATCCTTTTTAATTCAATTTCCCAATTACTTACAAAACAAAGCTCATAATCTTCCCTTTTGTCACAAGAAATCCATTGAGTTCGTCATCACTAGCCCCTAATCCAATTACCCACATGATGCCAATTTCAATCCTTAATCCATTTTCCTTCAGTTCATTTTCAATTTATTTATTCTTCTCAATTCATGAGTCAATTTCATTATCTTTCAACAACCAAGCTGATGCTATAACTCAGTGGTTTTCCAATCATACAAAACACACATAAACACTTCAAACTGTCATTTTACGAAAATTCCGTCCGTGGGATCGGCACCCATGTATAAATTTCGGGACTTCACCCAGGACACTCCGGCCAACTTAGTTGTAATGGAGTCCATCCCCTTTCTCCTCCCAAACAAACATACATATACAATGTATTGAATCACATAATCACACATGGAGTACATCCCCTTTCTCCTCCCAAACAATCACACATATACAATGTATTTAAAACACACAGTCATATTCAATGACAACCATTTCTCAGACTTATCATATTATTTACTCCTTTCAACTAGCACAATACATGTGATCCAAAATATGATTTTCAAAATGAAACAAGTGCCCTTAAAACATAGCACAAGAATTTCCAAAATCTTTTCCGAAACATACAGTTTAAATCCTCAAAATCCATTGCATGCTCCATGATATGCATGATTTATAAATAGTCCGTTTGCCTAGTCAACATGCAATTTTTACAACAATCATAGCTATCCTCCACCGATAGCCCAAAACAAATATATCTAAACCGATAAATAAATTCCTTTAACGATACGCTTTTCCAAAATCTCATATGGGAGTGATAATGCATATCAAGCTCCACCATCATCATTAATAATCCTCCGATTTCACATTTACAATGACAATTTCAATTATTTATACAAAATAACAATTTGATCCAATTAGGGCAAACTCCCCTTATATCAACCCAAACTCAATACAACCCAAAACAACTCAACTTAATTCAACACAATTTAACATAGTCAACACAATTCAACATAATCAACACTATTCAACATAATTCAATTCAACGCCACTAAATGTAATTCAACATAATTCAATGTGAACTCTTAAATCCCCATTTCATCATTTCATCCCAAGTCTCATGCCATCCATATCATTAACAAATCCTTTTTCCAAATTTCATTTCATGTTATAGCATGATTTACAATATCCATAATAAAGGTTCATTCGCTAATTTTTAACATAATTTTCAAACACTTCCAAAACTCAATTAAACTGGTATATATATAATTCAATACCTCAATTTCATGATTCTACTTTCAATTTGGGCAAAATCATTAATTATCACCATGAATCAACTTAGCGTTTTCAAGAAAAATCAAGAATTTCAAGAACAATTGAAACTTCTCACACCACTACTTTTAATTACAACTTTTCCCTTGATTATACACCTAGGGTTCATAATCCACAAGCTTAACCCAGCAATTGAACCCCAACATTTCAAACCCTAAACCCCCAAATTTCATGATATAACACTATATGCTCAAAAATGGAGATTTTGTATTTATATAATCAAAATACCACAAATCTATCTATACATGCAAGTATTGAAGAAGAACTAGGACCTCTACCTCAAGAATCAAGCAAAAGAGCAAGCTTTGATGAGATTCCTTCACAAATCCAAACTTCAATCGGTTGAAAAGTGAGATCTTCAAGCATCCTTCACTTTTTGGTAAGAGCTCTTGGCCAAAACTTTGGGGGACGGAAGGTATTTGGGTCAAGAAAATCTAGGGTTTTCGGACCTAGGATGAGAGGAAGGAAGAGAGCAAAGAAAAGTGTAAGGAATGATCTAGAAAATCACTTTTAAACTTGCTAAATTCGCACAGTCCGCTTGAGCGTTGCTTTTCCCGCTCGAGCGTACCTGCTTCCAGCACAGATCCCAAAACATCAAACAGGTATAACTCTCTCATCCGAACTCCGTTTTAGGTCGTTCTTGTGTCCAAATTGAAGCCCCAAAAACAAGATTTTCAATGGCTCTAGCCTCACATCCAAATTCAAAGTGTGGAAAAAGAAAAGGGTAAAATAGTGACGGCTATTAGTAGGAAAATTATCCGAATTAAAGTTTTTGGTCCAATCTTACTTTACCATCATGTTACCACTTCGATCAATGCCCCAAAATAAAACTAGGAGGCTCTAAAGACAATAATAAAAGGTAAAAACAATCCCACTAATCTCAGAAAGTCAAACTCAACCAGGCAGACCGCTCGAGCGCCCAATCTTGCGCTCGAGCGCGCAGACCAACAAGGCCGGCCACTCGAGCGACCACTCCTACGTTCGAGCGGGAATTCACAACTCTCAGAATCTTGGACAGACTGCAAAAGTACTGGAAGCCTCACAAGTCCGCTCGAGCATCAACTCCCCCGCTCGAGCGGAGGGAAAAAATTATGGATTGCTACATTCTAAGTTTCTTAAGGAACTAGTTTGCCTAGACCAAAATTCAGCTCTAACTCCCAAATCGGGAAACCGATTCAAGTCCTGTCTTCCCCACAAGTCTCTTGTGCCAAGACGGTCGTGTGTGCCAACTTTCGTGCTAATCCGACGCCGTTTGGTGATTTGGGGGTGTCAACATCTCGAATTCTAAGTTTCTTGAATGCAGTGACGTCTTAATTAAGATCAAGTGACGTTACAATCTCCAATAGCCTCAAATAACCAACTCACTTAAGTCATTATTGTAATTGATGATGAAAAATTAAATTAATTAATTTCTAACCCCACAAATATATTCATTGATAGCACCAACATCCTAGTATAACCATATTCTAGGCCTTTGTTTTATTGAATTTTTTGATGATGAAGTAATAATTTATTACCATTGTATGGAGGGCCTTGCATCAACAAGTTTAGATTTGTTTTACAATGATGCTATACTTGTTTTTGGAGAAAAGTGAACAGGTGCATTTGAACCAACTGTCAACATTGTCGGAACACCTAATAAAGGACAAGAGTCTAGTTCATTGCAAGTAGCAAGTCAACTGACAAAGTCACTTAGTTCAAAGTCCATCAAGTCATCTATTGAAAGTTTTCTTCATAATCTCAATTTCCATTTATTCTTTCCTGTCTAAGTCATATTATTAACAAGCCTAAAGTCATAATGAGGCATGAACTGATCAAAATCAATAACATATATATAATCTAAGCACAAATCCAAAACAATCATCAAGATAGACCAACCTCAATATTAACCAACCAATAGTCAATTCCTGCTCCAAATCCCTCATAAAGATGGTATATCAATGGACAAGCATATTATGATGAAGGTTGTAAAAAAATGAACCAAAAAGGAAAGTAAAAAATGCAAGATAAGCTACTGAATCATAGGCACAATAAAGAAAAATCAAAACAATTGGACATTTACATTAACAAAGTTTTCTTGAAATAAAGAACAGAGAACAATGATCAAATCAGAAACAAACAAACATAAATCTGACCAAAATATAGATAGGGTAAAAGAAAATCTAAGTAGAACTCTATATATTTAGTTTAAAGTCCAAAATGAAAGGCCAAATAACCACACAAACAAAAAGTAAATAAATAAAAATGATAGTGTATGCAGAGTTGACAGAAAATTTAGATCATTGACCAAAGAATTCATCGTCAAAGATAGCAATTTAGTAGATTTGATTGAATCAATGAACAAGACATGATTAAATTTGTGTCTGAGCTAAGAAAAGCCCAAACTTCCCTGTTTGGTTGCTGAGAAAATTAAGGAAAAACCTTTCAGTTTAAATTTTCTGGAATCAAATAAGAAGGAATATCACTCGACTCAATTAATCGTAGGAGACGTAATTGAGCTGAGTCTTCTAGTGAAAAACTACAGAAAATACGAAATCTCATTGAATTTTCTTATTTCCTTTTCTCAGCAACCAAACAAAAAATGAACTACAATAAAAAAAATAAAAAAAATAAAAAATAAATAAAAAACACAACAAATCAAAGCTATAAAAAAGTCATTAATCAACTTACTCTCAGAGCTCAATCACTACAAATCCATACTCAAACCCCCGCGAAATCCAACCAAAAAAATAGCTGAACATAAAAAATATATATAATTTAACAACACATCAAATTGAACATGAATTCTGAAAAAATAAAGAAGGAACATATTGCATCAATCAATAAAAACTGATACAGATAAAAATTCAAAATAAATAAATAAAGCCAAAATTGATTAGAGAATAGGGGCTAAAATTCGAAAGAAGGAATCGAAGAGAGTACCTTCAAGATTCTTACGAGTCATATAACTGTGAGAGAGAGATAGAGAAAGCAAAGAGACCGATCAGTGTTTGTGAATGGGCTAGGGCAAATATAAGGAAAAGGGAAATACATATATATATATATAAATGTTAGGGTTTATTGAGAGAAAGAAACAGAAGGATATACACACCAATTATTATGGAGAGGCCGATGATGACGAGAAGCCATGCTCATCGGAAAATCGCATGAAGATGAGTTGCGTGAAGGTGGGGAGAACTCAGGAAAATGATGAATCGCACGAAGAAAGTCATTAGAGTTGAGCGTGAAAAGAGAGAGAGGGAAAACGAAATTAAAGAGATAGGGTTTTGTGGGAAATTCGAACATTGGGAAATTTGGGAGGGAGGTAAAAAATTGAAATCCTGTTTGGTTGATTTTCTTTTAAAACATGTATTTTTGAATTTTTAAAAATTGTTTGGTTTCAATTTTCTAAAAATTGAGTTTTTTTTATTTTTTATGTTTTTTTATTTTTAGTAAAATTTTAAAATTTTAATCAGTTTTTATTTTTTATATTTTTAGATGCACGTTATTTAGATGTATCTAAAAAGTAAAATATTTGTCCAAAAAAAATCTAAAAAATCAATAAATGCACAAGAATACAAAAAATGTACTAAATTTTCATATATATATATAGTATTTAGTGAATTTCATAAATATTTTTTTTTCACAAATATTATATTTTTAAAGTGTATTTATGTGTGGTGTATTTAAAAATTAAAAAAAATGCTTAGAATATTAAAATAAATTTAGTAAAAACATAATAAAATAAAATAAAAAACACACATAAAATAAAAAAATTCCAATTTTCTGAAAAATAAATACTGAAAATCTAAACCAAACAAGCTGATCATATCCTTCGTAAAATTATATAAAATTGACAAGTATGGTAGTTTTGATTTTCTAAATTTTTTCATGAAACTAATTTTTAGTCTTTAAAAAATTAATTTGAATCAAGTTTCAGAAAATCAAACCAAACCTGGCCACCACCCTAACTTTGGAAAGAGTTTTGATTCTCTTAATTTGGTTATTTCAACTTTGGGTTTTGTGGGCTCATTTCAAAACTGATTTCGGCGATCCGAACCATTCACTCTTGTTACAATTTATTGACTAGAAGAGGAGAGAGAGAGAGAGAGTGAAAGAGAGACAAAGTGGTCGCTAAAAGCACATTTTCTTGTAGTGGATCGATAAATTGAGAAGGAACTCGGTAAATAGAGAAGAGATGAGGGAGAGAGTGAGTGAGCAAGGCGAACACAATGGAGAAGAGATAGACAGGCAGGTAAACAAATAGAGAAAGAGAGAGAGAGAGAAGAGTGATGAGTGAGAGAAAGAGATAAAGAGTGTGAGAGAGAGAGAGAGAGAGAGACATAAATAGAAAGAGAAACAAGAGATGAATGAGAGATTGACAATGAGAGAGAGAAAGAGAGCGAAAAGAGATGAACGAAAGAAAGACATAGAAAAAGAGAGAGAAGAAAGATGAGCGAGAGAGACAGATAGAGAGATAGAGAAAAGATAGATGAGCGAGACAGACAGAGAGAAAAGAGAAATGTGAGAGATAGAGAGAAGAGAGATGAGCAAGAGAGATAGAGAGAAGAAAGATGAGCGAGAGAGACAGAGAGAGAGAAAGAGATAGAGACCTAGACAAAGAGATAGGAAGATGAAAAAATGGGGTGAAAAGAGAAATGTTATATCAAAAGAGTAAGACGACGCCGTTTTTTTTAATTTTTTTGCGACAGAAAAATACCGTTTCATTTATTCAAACCATTTTGATTGTATATATATGAAGCCGTCTCAAAGCTACAATTTTTTTTCTTACTTTTTTTCTTTTTTTTTGCAATGGTACCTATTACAGTTGAAAAAAACTCTTTTTTTTTTTTTTGTGACTGCAGTTGGTGCCGTCGCAAAAACTTTATTTTTTCGCGACAACAATCTCTGCGGTCGCAAATACTCTCATTTTTCGCGACAGCATTTTTTTGCTGTCGCAAATACTCTATTTTTCGCGACAGTAAATTGTGTCGTCGCAAATACTCTATTTTTTCGCGACAACAAGTTGTGCCGTTGCAAAAACTCACCTTTTTCGCGATAGCAAATTGTGCCGTCACAAAAAGTCACTTTTTGAGACGGCAAGTGTGCCGTCGCAAATACTTCCATCTTTTAAGCCCGCTTTTCTTGTAGCGAGTCCTTAAAGAATCGTCTAGTTCATGTCCAATCCATGAGTTAGTAGACCTACCTATTTATTTAATTTTTAATTAGTAAATATATATATTTTTTTAAAATTATGACAAAAATAGGAAATATGTACATATTTGTTTGGTATATTTATTAACAATTTCAAAATTAATTAAGAAATTATGTACTTATTCTTAAAAGGATAAATTACATTGGTACTCTTGTGTTATTTTTGTCCTTACAATTTTAATTTGCTCCGTTTTGACCCTAAATTTATAATTTTGTCTCAATTTGGTCCAATTGTTATAATTGCTAGTGTTTTTTTTTATTGAAAAATATACACATGAGTAGTATCTGTTATACTTTTATAGACAAAATTATAAACTTGTTTAACTCAATAAGTTAATCTCAATCAACTCAATAATTATTTTCTTTCAAAAATCTTAACCGGCATTATCAATTAGACCAAATTAATACAAAATCTAAAATTAGGAGTAAAAATCAAACTAATTGAAATTACAGAGACTAAATTGACACAAGAGACAAAATGCGGGGACTATTGATATAATTTACCCTTCTTAAAATATGTCTAATATTGATTGTATCAATATTAAGATATATTTTATATCTGAAAAACTATTTAAGACCAGATCAGGCTAGAACTTGAATAAAAATTAATGGCTTATTAAAAATATTTAATAATTATAAATTCAAATTTGATCAAATTTTCATTTAAATTTTTTCATAGAATTAGGTTGTTTGATAATTTTAATTTATAGTTCCAATTTTTCCTTGTATTTTTTTTAAAATATTTTAAAATTATATAATTATAATTTTTTTGAAATTTCCTTTTGCAATCTCAAATTAGTTATAACTTGAATTTGTTTAAAATTTGTTTTTGACTTCTCATCTACAAAAACTAACAACAAATATAAATTAATTTTTTGAATATTGTAAAATGGTAAATAAAGAAATATATTATCAATAATAATAATACTAACAAAACATATTTTTATTTATCATGTGACGTTTTACCCTTGCATTGATAATAGACATTAATAATAAAATTTATTACGATAATACAACAATAACATATCAAATGATAAGTAACATGTGACCACAATAATTTTTTATAGTTATACAAAAGTACCCAAAATTATATATAAAAAATAATATACGATCCATATTCAATTTTTATATGGTAAAATTCACACTTAATCTCAACTACACATTAGTTTTCTAAATCAATTCATCACTCAAACTATCTACTATTCTTTTAATATTCACATTTTCAAAATCCACCCAAACAATACTCTAGCCAAGCTCATCATCACCCCTATTATTGCCATGCTCACCACCCCCACTAACCATTATGCAATTCCAGTCTAGTTTTTTATCTTTGTAAATATAAAAAGGCAATGTTGTAGAAATAAAAAGGTACCGTTAGAATTTTAAAGAGTTAAAAATGAAAAATAAAAAAATGCGTGATTTTAGGTTTTCTTATTCCACGTATGGGTGTTAATTTTTTTTTTTTAAAATCCATAAATTATGGAATAATGTTCATTATTTAAAATTTTATTTATTGATGGGCAAGTCAATTAAATGTTCTTAATTTTTTACAAATAAAAAATTTGAAAATTTTGTTTAAGAAATTTTAAAAATGGCCAAATCATAAAGAACAATATAAGACGCCTTATTCCAAAAAAAAAAAAAAAAAACTCATAACTATATTATCAATTCACATATATCAAAAGAAATAATAACAACAATATAAAAAATACACAAACATCCAAAAAAAAAAAAACTTCAAATCAACTTCTAAAACAAAGATAGTTAACAGATATATATATTTATTATTAGTTTAGTTGGAAAAAAAAATACATTGGAAAAAAAAAAAGTCATATAGAGAAAAAAAAAATTCTCACACGAAAATATAAATTTACAAAATAAAAAAAAAATCACAAACAAACAAACGTGAAATAAGTTTGGACTATTGGCAAAGAGAGAGAGAGAATAACCATTGCATCATTACATTTGAGGTGGAGTTGGCCGGACTGAAAAGAAGATCAAATATTGAGTATTTTAAAAAGAGAATTGTATTTAATTTTTAATTTGATTAGGTTTTTAAAATTTTAGATTTTTATTATTTTCGGAAAAGGTGAGAGTGGGATGAAGGTGGCTTACCATATTATTTTTAATTTTGAAATTCAAAATCATAGATAATTAGTGTCTTTATTTATTTATTTTTAATTGAATTGTTTTGATCAACATTATTTTTGGAAAGAGTGAGGGTGATTTATCATATTGTTTTGAATTTTTAAAATTCAAAATTATAGATAATTAGAACTTTTTTTGTTTTTGGATTTTTGACTTAAGAAACTAACCAATAGATTTTTTTTTAAATTTCTTTAAAAATTAATAAATCAACAAAATTAGTTTGGGAGTTTAGAGTTTTCACAATCATTATTCTTAAAAAAACTCTTTTCCTTATATATATAGATTTTCCATTTAATATTTGAGTGGTGCTACAGGGCCCGAAAACGGGGTGCCCCGAATGCCCCGAATTTTTTTTTTTTTTCTTTTCAGCAGAAGAAAGGAGGGAGGAAGACGAAAGGGGGAAGGGGAAGGGGAGGGGGAGGAAGGACTGGAGGGGGCCTAAAATATGGAGGAGGAGGACGCGATTGGCGGAGATCGGCACGATCAGAGGAGGAGGACGGCGACGCGATCGGCGGAGGCCGACGATCGGCACGATCGAAGGAGGAGGACGGCGACGCGATCGGCGGAGGCCGACGCGACCTCTCTCTCTTTCTCTCCGTCTCCCTCTCCCTCTCCCTCTCTTTCTCTCCCTCTTCCTCTGCAACTCAGAGTTGCAGAGGTTCAACAATGGCGGAAGGAAAAAAAAAAAAAACGGAATGCCCAAAACAACGTCGTTTTGGGCATTCGGGGCATTCGAGCCAACAGTATTCGGGCCCTCAAACATTTTCCTTAATATTTTGAGTACTCAAGCCATGGGTTTAATTTCAAAACTTTTGGGGCTACTCTATTCTTTTAGGGCCAAAAGGAATAATTTATTCACATGTCAACTATCTATCACTACAACAAAAAGCGCCTTTCGCGACTAAAACTTCAATTTTCGTCGCTGAAACTCGTAGAAATGGCGACTAAAATCGAATTGGTCGCCAAAATTGATAACTTTTCCCGACTAAAACAGTTTAGTCGCCAAATGTAAGGGTTTTAGCGACTAAAAGGCAGTTTAGTCGCCGAATGTAGGCTTTTTAGCGACTAAAGATTGTTTAGTAGCCAAAACTCACAGTTTTGGCGACTAAAATGATTTAGTAGCCAAATGTGACGGATTTGGCGACTAAATCTGAATTTCGTCGCCGATTACAGGAGTTTTGCCGACTAAAAACTATTTGGTCGCTGAAAGCGAAGCTTTTTGGCTACAAAAAAAAAATTAGTAGCTAAAGATCAAGAATTGGCGACTAAAATTTAGTTTCGTCGCCCAAAGTAGACGTTTTGGAGACTAAAATTTAGTTTAGTCGCCAAAGGTGCTATCCTTAGGCGGAATTGAATTCTTTTAGCGACAGAAAACAAATTAGTAGCCAAAAAATGAAGAATTGGCGACTAAAATTCACATTTAGTCGCCGAAAGTACTATCATATTTTTTTTAGTAAATAATTTATTTTTTACATAAATAATATTAAATAAAAATAATTATTTTTATATATATAATTTTCTATTAATACCAGTGAAAATAGTATATAAATAATATATGTTGCAATAATAATCATGTGATATGGTAGTGGCGTAGTGGGGGTCGAAGTGTTGGGACTGGGACGTTGTGGGTTCAATACTTGGGAGCAGAGGTAATTGGTTTTTTTTTTTGTTTTGAAAAACGGTTTTGGCGACTAAACTCTTTAGTCGCGGAAAGGTACGCGTTTGGCGACGAAAAGTGTAGTCGCGGAAAGGTGTAAATAATAAAAAAAAAAATCATTATTGGCGACTAAAAGTTTAGTCGCTAAATGTAAAGTTTCCAAAAATGAAATTGCATTTGGCGACAAATATTTTCGTCGCTAAAGACACATATATTGGCGACTAACAGTTTTTCAGTCGCCAAAGGCATCCGCGACCATGTTTTGGCGACAAGACGGGAGACTAAAATTTTTAGTCGGGAAAAGTGAAATTTTGACATTTGGCGACTAAAATGGGACCTTTGGCGACTAAAAATTTAGTCGCCAAAGGTGTTTTTTTTTGTAGTGTATCCATATAAATTATTTGTCCACATATCTATCCATATTAACTATTTGTTCACCTACTGTCTATGTGCCATTCCCTATTTGTTCACATGTTACCTCACATAAATTGTCTATTTATTCGTATCACCACCATTACCAGTCATCGCCGGCCACTGTTGACGACTTTTCCTGCACCGACGATAGTTCAACGGTAATCTAGCGACAATAGAGTAAAAATGAAGAAAAAAAATTCATTAAAAAAATAGTATGTCGTTCTTATCAAATAATAATTTCATTAATTATAGAGTTAATTACCTAAAAGTGTTATGTACAAATGTTATGGTAGCTCATGTCCTATTTAAGATTTTTTGAACCAATAAATCATATTTAGTAAAACTGATAATATTATCAGTTTTTTTTTTCAATTTTTAGAATTAAGAACATTATCGATTTTGTATAGAAATGTTCTAGATAATTGTTTCACTAACTGATAAAAAAAAGAGCATTAGATTAAACATTTTTACTCTTCTACTTATTGGTTTGATTCAAGTATCTAATAAAACCGAGAACATTAATAATTCTTTCTAGTTTTAAACTGAGAACATTATTAGTTTTTTCATTTTTAAAGTTTTTTTTTCTTTGAACATCAATATTCCATTATCATACTCCTTTATAGACACAAAATTTTTAATTTTTCACAAAAAAATAATTTAGTTTTTTTTTTGCACATAATTTTTTTTTAAAAAGTTTTTTTCAATTTGAAAGTTGATATTTTAAAGTTTTGAAAATCAAATAAATGTCAAATCGTCATGTTCCTTTATAGATAATCATAAATGATAAACAATCATTCTTTGAAGAGCAATTCAGACTATTAAATATTTGAGTAAATTACAAATACACCCTTGAGGTTTGCTTAAAGTATAGATTGCTCCATGTAATTTGAAAAATTACAAATACCCCCTTGTTAGAAATTTTTTATTTAATATTTTTAACATTATTAAAAATTGTTAATTGATTTGATGATTTATTAATAAAATGGACGATTTATTATGAAATTAGAAACCTCAGGGGGTGAAATGTAATTTTCAGAACCACAATGAGCGATTTGTATTTTAATCAAACCTCAGGCGGTATATTTGTAATTTATCCTAAAAATTTAATGGGACTTAAAGGTCTAAAAAATCTTAGTTAGGATTTAATAAAGTATAAGTTCATAAATTAAAACTTGTATATAAATGTCCCCTAGTTATCGGTTCTGCTATGTAGCTCGAAATTTCGGAGCTCGAAATTTGCCCGAATCCAAAACGACGTCGTTTTGGAATTTTTTTTATTTTTTTCTCTTTTTTTGAAGATAATGAAGAAGAAGAAGAAGAAGAAGAAGAAAAGAGAAGAGAAGAGGGAGCAGCTAGTGAACACATTCATCAACACATCATCATCATCAACAACAACAAGATGATGAACAAATCTGATTTGTAATAAAAAATTTATGTTGAACAAATTTATGTTAAACATATTTGATCTGTTTATGTGAGATGAACAAATTTTTTTCAACTAAAATAATAAAAATTTAATTGAAAAGAGAAGAGGGAAGAGATCTGATTTGTACTTTCAAATCGATTTTCAAATTTATGTTGAATTAAACTTGTGGTCTCTGTCCATTAAGAAGATGATGATGAACAGATCAGATCTGTTTTTTTTTTGTTGAACACATCATCATCGGCGAACATCTTCATCAATAGCAACATCTTCATCAACATCAACACATCATCATCGGCGATACCCACCGGTGATCACCGCCATCACCGTCGATCTTCCTTCTCTTCCTCTTCCGCCATCACCGCCATCACCGTCTTCTTCTCTTCCTCTCTTCCTTCTTCTCTATTTCTCTCTTTCTCTCTGTTTGTTTGGGTTTGGTTCAACCTTTGAGAGAGAAACGAAAAGTGGAAGGGAAAGAAAGAAAGGGAAAAAAAAAATCAAAATCAAAACGACGTCATTTCCGAAAATCGAGCCATTCGGGGCAAAATGTTTCGAGCTACAAAACATTTTCCCCTAATTATATACTTATTTATTTCCATAAAAGATCAGTCATTATATTCCTCTATAAATGAATTTATCACCAATTAATTCTAATAATTTATATAAACAAAAATAATAATAAACTGTAAACATTTGCATAAGTTCACTATCTAATTTGATGGAGAGTTTGGATTTAGTTGACCTATTTTGGAATCGATTTTAATGAATGGAATCATTTAGTTTTTTAAGATTTGTTAAGTATAATATTCATACAAAAAATTAAAATAATTAAATAATCGACCATTATAATTTCAACAATTATCATTTATTTTTTATAATATAAATATAATTCAAACATATATTAATTGAAAAAAAAAATAATAGTACAACGAAAATTGGCAAATCGTAGAGTGGCGAACCGCCACTAGATGAGCAGGTCTCTCATATTTATCAAAAAAAAAAAAAAAAACTGTTCAATGTTCTTAGAGCATTATGGTTCATATTTCAAAACTAATCATCATACATTAGGTTTTTCTTATTCCTCAATTACTTGACATAAAATCATAAATTTTAATTTCTCCACCAACCCCCAATTACTTGAGACAAAATCATAAATTTTATTTTCTCTACCAATCACAGCCCCTAAAACACCACATAATCATATTTACGCGTAACAGCAATGCTAGATATCATGAAAAACCTTTCATGAAAATAATCATGAAAGTTTTGTGACCCTTGGATTACACTTAGAATAAAACACCACACACTAATCAAGGTAATTCAAGGATCATAACTCTTTCATGATCATTTTCATGAAAAAATTTTCATGATCCCTAACTTTTCTCTACGCGTTAATACCAGACAAAAACACAGAAACAAACAAACAAACAAAACGCAACACCCATTTTTTTCTTCAATTTTTTTTTTTTGGCACAACGGAAATAGAACACCCACTTCAACCATAAAAACTACCCTCTCTCCGTGTTTTCCCTCTCAATTCTCATACACACACAGACTCTCTCTCTTTCACTCACATCATCATCATCATCATCATCATCATCATCACCGTCCCAGCTAAGGCTCTTTCTTACATTTCTCCCATTTTCTCTCTCTCTCTCCTCTCTCTCTCTCTCTCTCTCTTCTAATTCAATCCAGGGAGAGAAAATAGTCTCGGGAGAGACAATGGGTCAAGAAAATGGGACGACAGCCCAGAAACGCGGCGGCGGAGCACTTCCAACCACCGCCCCCAACGGCGACAGAACCACCACCACCAGAACCTCCGCTGCGATCCCACGGGGCCGCCAGATCCACCGCACATTCAACAACATAAAGATAACTCTCCTCTGCGGCTTCGTCACCATCCTCGTCCTCCGCGGCTACATTGGCGTCAACCTTGGCACCTCCAACGCCGACGCCATCAACCAAAACCTACTCGAAGAAACCAATCGTATCCTCGCCGAAATCAAATCCGGCAAAGACCCCTCCGACTCTGACTCCGACAATAACAACCTCGTTTTCGACACAGACACCAATAATGTCACCTTCACTCTCGGTCCCAAAATCACCAATTGGGACAAGGACCGAAAGATCTGGCTCCGTCGCAACCCTGAATTCCCCACCCATGTCAATGGCAAGCCTCGAATCATGCTCGTCACGGGTTCGAGGCCTAACCCGTGTGATAATGCAATTGGGGATCATTATTTGTTGAAAGCAACAAAAAACAAGATTGATTATTGTAGGATTCATGGGATTGAGATTGTTTACAATATGGCTCATTTGGATAAAGAGCTTTCTGGGTTTTGGGCTAAATTGCCATTGATTAGGAGATTAATGTTGTCTCACCCTGAAGTTGAGTGGATTTGGTGGATGGATAGTGATGCATTGTTTACAGATATGGTTTTTGAAATTCCACTTTCTAAGTATAAGAATCACAATCTGGTTGTTCATGGGTACCCTGATTTGTTGTTCAAGGAGAAATCGTGGATTGCGGTGAACACCGGTAGTTTTTTGTTTCGGAATTGTCAGTGGTCTTTGGATTTGCTCGATGCTTGGGCGCCAATGGGTCCAAAGGGTCGGGTTCGTGAAGAGGCCGGGAAGATTTTGACTGCGAATTTGAAGGGTAGACCGGATTTTGAGGCCGATGATCAATCAGCATTGATATACTTGTTGATTTCACAGAGAAAACTGTGGATGAACAAGGTGTTTCTTGAGAATTCTTACTATTTACATGGTTACTGGGCTGGGTTGGTGGATCGGTACGAAGAGATGATTGAGAAGTACCATGCAGGATTGGGAGATGAGAGGTGGCCATTCGTGACGCATTTTGTGGGTTGCAAGCCTTGCGGGAGCTTTGGGGATTACCCGGTTGAGAAGTGCATGAGTGGTATGGAGAGGGCTTATAATTTTGCAGATAACCAGGTTCTTAATCTATATGGATTTAGACACAGAGGTTTGTTGAGCCCTAAGATCAAGAGAATCAGGAATGAAACAGATACTCCTCTGGAGTTTGTAGATCGGTTTGGTATTGGGCGGAGTAGTGGATCACGTAGTTAGCTGGTATATATCATCTTCAGTGGGTGATAATCTGTAGGTAATGTACTTTTTCAGCAAAACTGCAGATTTGAACTTGATAACACTTCAAATTTAAGTTAGTTTCGTTTTCCTATCACCTTGTGTTGCATTTAGAACACAGGAGCATAAGTCTTTTGTTGAATTACAATTTACTATTTCAGATTTAAAGTTGGTAACAGTTCACAGTGTTGATAGTTTTGTTTTCCTATTGCCTTTTATTGGATTTAGAACGCAGGAGTAGAATTCTTTTGTTGACTTAAAATTTTTTCTAGTTTTGAGTAATCTCAGAAAAAAATAGCTTTTCTTAACCCTGTACCAGGAGTTTTCTCTCCGATTCAAGTAGTATAACTTTGAAAATCTCCCTTTTTGATGGTTCATCTATCTAATACCTAAAGACTCAATACAGTCTGCCAATATTTTCCTCGTCTTTAAATTTGCCCGGTTATATTCTGTCTTAGTTAGACAATAGAAAGTGAAGCATGCACATTTGTATTTCTTTGGATCTTTTACAGCACCTCTAATTTGCATTGTCACTAAGCTTCTCAGAAGTTGATTGGTATATTTCTTGGACCAAATACTGGGGTAGGTTCTTTGATATGCAAATGAGTATGAGAAATTAAATTTTATTTTTCACTTGATGTTTCGAACCAGCTCCTATAAAATCCCAAGTTGTTTATAGGATATGATAGTGCCCGATTTATTTTTTTTACCTTGTTAGACACGTTTTTATCCATAAAACCAAAATTAGATATAAGGTTCTTCAGATTTATATTTATTTGCTCATCTGAATTGATGATGTTTTTCTATTACAGCTCATGAAGGTTTAGTCGGGATTTCGAAGCTTTCTTCTTGATTCATGGATGTTTTTTCTTCTTCAGTCTTCTAAATGTTTGATATATTATTTTTTGCCATTATTTGACTAAAAATTTCTCCAGGGATGCCAATGTTTTGTTATACCCTTCAGATTGCTTGACTCATGTTAAATTTAGTTATTTATTTTTGGTCATCTGTGTCTATATAGCTCTGACAATTAATGAAATTTCATTCTAAATAATTGTTTGCAGTCTACCGAAGAAACAACCTTTTCCCATGGCTAGAAAGGGAAATACATTACTGCAGACCGGTATACGTGTTTGACAGTTCTTTTTGAACGACTGCTCTTGTTATTTCATCGGATTAGAAATAACTGAATGGTTTTCTAATTGAAAATGTGGTTAAATGTCTGATTCACCAAGAGTTACCCGATTAAGAAACTGTCAAAAACATTGCAATATTAACCACGTGGATGGTTCTTGCAGAGTGTACCAACTGTTTCCACGAGGGAAGCAAACACAATAGATTTTACAAGTTCTTCAGCATTTTAATGGAATCCCTGGTTGAAGGTGCTATCAAGACTTCGGTTTGTACAGCAAGCTTAAATTGTCGAGCCAGAAGAAGCCTGGGGGACAAAAGTTCCAATCGTTAGGCCATTTTTTATATGTAAGTTTGTCTGGTTTTTTTACTTTAATTCTTTGTAGCAGTTTTTTCACATTCATTGTAGAAAATGACGGAATTTTTAAGTTGCACACCCCAGACAGAAGCGGTAGTGGGGGTGGGAAAGAAACTTTGGGAACCTTTTTTTATATTTTTTATTTTATAGAAAAACTGATAACAAGCAATGTTGTCAATAGTGTTGTTGTACCCCCAAACATTCGAATATGTAAACGTGCAACTCCAATTTGTTGGGTTTTTTTAGTTCTTCATTATTATAGTAAGAATTCTGAGTGAGGAGGATTGGAATTTGGCTGGATGTTCAACCTTGTACCATTGATGATATTTTATCTTGCCCTTCTTTTAGTAGTAGTATGTGTGTTAATTCTTTGTAGTAGTTTACACCCTTTGGGAGTATGTGAACAGAAGACAAAAATTGATCGGTACTGTACCCTGCTTTAGCAACAATCATTATTGCCCTGGTAATAGGGCAACCATTATATTTATGGGTTTTTTTTTTTTATAGATTTTTCTAAAATTTTTTGCTTCAATAGATGGAGAAATTCCTTTCATGTCCTTTTACCAGTTGTTCAAGCTCACTATTATTGAGTTTTGTTTCTCATTATCTGTTGTCACATGGTGAATGATTTCATTTTTTGAATGTTTCACTTCTAACTAAGTAATTATTTTGGGTTGGTTCTCAACAAACAAAAAAAATAAAAAATAAAATTATTTTGGGTTTTTTTTTTTGTAAGCGGACTTATCATTGGTTTTAACATGGTTTTATTTAACAAATTGACTGACATTCTTTTATGATTTAAGTCTGTACTTGACTTTTGATGATTTATGTTCCAAAGTAGACCTAATATTAGGGTTGAGTAAGAAATTCGTAAAATTCGTAAATCGATCTGGTTCAGTCCAATTCGGTAGGTGTGGATTGATTTCTTTAATCCGTGGCTCGGTTCTGGAATGAAAAATTGAGAAACCGTGTTTCGTGGATCAACTCTGGATTACACTTCACGGTTTTGGATTGGAACTGATCCAAACCGTATGCAACTTAGACTATATTCATATCATACACCCTTGATACATTCTATTATACCTCTTATATACATATATTAGAATTGATGTTCTATGTCGTGTTTTTTTTTTTTTTTTTTAATGATCTATGGTGGAACTAGTTTTAATTAATTAATTTATTTTCTTGAAGGAACTAGGTATTATCATTATGTCTGTTTAAATTAATGATTGAACAATATGCATATTTATGTTTTGAAAAATTATGAAATGAAAATGTTATATGATTTTTCTTTGTTAATAGATTATGTGAATTCATAGTTCCAAACCGAACAAAACCATATTTATGGTTTGGTTCGGATTGATTTTACGATCTAAATGGATTGGATTGGTTCCAATTTTCATGAAACCGTAAATAATGGATTAATCTTGATTTTATCTCAAACCGAACCAATTCGGACCATACTCACCCTTACCTAATTTATCCCCTGATTAAACATGCTAATAACAGTGACTTATTTGTTAGTTGCGTTGAATTTTCGGCTTAGGTAAAAGTTATAAAAACGAGTTTATAATAGTTCAAAATTGAAATTTGCATAATATCGCAAAGTGGTGGTTATGTCAAATTTTAGCTTTGTTCTTGTTTTTCTCTTAATAATGTTTTAAATGTTAGATGGAATTAACCATAAATAAGCAGCCTAGTGTCCAAAACACAGGTTGTATGACAAATTTCAGCTGATTTTTACACATGTATGTTGTATGAAGAACTAAAGAAGCACTTTTGCATGGTTTACTAATATATATGTTTGGTTATAGATAGTTTTTCATTTCATAAATGTATTTTGTAATTGTAATGAGTGTAATATATGCAATATATGATTGAGATATTGGAGAAAATTAAAATAAATTAACACAAAGTAATCAGTAGCATATTCTTATTTTGAATATCAAATATGTGAAATTAGTTAACATGCTCATAGAACACAATGAAGCATGGACACAAAATATGCGGGATCCCAAAACGTACTATCTTTGACATGTTATCCCAAACTTTTGTAATCATATTTCATGAAATTCTTTTTCACTGGGCAATATTTTGTCCACGTGGTAAAGTGGATTATACTGTTGCTTAACAGGTGAATATATTTTACTATGCGCGGACTTTTTTAATGCTTTCATGGTAGGTTTTTCAATGTAGGTTTAATATAATATATATATATATATATTTTGCGTCATCAATTCGGTCTATTATTTATGATTATTGATGAATTTATTTTTATAAATCTACATGACAAAGCTTTCCCAATGAGATCGAATAAGTAAAATGTTTTCAGAACTACATGATGAATCATGCCAATTAATACATAATTAGCAATGGTCATTCTCTATGCTAATTTCAAATTCAAATAAATTATTTAAATTGATCTACAACTTGAGAACAATGCATTGTAAATTCTATTTTGAAGGTCAAATAAAAAGCTATAAATTTACTCTTTTGCCAAGCTCTTGTATTTGCCACATATGATCAAACATATGCACCACTGCACTTCTCAATTCAGTTCTTCATGCAGTTGGCTTTGCAAATTCTCATTTACCTTCTTGTGTGTTCTCTTTATTGATAAACTTCTCTTTTGTATTCATAATGCAACTTCTATACTTTGTGTGAGGTCACTAATTGTTGACGACAAAGTTATTTTTTTTAAGTAATCCCACCATAGCTTATTTTGGCTAAAAAAATCTTGTCAACTGTACCTTGACTAAAAAACATAACATATATTTTTAAAACCCACAATATATATTAGCAAATGTTAATAAATGACATAAAAATTTGTACAACTAAAGTTGGTTACGAATTGATTTATTGTCTAACGAAAAAGTAGTGATATTATATTTTTTAAAAAGTTCCATAAAAATTTAATTGCTCAATATTTTAGAAGAATTACATGTAGGTTTGAGAAGGAGAAAAAAATTACCAACACATGGAGGGATACAAGTGACCCTTGAACTCTGACTGCCTTTTATTTGCAGCCCCACTACAGAGACACTTTGTAATTTTTTTTTCCTTTCTCCCACCTACATGTAGTTTCCCCTATTCTTATTCTACTTGTACTTGATTCTGCACTCAAGTTCATTGGGACACCAGAACTTATTTTTTAAACTTATTTTTGGGTAAAAAATAGTGATATTATATCATTCGTAATATATAGTATTACCCACCAATAATAAACTTACACGAGAGTAAGAGAAAATAATAAGATGTTATTAGATGGCCGTTGCATTCAATTATTTTCATTTTTGTTGCTTCAGAATATATATAAACTTACGAAATTTCTTAGAATAGAATTGGGTTTAGATGAACACTGAATCTGTTATAACCATCAATTTATTTATTTTTTCATTTTGATTTATATATTTTTTCATTTTGAGCTAGAAAACTAATTTGTTTTGTTGGGTTCAACATGATTTTTTAATATATTTTAAATTTGAAACTATTTAACAACAAAACCAATTACCATTTGAATATTATTTACAAATATGACATGCATTAATTTGAAATTTGATTTTGCTCACACAGTTATTCTTTTTGGACAGCTAGAAAGTAAAACACTCAATCATATCATTTTATCTATTTTTTTACACCTTTTTTTGTAAATTTTTTTAAAAGTTAACTAAAATAATGAATTCCTAAATGAATTTTAATCAACTAAAGGTTTTGTTCACACATTTATGCTCTACTTGTTTAATTGGAATGAAATGGTGATTCTTAAACTTTCTTATAGAATAACCATTTTCTTAAAATAGTAAAAGATGATTCCATTTGTGATGCATTTGTTATTATTATTTTTTAATTTAACCAAACATATGAATGAATATTTTAGTGAAATATGAACAAAACACAATCATATGTTCTATTTTTCTGATTATTAGAATGAGATAGAGAGGTTGTTTGATACAGCTTAAATTAGTAGTAATTTAGTACAATTTCTGCTTACCGCTTATTAGATAGAAATAACCTAAATAAACTGATTATCTAAAAAGTGAGAAGCGATACTTTTAGCTTCTATTTTTTTATTATTAATTTTTAACATGTAATAAGTTACACTAAACATGCCAGAAATGAAATGGAATGATGATTATTTAAGTTTTCTTTTAGAATGAGCATTCCCTTAAATGGTGAAAAAATTTTAAATGATAAAAAATGATTCCATTTGTAATGCATATATCATTATTTTTTTTAGTCTAACCAAACATTAATTAGTATGAATATTTCGATGGAATGATCATTCTATTCTAATAAATCAAACACTATCTTAGAGCTTTGTTTGGTAAACATTGTTCGAGTGATCATTTGGCTAGTTATGGCTCAAGTGAGCATTGCTAGGTATGATGAAAGGAAAAGTGGATGATCCCATAATTAGATTGAATTGATGAAGTGTAGAATTCACAAGTAAAATGAATTTAAACTTGTAGTAATTGTTATTTCTGGATAAGTTTAAGGTAAATAATTTTGAATTTATAATATTACTGATGGTGAAAATCCATATCACAAAAAAACTCAAAGTGTCTCATTTCACCTCAACCCACAATATCATATGAATGGAAATGAGTAGGGATGTAATAATGGTCCGGCCAGGCCTATAAGGGCCTGGGTCTGGGCTTGGGCTGGTCCAAGCGAGCTTCGCGAGCTCTCGCTTTTTTAGTGGGCTGGTCCATGGACCGAAAAATAGGGCCCAGACCCAAGCTTAGGCCTACTCAGAATAGGGCCTAAGGCTGGGCTGGCGGGCCTTTTATTTTTATGTTTTGAAAAAATAAACGATAAATACATTATCTATATAGATTATTTATTAGGGATAAAAAATAAAATAAAAATTAGACTAGAGTATTTTAGTTAAGATTAATGAGATATTTTATTTGGTTATGTTTCATGGTGGTATTTAAATTTAATTATATATGACTTATATTTTTTTAATTATAAACTTATAACTAAAAAAGTATGCAATTATGTAATTTTTTTCTTTTGAAATGAATAATTTTATATATATGAAAATGAAACTTTCAATATTATAATATTAAATTAATTATATAACATTTATTGAATGAATATTTTTTTTTTTTCAAAATGAAATAAAATATTACAAAAATTTATATCATTAGATAAAATAGGTGTAAATTATTGATGATGGTAGAGTAATTGCATCACTATAGGTTAAGTACATTTCAACTAGGTTGGCATCTACTAGCCTATCAATCATTTTCATTATACTCCACCTCAATAATCTAATACAAAAAAATAACGAAATGAAATAGTAAAAAACAAATTGTTGATCAATCATCAGAGGAGACAAACATTTCAGTCGCGTTGCCCGATAATATGTCATCCAAATCATTTTAAATTCTCTCATTTTCACTATAATTTTTTCTTTTCATAAGGGCATGCATAAAATCTCTGGATATCATCAGTGCCTCAACCATTTTGGGTGAAAGCCTACTGCGGTAATCGTTCAGCACCAATCTACCTGCACTAAAAGCTGTTTCCAAATCAACTGTAGAAATAAGAACAATTAGTATATCATGGGTCATTTGTAAAATCACAGGACACATAGTTTCATTTTGCTTCCACCAATCCAAAATGTCAAAATCATCGAAATCATCCATTGACGGGCTTTCTAAATAACGTTGTAGTTCAGAACTACTTACACTTGTATTTTTATTACTGAAAAAACATTTAATCTCCCGTCTCAAGATGATACTGCTAGTGTAATGTGTGTACGTGTATTTACAAATGTAGCTATCCTGTATTCTTCAAATAATCTGTTGCATATTTGCATAATAGG
The DNA here is from genome assembly GCA_030407325.1 of Camellia japonica. Classification (NCBI taxonomy): domain Eukaryota; kingdom Viridiplantae; phylum Streptophyta; class Magnoliopsida; order Ericales; family Theaceae; genus Camellia; species Camellia japonica. The sequence goes on along the minus strand of JAPPVO010000010.1, from coordinate 28,592,417 downwards.
GGCAAATTGTGTTTGATCAACGAAAATACATTCTAAAAATTCTTGTAAATCAATTTTTTTAGACCTAGGATCAATTATTATGGCTAAACCTAAAAGATGAGGCAAATGATCAAAATATTTATTAAATTTTACTTTCATTGAAGTAATAATGTTTACATAATATTCATTACCACATATTTTACGAAAATTTTAATTATTTCTGTTAGCATATATAAAACAAATGATAAAGTAAAAATATATATACAAGAAAATAATTTTGTTGAAGTATAAAAAACTTTTAAAAAAATCTTTATATAAGACTATTTGGCGCCAATTAAATTCTGTGGGAGTTAATACTCCTTCAATTAATGTTGTTGCAAAAAGTAAATCTATTGTTCTTCTTTGTTTACAAACTCTTTTTAACATATTATACGTTGAATTCCTCATACTATGTGTCTAAAATTAATTTTTTAAATGACATACTTTCTCGTTGACAAATTTTTCTATATTCCGAAATTCGATTAGCAGAAGATATAATAGTAACAACTGCATTTTTTATTACAAATGTAGAAATCTCGTATACATGTATAGCTTCTTTAACAATCAAGTTTAAAATATGGGCACAACAACGAATATAAAATAAATCACCATCAACAAATAGTTGTAAAGTTGATTTTAAATGGGTTATAGTTTGATTAAAATATGCTGCATTATCCAAACTAATTATAAATATTTTATTTTGTAAATCTCACTCATATAATACATTTCTTTTTTCTACACCAAGCGAATGATCAGTATATGGAAGTTCAACTAATTTAAATGAAATAATTTTTTTTATTTAATTTCCAATCATTATCAATAAAATGTGCAGTGATACATTGATATTCTAAACCATTATTTGACCACAAATCAGATGTTAAACAAACTTTTCCATTCAATTTTTTGAAGATGCCAAATAATTCAATTTTAACATTCTCAAATTTCTTTAAAATCCTATTTCTAGTAGTATTTATTGAAAAATTTTGATATTGCGGTGCAACACTTTCGTGAATCATTTCGATAAAATCGAGACACTCACTAGTAGTAAAATGTTGTTCTTTTTTAATAATATAATCAACTACAGAATTTTGTGCACGTATAGAATTATATGAAAATGTATGCAAATTACTAGTTGATGAAGTTCCTAATTGCATTTGACTTCTAATATCAAGTTGCTGACTTTGTAAATGTTTGTTAACATGCATTTTTAGATGACTAGTATCCTTTGCAAATACAGTACTAAGTAAATGTGCACAATATTTACATTTTGATTTAAATGTAATTTTATCATCAAGATTATTTATAGATATTTTTTCAAAATGTTCCCAAACACTAGCAGTTGTGCCCTGGAAGAGGGATATTAGAAGGAGAATCAACATATTCATGTTGTATAGTATATGTATCAATATCGATATAAACATTAGGAACATTAGGAATATTAGGATCCATAGTAATGTAAGTAAAATAATATATAATAACTAACAATTAATTTAAATAATGAGTAACAATAATGAGTAAAAAATAATAATTAATATATGTTTAGAAATAATTAATGAAAAAAATGAGTAACTAATAAATTTAATTAAACTTATCAATGTTACCAACTAGCGAATGCGATACAGAAATTAACTTTTTCTGATAAAAGTTTCTTATTGTACAATTGCAATTACTACTTAGAGATGACACTTCAAAATTAATTAAGAGTTTAAGAGAGATTGAGAGTTTAAGAGAGATAATTATTTGTGAGATTTATTTTTAAAAATGAGAGATATTTATAAAAATTTGAAAGATTGAAGTAAATTTATAAGTAAATAAAAAAAATAACCATTGTATAAAATGGTAATATGACCGTTCAATTAGTTTTTATTACTATTTTTGATTTTTTAAGTTTGCAGAGAGGTGCAGACATGCTTTTGTTTTGTTTTTTTTTTTTTTTTTTTTCATTCATTGCAATTTGCAATGATGATTTGAGTGATGCATGACAAAGGGACAGGGGGTAGAAGACACTAGCAAGGGGCAATCAACTCTGCCTCGCTACAAGGAAACGATCGTTTTTTTTTTCCCTTCTCGATGTTGCAAAGATTAAGTCTTTATTTTATTTTATTTATTTTTTAAATTATTTAACCGTTGCAATTTATTATTTATTTATTTATTTTATTTGGTAGGCCGGGTCGGGCTTCAAATAGAAGGCCCAAGCCTAAGGTTCTAGGCTAGACTCAGGCCCACCTCGAGCCACGGACAGACCTTGAACTATTTTTACACCCCTAGAAATGAGACTCACTAGATTAAAGACCAATTAATCAAAAGACCATGGAAAAAAACATTTTGATCAACAACAAAATAAATAAAAACATGACCCTTATACAATCGGATAAAAAGTAAAAGATAAAATGAAAGAGGGTGCAAAAGATAGACTCAAACAACCATCATATAATGAGTTTGTTTTTCGTGGTCTATGACCACCACGTCATTATCGGTAGTCAACCAACTTAGATGGCCCTTGGGCCCACTTAGGCTGAGTTAGGTGACCATGGTTAATCAGAAATATTATGCTGTGGTAATTCCAAACCATACAACTCAAGAAATCAGTGCCCAACAACTTTAAAAAAGAACAAAAAAAAAAAAGCACC